>JAHLSL010000006.1:21955751-22018664 GCA_025920805.1 Petroica traversi | reverse complement strand
CAGGCATATTAACCTTCCCTTGCTCAGCAGTCATATCAGGTACAAATTAAATCTATTTCAGGGAATTCTTTTGGACAATCATGACTGCTTGGCTACTGGGGTTTCAGTTTAGGGTTTTAATCAGATAAGGATAGAGGTGTGGTTTTGGGTTTGGTTTGGGTTTGGTATCTGGGTTAAGCACACAGTACATCTGTTCCATAAGTTCTATTACAGATACAACGATTTTGTAGAACTGGAAGGTATGAAGTATAGTCACATATTACCATAGCAATACTAAAGGCCTCACATTCTTCCTATAGAGTATTTGCTGCAAAAAAACCAAGAAACAATGCTATGTCTACCCAAGAAAAAGCAACTTGGACAATGAGTAACAGACCAATTAAGTTATTTAAACTTCTGCTAACATTCTCCAGTCAATAAGGCATTCAGTCTAATAACTTAAAAATGCTACATTTAAATAACATCCGTTTCATACTTTGTCTTTACTCTGCAGCTCTGTCTATTTCTTCCTCTCTTTGCAATCACTCCCTTATTCTTTTCTGTCACTTTGCTCTCCTTACAGTAAATCCAGTTCCCTTAAGGAAAAACAAAAATCCCAGCAACACTCAAACACACTATCCCTCCTCTCTGTTGGCATGTTATCTCTCTGCCTGTGTCCTCAAACAAATGAAACAATATTTTGTGAAGAAATAGCACCTACTGCCTTTTCTGCACACTGTTAGAGACTCTGTTGCTGGTTACTTATAGTGCAGTAAGTATGAACTGCTGTACTATATTGCTTTTAAATCCAACTTGCCTTCTAATTGCCTCTTTCCACTACAAAATATAGGAGGCAAATAAAACTCCAAAAACCCCAGTGCCCCCCAAAACACCGAACTATTTCAATTCAGCCTGGAAGCCAGCCCTACCATTTCCCATCAACACCAACAGGCTGCGGTGCCAGCCCTTCACTGCCCACCAAGGGCACACACACCCCTGCCTGTGAATGCAGGGGCTGAATTCCAGCTCTGCTTTGAGCACCAGATGCTGGCTCCAGTGACCATCAGGGAGTAGCAGGGCTGAAGCTTTACCTGGAGCAGGGAGAGCCATGCCTCCAGCAAGGGCAGGGCAGTGTCCTCTCCAAGCAGGTTCTGCCCTACAGCACCTCTTTTATTCTTTAAGGGTGACAATACACCTATCTGCTTACAATATCCTTCACCCCACATTTATGAGCCCTGCAAACTACAAGTAACTTTGACCTAGTGGATCATTATTTTTCTGTGCACAGGGTGCTCCACCACAATATTTTCTTCTCGCCCTGCAGGGATGCCAAGAGATTTTGGTCATCGCCTCTCCCCATGCTGTGATGCACATTTATTGTCTCCTTTCTTTTCATGACAACACATGGTGCAAGAATTTCTGCTGTGTCTTGGCCCATGCTGAGCTGTCTGTCAGCCTTTACACCTTGCCTACGAGCGTTAAATTTAAAATCTGTTTCTAAGCTTTTCAAATAGCTGCCCTCATGCGATATAAAAGCTACCAGTAAACCAAGCAGATACACTGGATAGAAAACATTAGTGGAAACTACTGAGAGACTGTTTGTTCTAAGAACTTATATTTATGAGATGACACCATCTCTATAAACTGGAAGATGAAAAGGTACATTGTGTTGACCCACATGAGAACTCAAACTCTCTACATTCAAAATACCTGCTGGGAGTGGGCACAGAAAGGTAGCAACACATATCCAGGATGTCTTACTAGAGTAAGGAATTTAACACACCTAATGTGAACCTTTTCATGATGTCTACATTTTTAAAGAAGAATGGATAAAGTTTTCCCTAACTCATGCCTCCTGAAACAACTTTGAAATAGCTGACAGCATTGTGTCTCAGGAAAGGCTGTCTCCTTCCCTTGGCCTCCAGAGGAAAAGGATTGTCTTTTGGGTGTGCCCATAAACTGGTGGATAGGGCCTAATTACTGTAAATGAAGTTGCTTTTATGCTTTGCTAGTTACAGACAGAATTTCTCCCAGCTAGGACATTATGGGAGATTATAACCAAGGGCACGACAGAGAACAGGGGCGTTCTGCACCAATACAAGCAATTGTATCTGCCTAAAAGAATATTGAGACCTATTCTGCAGGCATTTGTGTAAATTACATTTGAAATTTCTTTCATGATGAGGAAGGTGATGCCTACTGCACATTTCTAAACTAAAAAACCTAACTGCACAGGCCCATGCTGGGTTTCTTCCACTTACGGACTGAGTTGTTCTCCCTGTGACCTGAGGAGAGCAGTTCTGCTCAGTCACACACAGACATACCCCATATATGTCAGCTGGAGCTGTTTTGGAGAACAAAAGAACTGATTTTAATAGGCCTGCATGGCTCAGACAGCATCCAATTTGACCTTATTCTAATAATAAAAATAATTGCAAATAAATACAGAAACATGAAAGGAAGTTGCCTCGCTCATGTTGAAATGTCTGGAGCAGGTAAATGTTAATACAACACTGGAATGCACGCATAGCTGCCATAAGAAGTAAATATATGACCAGAAAGTGTTGTACCCATTTAAATAAGCTTTTTAATTCTGGAAATCTTTATGCAAAGGATACCTAGAGATTAATCAGCTTGGAACTCACAGAATATTACATTACTCATAGCTGTAAGTAGTACAGCCTTCTAGCAGGCAATACGTGACAGCTACCGTGTTCTTAGAGACTGCATTAATATAGTAAGATGTACCAAAATAATAATCAAAAAGTTGTGACTTTTTAATGAAAAGGTTTTTCTCAAATTCAGTAAAACCAATAGACTTATGAAACATCTAGAATTTCAAGCAGATGTAAATAAGTGATAATTATAATTTATAATCATGTCCACATTTCTGCTCCTTCATCTTACTGAAGACAGTGAGAAAATGAGGAATGGTTCAGTAAAAAAACAAGTCTTTTACCAGCTGTTTAGGCACTAAGTAGTGATATAAAGTCAGTCTGGAGATTAATTCACACTACTCCATAAGCCTAAACTAAATTATTTAGCCTGTGGAAAGGCAATTGAAAGCAGTGAGCAAGGAGAGCATAGAGCCCAGTGAGGCAATTTCCCCTGCTCCCACAGCCTGGGGGGATATTCACTGTGAGCATTACAGCAGGAAATCATGAACAAGTGCCTGTGGCAGTGTGCTCATGCATAATCTTGAACCGAACAGGACGATGGCTTGGAAACACCATTTTAGAAGTCAACTTACTGTTCAGCAATTCACACTAAGCATTCTTTTTTGGGGGGTATGTCATGGGCTTTGAAACATTCTGGGACCTTGAAATTAAATACTGTGGAGCATCCTGGAGAAAAATATGAGCAAGTGAGTCTCAGTCATTCAGAAGGGCAAGGTCTTTTCTGGGGTGTTTGCTTCTTGCTGACAGCTGGAACTGTTAATGAAGCCAAGAGGCAGAGAAGAGGAAGGAAGTGTTTAGCACTGAACACAAGGCTCGTTGCAGAACGTGTTTGCTTGCTTGCTTTTTCTTGACTCTCTGCAACCTAACATTTTGAAGCTATTTTTCTTATGCTGCCTTTTCCAGTTTATTTTCCCCATCCCTCATAGCTTTTGCAGTTTTTACTGGAATGTCTCTCTAAATATTTTCCTCCATGCTTTTCCTTCACTTAAATTAAAAATTGCATGAAGTTCACATGGAAATAAGAGAGCTATCAAAAAGTATTTTTTTCCTTTAATTAAAATAAGTACTTCACAAACCTACTAAATTCTATTTCCCCCAAAAATGGCAGGTATTTTTTTTAATTCAGGATTTGCAGAAAACAGGGAAAGCCTCCTACTGGGTGTTTAATTAAGGAAAAATTGATATGGCCTAGAAGACACAAAAAATTATCTGTGGCCCAGACATTTTGTCATCTGCTGCTCTATCACTGGAGATATAAGCACCAAATACCTTCATAATTTCTTCTATAACAAAGATGCTTTGATCTAGCCAGGTGAAATATCTGAGACAAAAAAAAAAAAACAACAAAAAAACAACAAAAACAAAAACCTCACTAACATAGAAATTATTGTGTGCCAAATGTGTCATATCTTTCTCAAAGTGAAGGTATTTTTAATTTCATAAACTTACCATGATTAAACTCATAAAGTAGATGCTGGCTGTGTCAAGCAATTAAAGGTCACTAAGGAACTGTTTATATGTTGACATTATTACATGGCCTTATAATATGTATGACTTATAGACTTAGAGAAAATGTATGAGTATTATTTATCAGATCAAAGTACACTGACTCTTTTCTGGAAAAATACATTTTGGAAATGGGAATAAGTTCATAAGTTCAGAGCATCCCTATACATCAAGAATTAATGCTTTGTTATTGAAAACTGAAACAAGTCAGAGTTACACTTAAGGGCTAAAGAGAATATTGGAATAGAAAAATATAAAATCATATTAACATAAAGGTAACAATAACAAGAATTGTGTACCAGCTTGGAGCATAATAGTAAAAAACCACATGGAATTTACGTAAGAAATTTTAAAGTACCGACAATAACACTTCCTTTCCATTCCACCATAGTTTTACATATTTATAACTGAATGTGTAAAAAACAGGCACACAGTATATAATATTTTATTTAAAACTGTACCAGTGAGAGAGAAGTTAGGACTAAACAGCTGTGAAGAAGATAAGGAGAATTTACTTTTTGCTCTGTTATCCAAAGTAATTTCCTCTCCAAACACAAAATTCCCATGGTGGCTTGGTGTCATTATAGGCACTAGGAGGTACTAACATAATTTTATGGTTTCAGTGCTACTCACATGTATTTGTACAGTTCAAAAGTTAGATATCATGGCTAGGAAGAGTTCCACGTCCCCTTTCAGTTACATAAAAACAATTAAAACTTTAATTCTTTGAATGAGAAGGACTTCGGAATTAAATTATAAAATACCAATTAAGAAGAATAAAGGCAATAATACCATTAAAAAAGCAAATGATGTTTTCAACTTTGTCAAATACTTTCATAATGATTACAGCACATTACATGTATTATTTTGAAAATGGCTGAGACACTCTAAGACATAGTGCTATGAGAATATGGCACATGCCATGTCAGGCTTTGTCTGTTAGAAAACAAAATGCTTTATTTTTAAAAAAAAAGTTATGTGGCTTTAGCAGTAGCCTTACAGATGGTACGTTTTGCATCAGCACTCAACCAAAATGGCACTGCCATGCACTGCTTTTGAAACCTATTTTGTGGAAGTTTTTTGAAACCGACAAACCAGAAAATCTGTTGTTTGATAAAGGAATAAAGCTTTACTAGAGCATTAAACCCCTCCAAATGGTAGGTATTGCTCTTGGAAAGAAAGATAGCGAAGAATTAAAACCCCCTTGTGTATATATCTCTTGCACAAAAAAAAATTTGCCTGAAGTCCAATGGTATGAAATAAATAGTGAGAAAAGAAAATTTATTGGTATGATGGAAACAGTATTCAAGCCAACGTCAAAAGAAAAAGGTACTCAGAGGCAATTACTTCCTGAAAAAATTAATCTTTCCTTTCTTCCCTCCTTTTCCTCTCATAGACTGGCCTCAACTGCCCTGAACCCTCTCACTCTCTCAAAAACAAACACTACAATACAGTTTCTTCATATTTATAAGATCAATGCTGCTGTAAGAGATTAAGTGCTTGGAAAAACTACAGTAGATGAGCAATGTCAAAAATCTGTCCTGCACAAGATAAATTTAAATATTTGCTCCTCAGTCTTGTTTTGTTTGAATTTGGGGGTGTTTTGAGTTTTTTGTTTGTTTGCTTGTTTGGGATGTTGTTGTTGTTGGGTGTTTTTTTGTGTGGGTAGGGTTTCTTTGTTGGTTTTTTGGGAGGGTTTCTGTTTGTTTTGGTTTGGTTTTTTGTAGTTGTTGTTGGTTGGTTTTTTTGTGGTTTTGGGTTTTTTTTCAGAGCCTCCTTGAACCTCTGGTGTGTAATCTATACACAGAAATCTGTCTGAGAAGGTGAACTCCAAAAGGGTGGTAGCACATGGTCATCACGTCATTTGCACAATTTTTTACAGCATCACAGACTCACCGAATCAACTATGTTGGAATAGATCTGTGAGATCATCAAGTCCAACCTATGATGTAGAACCACCATGTCAACTAGACCATGGTACTGAGTGTCACATCCAGTCTTTCCTTAAACACCTCCAGGGACAGTGACTCCAACACCTCCTGGGTAGCCCATTCCAGTATCAAATCACCCTTCCTGTGAAGACATTCTTCCTACCTAAACCTCCCCTGGCTCAGCTTAAGACTCTGTCCTCTTATCCTACTGCCATTGCCTGGGAGAAGAAGCTATCCTTCACCTAGCTGCATCCTACTTTCAGAGAGTTTCAGAGAGTAATAAGGTCTCCCCTCAGCCTCCTTTTCTCCAGGCTAAACAATCCCAGGTCTCTCAACCCCTCCCTACAGGATTTGTGTTCCAGACCGTTCACTAGCCTTGTTGCCCTTCTCTGGATGTTCAAGCATCTCAACATCCCTCCTAAGCTGGGAGGCCCAGAACTGGATACGGGTGACAGTTACTACCCTGGTCCTGGTGGCCACACTGTTGATGATACAGGCCAGGATGCCACTGGCCTTCTTGGCCACCTGGGCACACGCTCAATCACGTTCAATCAGCAACCCCAGGTCTTTTTCCACAGGGCAGTTTTCCAGCCAATCTGCAGCCAGCCTGTAGCACTGCAGGGGGTTGGTGTGGCCGATGTGCTGGACCTGGCACTTCATCTTGTTGAACCTCATATTGTTGGACTTGGCCCATCGATCCAGCCTGTCCAGGTTCCTCTACAGAGCCCTCCTATCCTTCAGCAGATAGACATTCCCCCCTACTTAGTGTCATCTGCAAATTTGCTAATGATAGACTCAATCCCCTCATCCAGATTGTCAATAAAAGTATTAAACTGGACTGGGCACAACTCAGATCTGTGGGGGCTACCACTGCTGACTGGCCACCAACTGGATGTGGCACTGTTCACCTCCACTCTCTGGACCTGGCCATCCAGCAAGCAGTGCATGTGTTCAAGCCATGAGCTGCTGGATTTTCCAAGACTATGGGAGTATTTCCAGGAAGTTATGGGAGATGGTGACAAAGGCTTTGCTGCAGTCCAGGTACAAAACATCCACAGCCTTCCCCACACCCACCAGGGAGGTCACCTGGTCATAAAAGGAGATCAGGTTGGTCAGGCAGGACCTGCCCCTCCTAAATCCATGCAGGCTGGGTCTGAACCCCCAACCATCCTGTAGGTGCTGTGTGACCGCACTCAAGATGACAACTGTTCAAGTTATAAATGAAAGACTGTAGCAAAGACTAAGGAAAATCTAAGAAGTTCAGTGAATTCCATCAATTAAATTGCTTTTTCATGAGAATGAGTGAAGTGTGATAAATCCTCTGCAGAATCAAGGCCTCTGGCCTTTATCAACTCACGTAACAAGAAAACCATTATTAACAATCTAATTCCAGGTTTAAAGATAAATCTAAAAATTAGAAAAGTTACTAGTTACCTTGCCCAATTTTATTTGTTTTTATCTCATTCATTATTTTGCCTTAATGCTATTGTTTTCTGCCTTACCTAAGGCAGTACAGGAAAACTTGTAATATGGACTTTTCATGTCTTTACTAATCTCCAGAGACATGCTCTAGTGTCAGCCTGACTTCTCTGTACTTAAATGTACTGTTGCTTTGACTTACAAAGGTGAAAAGCACTGGCACAGACTCTGTGTGCAGTTTCTACTGTCTTTTTTATTTCTTGGTTATTACATTTGCAGTTGAAGATGGAAAGTAACACATTATTAATGTTGATGATGCTTCCAATTGGCATTACAAGCTTTATGATTGGGGATGCTGAGCCAGTTTGGACAAAGAGATTGACAGCAAAAAGTGATGCATGTACTAATCATAGAAACCAAGGGCCACAGTGCCTTAAAGGCTAATTTTGCTTCCCAGCATATCTCAGAACATTTCACTGCACAGGGTCACATAAAGAAATAGTACTCCAGTAGGACCATCCCTGATGTAACTCAGCATCCTTTAGTTCTCCCCAGAAAGGTTTTACTTGTGTTTTAGGAGAATCAGGATGCAGCTGGAGGAAAGAAAAAACATCGGAGACAATGTTCTAGCCCTCCGTCTTCTTCAACAGCATACACAGGAGTAGAGAGCTTTGTGATGCTGTTGCTCAGTGCAGTGAGACATTACAATTTTCAGAACTGTCACAAGACCTAGAACAGGCTAGGAAGACAAAATTTACTGCAAAGGCCATTTAGGCTAATATCTCCTGAATCCAGTCCCCGATTTCTATATTCAGCTGAGGTCACATGAAGGATTTCAATTATTTGCCGTAAGAATTATTAAAATTACTGTAACACTGTGAAAATAATCAGAAAGTCATTGAGTACTGCTTCTTCAGAAGCACAAGTACACTGGATTCAAAAGACTTTTTCTGTATAGCCCCTCTAGTATTTACTCTTGGTGCCATCTATAGGTAGTCCTTACTGTAAAACATTAGTCTACCACAACAGTGAAATGTCTTATGATCACTGATACATCTTTTTTTTACTACAGTAGCAGTTGGGTTCTTAGTAAGAACAATTAAAATTTCACTTGTTTTTAAATTTCATCTAAGCGTGATTAATATAAACTCAAGACTCCAACACATCAGAATTTCTTTCCATTTTTAGAATTCACTCAAATAGCCACTGAATGTCTGAAAATGGAAATTGTCATATGAGCAGAAAGTCAAGACAGAAATCTCAGTCTAAAATAGCTATAAAAGTTGAAAACCAATTTCTTCAGTCAGCATACTGTACAGATGTAGGATTTTGAGCAAGCATTGTTAGGCTGACATAATTATTTAGGAGTTGTACCTAGAACAGCAAAATAAAACCTTCTAATACCCCCTTCCAAAACTCTTACACAGAAAAAAACTCTCACCCTCCTCTGCCACAGCAAAATGAAAAGGGAAAAAAATGCTTTATTAATAGGCCATGAAGAAAGGATCTTAGGAAAAGAACTTTAATATAGGCAATATCATTGCACTTAATTATCATGTAGTATGTTTTGCTTGTCTTGCACACATGTACCATCATGATGACTTTAGCTCTCTTATGATGTTGGAAGAAGAAATCTATTCTTGTAGTCTAAATGCAAACAAAAAAAAATGGTACATGTGCATCTGATGTATAAAAGACTTCAGTTTGTTTTATTATATCTAAAACACTTAAAGGTAAAACTAATAATCAAATCCATGGCACTACCCCATGCTCAGTTCAGGATCATGTTTGGTTTTGGTCTCTCAGTTGAACTAGAAAACTTCATACAAACCATGAGCATCCCAAATAATTCTTTAGAGTTGTACCCTTTAGGAATTGCCTAATTTAAATTATTACCAGGAAAAAACAATCTGAAAAGCTTTAGCTAAGGCATATAAAAAGGGTCTACATGAGAAGCAAAACCTCTATAGTTGGCAATTCAAGTAGGCTCAGGAGAAGAAAAGTAAAAGAAATTGAGAAATAAGATGTAAGACTTAAACAATGAAGAAAATAAAATGCTGGAGACACTTTCCATCATTATACTGAATTATGCATCACTTCCTACTTTTAGATTGTCTGTCTTTCTAAAATGATTCAATGGATCAGCCACAGCTTTTGAAGCAAACACTAGGATGGTTGGCTGAAATCTTATGGCCTACAAAATATATCATGGATTATCAAAATAGCCCCGTTTATCCTTACAATGTATGAAATAAAAATCTGAATGATGACAGCAGAGACATCAAATGAAGACATTGATCATAAACAAAAATACAGGTTTTTTGAACCTTAGTTTACACCTTTAGAAGGTATATTAGCCTTAGAACGTGGATATACTCAATTACTGCATGTGCTGTGAAAGGTATTGATGCAAAAAATAGCTTTTTCATTGAAATGTATAATCAGTTTCATTCAAACAGAAATTATTTAAGATGTAATAGAAGTGGAGAGAGAAAAAAACCTAAAAAAAGAAAAAAGGGGAAAATAAAGGGTTTGAATATTGTCTCAAAAGAATCTGAACTGATGTGTTCTTTAATATCATAGCAAACAATAAATAAGCTCATTGTTTCGTTATTAGAGTTTTAATGAATTTGCAAAAGATAGGCACAGTGTCTGCAGTGAATTGCTATATTTACACAGTGAATGGCAAGCCCCAACCAACATGGCTTACATGGCTTCAACAAGCTCTATCATGTACCCTCCTCTGATGTCCTTCCCACCAATAATACCACCTATTTCCTGTTTTATACTTACCCTGGAGCCCAGATCATTTAATTAGCCAATAAATGCTACCAGGAAAAGGTTTGCCTGATGCTTTTTTGACTGTACAACTGCATGTTATAAACTGATTACTTGTTGCCCACTGATGCAAACTGATTACCTGAGTTAAACCCTTAATTAAATAGCCATTCATTAAACTCACAGTTAAATAGAACACATGATATTTCGTAATTAAAAGAAATTGTAGTACACAATATCTTTTAACTCAATGGATTTATATGACCTGTTAACGCTATGTGAAGCTTGAATACAAAAGAAGCCCTGTGACTGAAATGAAAAAAGGCACATACCATATGCTTCAAATGGGAAATACTATATAGCAAGAAATAGTTATTATTTATAATAGCTTTTATCATTTTCTATTTCATTTAAATCAGTTCACAGTTTTCCCACTCACTGAGGCCACATTTTAACACCTGCATGTATACTACGCATTTTCCGTGAGGTGACTGCTGCTGTCTAAATAAAATGTTTGACTGGCGCTGCCATCTACTATTATTAAAATACAACAATTCAGGTTTTCTTCAGCAGAATATAAATTAGAACAAAATAATTCCCATTCAACATTTTGATCTTGAAATGAAAGGATTTGAAGATGTCTCCCTAACCTGGTAAACCAGTTTCTTTCCAAGCCTTTTCCCAAATCAACATTTGTGTTTTGAGCTCCAGAATGGCTTCCTTGCACCTCCTGACAAGACTCAGAGTGCTTTCTAGCTTCACCCTTTTCCCTGCAGTTCTCCTTCCTGAACTATTCCTTTACCTTATCCTTAGCCATCTGAGGCTAATCGGGTCATCCTGCTCTTTCAGAGACAAAGCTATTTCTTTTTCATCCTCCCAGGACAGTACATGGACCACTGGGACTAGACTAAATGAGAGCTGGAAGGGAGGTGATTTTTATCACAGCAGGGCAAAAGGTAAGATAAAAGCAGCTTATGCAACTCCATACAACTGAGAGAAAACCACTTAGAAATATCTGGTTACTTTTGCTGAGGATACATATGAAAAACAATGGCCTTTTTCAGGGAGAAAGTTATCTTTAAATCACAAGGCTTTTGCTGATTTGTTCTCCAACAGCCCCTTCACTGCCTTGTTGCACATTGGTAGATTTTCACCCTCTTATGGAATAAACCCAGATCAACCCTGTGAATTCTGCCAGTTTTCACAGAGAAAGTAGTAAAGAAAAAGAAGAGGAAGAAGATATACCTCCTTTATTCTTCATACTCAAAGTCCTCATACAGGGAATAATGACCCAAGAAATTGAAGTATGTTCTACGTGAATTTTTTATTAGCAGGCCCGGGAAAAAAAAGAAATTGAATAAAGTTTGCCCAGCATGATCTCTGTATAATATAGAGTATTTGGGGTTTTTGTATTCAAAGTAGACAAATAATTTCCTGGTTGGAAGCTTCTGAATAATGGCACTTCCTTCTATTTTAAGTTCCTCTATTTTTTTTTCTTTTGCCAATTAAAAATAACTTGATAAAAATAACTTTGTAAAGAATAACTTCATAAAATGCTTATAGTTTAATCCTTTAATGAGAATCAGCACATAGTACCAATTTTATTCAAGTGCATTTAAAAATCTTACCTACTTGCTGCTAAGAACTGAATTATTTGGAAGTCAAGTCAATGTCAAATTAAATCTTGCTTTTATCCTGCAAAAGAAAGCTCACGAAGACCCAAAGAGCTGCAAGATTAAGGCAGCATAACTAATAATTGAAAGCTAAGATAACTTGATTTTACTTTAGAAGTACAGTGCTCTGTATGCAGCATGGAATTGATCTTGCACCTTGTCCTAAAGTTCCAAGTTCTTTTTAGCCTGGCTTTCTGTGCTGGGGCAAAAGCCATGATGGTGAAGTGCAGACCTTGGGAAAGTGGTAACCCATACTTGTAACATGACAGTACAGATGAAATGGTTTTCCTGGCTCGTGCAGAAAATGAAGGCAATTCTCAGACAAACAGTCCTAAAGAAAGGGTTACAGACAAGAACACAGCATTACAAAGTAGTATTAATAGAACAGACTATTCACAATCTCTCTTGACTACTGATAACTGCTATTAAGTTACAGGAATAGTGCAACTCCAAACTTCATCAGTCATGGTGAAACCTACCCTTTTCTCACCTTTAGCTGTGAACATCAGCTGAAAGGTCTTCCTACGTGCCCTTTATTTACAATATTCCAAAGCAACCTTTCAATCCTACTGGATTATTGATCAAGGAGATACAGATCTGCAGTGATGAGATATTTGTCTGCCTAGGCATCAGAGTCAATGTAAAGTTAGAAAACTTGCATTCATTTTAGGGGTCTGTATATATGTTTTTAAGTTACAATATTTATTTCTACACAAGAAGCAGCTCTGAGAATATGCCAGTTCTGCTAGTAATTGCATATATTACTTAATACTCCTGAAATCGTGGCCTGTCCTAAAAAAGATAGTCCACTTTTCAAATGAATTTGTTCTTGTGTTAGTGCTGTATTAAAAAATGTTACACACAATACTAGAAAAATCAGACCTACTTTCAATCCTTCTTCCTTCCCTCTACCCCAGTTTTATCACTCTGTGTTTTTCCCTGTCTACCATTATCTCTCTCTTTCTCAGTGTTTGCCTCCATTCCACTGCCTTTCCCACTCAAATAAAACATCATCACAGAATTTCCACAATATTTCTTCTATTATTCTTGTTTGGTGTACTTCTCATGCTTGTATGCTCTGAGTGTCCACTAAATAGTTCAGGATAAGATGGAAACTCTACCATTTTCTGTTTGCCCAGAACTAGAATGACTATGTTCAACTTTGATTGCTTAGTCAATGCAACTAGGAAGTCAGGGATCATGATTTATGTGGAGTTAAATGATTTCTGTTACAGTAATATTTGATATCTAAACCTTTTTAACCTTCTTCTCCTTATGTACACCATTAAATAGGGAAATGTGGAGAACAGGGGAACACAGAAATTCAGTGTCATAAAAACAGTAATGAGGAAAAAAAAAAAAGTAAGCATCTGGTACCTATTGCCTTGTTAATTGTGTCTCAACACCAAAATCCATGAGAATCGTTACCTCCTCTCAGGATGAAATTCAATCTCTGTATCACCAATATCCTTTTAAGTGCTCCCTTGGTCTTGCTGTTGATGCCATAGCATCTAAAACTCTAAATACAGGATAGTGTATCAGTAACCACTCCGCCTCCATCTATTCCAATAACTGTCACAACGAATATGAGGAGCAGCTGAATTGACCTACATCACTACTCACTCACACAGTTACTTTATTTTCTCAGCATTGCCACAAAAAGGTTTGTTTGCTGTACTTTTAAAACTTTGATTTGTTAAAAAATAACAATCTTTGCATTCTATTTTCAATTATATGCATGCCAAAAAAAAAAAAAAATAAAAGGTCTTTGTTATCTACAAACATTTAAAACATTCTCAGTGCATTCAATTTCCAGTCTTCTCAAAGTCTAAAATATTAGTTGCTATTCACATCTGAAATCTCTCATTAGGTGTAAGTAAAAAACTATAATATTATAGTCTATTAATATACTATTCATTAGGAAAACAGAAATCAAGCAAAAGTAATGACATAAACTTGCTAACATAAATAGATGATCAGAGAATTTTCATAACATATTAAGGAAAAAATGCCTAAATCATGAAAAAAACCTCAAACCACATAAACATCTTTAATGACAGCACTTATCTGTTTTTTTCAGGCCACCTGATTCTGAGGGAGATACAAGGCCAAAAGGCCAGAAGTCCAAGAACACCAGGACTTCTTGGTAAGGCAAAAAATAAAATAGTATTCCAATACCATAACTATTAAGTAAAAAATTGTCCAATGTATTTTTTTAAAATAGCATCTATTAAAACCAAGGATTTTGCTTTCCAGAATCTGACCTTTCAGAATACAACATGGACCAGAAACATGACAGCAATATAGATTATGAGAGACCTCTTTCAAAGAAGATAAACTGGATTTGGGATTAAATTTCAGTTAGCGTGTACCTAAGTCCCAATTAAGTGTATTTATATGACACATGAACACTGGCAGAATTTTGTCATGGTCTAAAAAATGTGAGCTCCTGTAATGGGAAATGATAAAGTATTTTGCTACTTAAAAAGGAATGACACCAATTTTCCCACTACATGAACAGGCAACAGAAAGCAGATGAGAGACAGAAGACAAGAATGACTTAAAAACAACCCTTCCACCACCTATAAACACAGATTCTCACAAAAGGCCTTCTTTATACATAGAGAAACAAACTTTTTGAAAGCTCTTAGTCAAAGTAACACAAATAGAACTTCTTTGGGTCCTCTGCTTTGCCCCAATTCACCACCAAAGGAAACAAACTGTTACAGATGTACTGCTGAGTCCTACTCAAAAGCATCCTTTGCCAAAAAAATTTGCTTTTGTGAGGTAAGCAAAATGTGCAAAATTGGTGTTCGGGAAGAGATGGATCTCTTGCCTTCTTGACAGCGGGTGAAGAAGGGGTGAAAAACTTGTTTTGACCAAGCAGACACACATTTTGACAGACTGATGACCATAACTTAAGCTTGTTATATTGTTCAGGGATTTCTTACATAACACAGCCTAAAAGATTGTCAAGACTGTCAATAACTGTAATTGTCAATAACTGCCTGGAGTCAATTTAGCAAGCAATTTAAATAAGAGAATTTTTTAAATGTTCACAATAAAACTCATTTATCAGTTCAGTGTGATTCTCATCTATAGCAAAGTCTGCAGAACTGCAAAGGGGATGTTGATATTGCAAGAGTGAAGACACCCTGGGAATCAGTAACTGTCCAAGCCAGCACATTCTACCATGGCTGCAAAGGATGACAACAGCAATTAAAGGGATCACTCTGTGCACTCCATTAGATAATTATCCAGATAAGGTCAAGGCTCACATTCTCCTCAAGTGCTCTGATAATGGTTTATTACAGCGGCCCATTTCAAGTCACATTAGGCTGACAGCTGGTGTATGGAATACATTTCAGTACAGCTGCAGCAAAACAGTCTGGAGATTAATGGAGGGAGGGCTGGCAGTCAGAAGGACAGACTTCTCTCTCCACTTCCTCCCCAAGGGCTGGGAAAGTGGATGCACTTTCTGTGCAATCCCAACAGGATACGCATTCCCAGTGTGTGTTACTTCTGTAGTCACAGGAGACCTGGGCATTGAAGAAGCAGCTTCTGCATCCAAGGGTTTCTGCTGATGGGCTTTGAGGACAAAATGTCTCTTGTGGTGCTAAGAGTCCACCCCTGGGATTCTTTGCACAAGTGCTGCAGAGATACCATAGCCAAGCCCTGCATTAAGGGCTATTTAATTGTTTTAATGAAGTCCTCTTTTCATCTATACTTTATTTTTAAACCTGAATTTTCAAAACAATATTGTAATGACTAAAAAGCACTTCAACACTGCTGTTAAATATAAAATTTTAAAACTACCAATGTGTATATGCCCTTGTAAAGCTCTAGTTAAAATATAGAACTTCAAAAAAATATGTTTTTTTCTTCTACTGATGTTAATGAACTTTAAATTATGCCTATTGGTGCCACTCTTTGACTTTCAAACACCTGCTGTATCTGCAGACTCTATTCATTTGATATTAAGTCCTGCTTACAAGAATTTATTTATGGATGAAGTCTTCAGAGAAGGCACATTATGATTTCCCTATATAATGAAAGCCCTTCTTAAATTTTTTAATATTCTGAGAAGACAAGATAACCAAAGTTAGCTTCTTAATTCCATACTTGAAGCAGCTGTTAAAGTGACCTCATTAAAAAAAAAAGAGAAAAAACCCCAAAAAACTTTGCACATTTCCTCTTAACATTACTGAGAGCCGCTGAGTGCTCAGAACAGAAAATAAAGTTACATATTCAGCTTTTTTACTTTGATTTAATTCATCATGCCACTGTTCAGAAATTATGGTCAGAAAGATTTTAAATCAAATTTTCAAATGCAAGCTGCAGAGGTTTTTCACCTCCCAGGATTTCGCTTCCAAGATTAGAAAAGGAATTTGGCTCTCTGACATCAGTGAGATTGCTCAGATAAAAACCAAATAGATTGTACTCTCTTGTGTCTTAGATTTAACACTGTCCTATTAACTCCACTTTGAAACTCTCTCTAAATGCCAACTAATTAATCCTTACAACACAGTGGGAAGAAAATGCTGCATTTTACAACTGGGAGAAGAGAATCAAGAGCCACACCTGCCAAAAGAAGTGTGTAACAGCAGGTAGGAAAGCTCAGAAGTTCTGTCCTCAATCCCCATTACTAGACCTGGGCATCCTGCTGTACTGTGCACACTGACCCCATAGTCTGTCCGGCTCAATCATTTATCAAGAGCACAAAGTAAGTGGTGGCAGTGCACATGCATCAACAGTCTTGCTGTTACTGCATAATCTTTTGATTACACCACTCTGTCAAGTGACTAAAATAGCTGTCTTGAGACAGCATGCTATCTTGCAGCACACCTTTTGAGGTCTCGTAGTAATTCCCTTTGTAACAAGAAGATTACTTTCTCCCTCCAGTGACGGGATACTACCAGAACATGTGGGCCAATAAAAGGGCTGGCTTCAAATAATTTCATCAGTCAGCCTTTTTTTCCTGTTGGGATTTCATGACAGATCATGACTAGTTCACAGTATGCTTTGAGATTTTGCTCATGTGACTATAAAGTCAGCTGCCTAAATTGTGCTAGTTGTAAAAAAAGGAGTAAATATTATTCCAGTGCAAGAAGTTAAGCTGCTTGGATACACTGGCTCTAACCATGTACAGCAGGCATCTCCACTGGTGGCAGAATGCTTGAGATAGATGGAGACCTCTGGAGCTCATCTGCTCTGTTTAGGTATCCTGTCTGATCAATCTGGGACAGCTAAACAAATCTGGTTCTTCAGGACTGTGTCCAGGTGGCTTTTGAATGCTTCCAAAGAGGGAGACTGACTCTGCAGCCTCTCTGGGCACCCTGTGCCAGTCCTTAGTCTCCATCACACTGAAAAAACGTTTCCTGATCTAAGAGGGAACCTTCCATGTTTCAGTTTGTGCCCATGGTCTCTGGTCCTGCCACTGGGCATCAATGAAAAGAGCCTGGCTCCCATCTCGTTGCCTCCTTCCTTTGGGTATTTACATATATGGATGACATTCCCTCTGAGCTCCATCCTTCATCATGCAATACTTAGCAAGCACCAGTACACAAAAGGAGAGGTTTCAAGTATGTACATTTAGAGTGAAAGCAACATGAAGAGAGCTTGATGCATGCATATATATCAAGCAGTAACATTTTTTCTTGAAGGTTAAGAAACCCCGCCCATAAAAGATTTTGACTTTTCTTTAAAATGGTATCTCCCTTATTTATGGCTTTTAAGCAATAATTCACTGCCTAATTCACTAGTTTTATTATGAATTTGAAAGCAAGAATACAAAGCTAAGTCCATCCTGTGTTAAGCAATAAATCCAGCAGCCATGCCCATGAGGCACCATTTTCAAGATCCAATGGCACCAAAATTTTTATGGTATCTGTTAATAAAATCTTTCAAAAATATTTAGACAACTTTTGTATCAGATCTTATAAAAGAAATATTTCATTCTTACAATGAAAGGGTGTGAAAGTCATTGTTTAAAATAATTCAAACCAGAAACACTTAAAACACCTTTTACAGCAAAGTCCTTTGTATTTCCAGCGTCTCTCTCCTCCCTCTATCAGTATGTGAAGCCCAACACATTTTTATTACATGTGCTCTCCTTATAAAGCACACCTGCCTACCCACCAATTATGCACAAGATTAAATGCCTCTAAGTATAGCTGCTCCCTTTAGCAACCAAGACCTTTTAAAAAGAATGGTGTACAGCAAGCCAGCTTGCCTTTTAGACTTCGTACATCCTACTCTGCATCGCACTCTTATATCTTATTCTCTTTCTACAAAGATTTCTTACAAGCCTACTACTATTTTGTTTCCTTCCACTTCTTTAGAGCAAAACTGTAAAAAATAGTATTGTTTTCTCATACTAAATTGTCTTAAGTCAACAGACCTTTATCCTTATAGGACTTCAGCACATTGCAAAGTGTTGGAGATGACCAAAGTTTTGACCAAAGAAGTGTTTGCAGTAATGATCCACTGTGCATATAAAAAATTTAGTGAGAAATAAAGCCTAAACTTCATTGTACAGTGAACATAGGATTGAAAGTTCTGTAGAAAACTCACAGCATTTCACTATTAAAGTAAAAATCAGGGAGAAATATATCATCCAGCATATTAAAAACAGCATGATTATTTTTCTCTCTCATAAAACTTTCTCCAAATATTTTGCCAAAGTTAAACTCATCATGGCACAGTTCCATAAAGGTATCTGTTGAGGTTGTCATCAATAAACCAATTAAAGGAAAGAAGGAAAGTAGGAAAGAAAGAAGGAAAGAAAAGACAGCAAGAGAGAGAAAGAGAGAGAAAGGGAAGGAGGAAAGAAGGGAGGAAGGGAGGGAGGGAGGGAGGGAGGGAGGGAGGCAGGGAGGAAGGAAGGAAGGGAGGGAGGGAGGGAGGAAGGAACTGAATTAGGATAGGACAAGAGTGAAGCTTAGTTTACTTGCTTAGTATTAATGGACAAAATATAACTTGCAGACATGGTTGCTAGGAAATAGAAAGGTGGAAGGGTAATGCACTTTCTCTTATTTTTCTCCTGGTAAGGACCAATATTTTATTTGCTTGTCTTTCAGCAGGCAGAACTTCAGACATTCAGTGCTATGTGTTCAGAAGCTGAGAGTAAAGTTGTTTATAATTATTAACAGAACAATCTATTTCATATTGAAATAAATCTGTCTTTACAAAAAACATTATATTCAAAACCTCTGCTGATTATAAAATCCCTGTATTATGTGGTCAGGCTACCAACATTAAGGTTTACATTTTTCTTATTATTTCTTATTTCTTAGCTGAAATACTTGCTATTGAAACACATACTAACCTACCTTTGTTTTTCGGGGGTCTTACATACAAGAAACTCCCTGTTCACATCACTACAAAGGGTAATGTGTACCTTACTTCTCAACAGTGGGATACTGCAGGATAAATAGTATCTGGTTATGAAGCTAAACTTTAAGACTGATTTTTAGACGGGAGTCTGTCACGAGTGTAGAGACCATCAACTTCACAACAAACATGCCAACAAACACAAAAAAACCCTAAATGCTCAAACTTGCCATTCTCTCACCTATTTTGCTAAGGTGGGAACCACACCAGATTATATGAGACGTGGACAAATGCATCAGCAGTAAGTAGGAGAGACTGTTCTTACCCAAGTACTCATCCTACTACAGAAAGGAATGAAATTCATTGAAGCCAATTAAATTTTTGACAAGAAAATTAGCTTTGGAAGTATTATGGATTATTTTGTCCTATTTAACAGGTACCAAGGAAAAATTTTGCAACCCAGAGGATGGGACCCTAGTCAAAATATCCTAACAAATAACTTTTCATCTGTAGTTGATTACAGTTCAAACATGTTGTAAGGGTTAACACCATTATCAGTACCTATGGTGTTTCCTCACTGTAAATGCACAAAATAGAGAATATTTGTTGAAGGGGTAGTAATTATAAATTTGAATGAACTGCTAAAGTGGATTTATTGCATAGATCATTGAAATGTTAAAGCAATTAGAACAACTTTTTTCAGCAGATTAATTCAGGAAAAATTCCAAGCAACGGTAAAGTAGCTCTTGGAAAATAATTACTAAAACAGTAAATTGAGTTCATAATCAACAAAAATGCTAACTTAATGAAGCACATCCTGAAGAGATGGCATGTCAAGTCACCTGTGTTGGTTTTACTTGGCCTGGTTTTTGGTAGCAGCGGGGCCACAGAGGTGGCTTCTGTGGGAAGCTGCTGGAAACTTCCACCTTGTCCAGCAGAGTCAATCCCTGATGGCTCTGAAGATGGACATGCTGCTGGCCAAAACTGGGCCAATGTGAGATCATGGTAATAATTTAAGAAGAAATCAAAACAAAGTAACATAGTTTTTTTCCTAGCCAGGGAAGAGGAGGAGGTGAGAGCATGTGAGGGAAAACAACGTGGAGACACCAAGGCCAGTGGAGAAGGAGGGCCAGGAAGTTCTGAGCTGAGATTCCTCTGCAAGCCATGGTGAGGACCATGGTGAAGCAGCTGTGCTCCTGCAGCCCATGCGGGCCCATGGGGGATGCAGAGATCCACACACAGCCCATGGGGATCCAAGGGGATGCAGAGATCCACTCACAGCCCATGGGGGAGGTGCCCATGCTGGAGCAGGTGGGTACCTGGAAGAGTCTGGAATCTAATGGGAGAGCCAGTGGAGAGAGAGGGCCCTGCTTCCAGTCTGGAGCAGCCTGTCCTTGGAGGACTGCACCCTGTGGAAGAGTGACCCACACTGCAGCAGTTTTGGGAGCACTGTGTGCCTGTAGGAGGGGCTCACGTTGCACAAGTTCTGGCAGGACTGCTGTTCACGAAAGTGGATCTACACTGCAGAAGCTCACAGAGAACTGTCTCCCATGGGAGGGACCTCACAGCTCACAGGGGAAGGACTCCTCTCCCAGAGCAGCAGAAAGAAAACTCGATGATGAACTGATCAAATCCCCCTGTCTCCCTGCCCTGTTGGTGGGAAGGAGGGAGGGGCTGGGGAAAAAATTATTTAAGGGCTTATTTTACTTCTCATTATCCTCCTTTGACTGTATGAATAATAAATTCACTTTCTACCTTTAAGTTGAGCCTGTTTTGCTCTTGAAATATTTTCTCCTAATCCTTATCTCAACTTCTGAACCCTTTCTTAATTTTTTTCTCGCCAATGCCCAGCTGAGGCAGGGGAGTGTGAGTGAGCAATTTTCCCAGGTGCCTGTCACTTGGCAAGCATCAAACCACAACATTACCCTAACCAACCTATGTACAGGTCACTTGAAATCATATTTTGAGTAAAGAAAGCAAACTACTACAGGAATGCTGGTGCACATCTCACATTTCTGCTGAAACTGCTTTAATTTAGAAAAACTGTAACTACTCATCACTGAATGCAGCCTCAAGACAACAATGGATGTAGAAGTAGGAGGAAGGAAGAGGACACAGTGTTTTAGTCATGGTAGTATCGTGATAGCTGTGAGGAAACTACTTCACTACTTAACTAGTTCCAAATGCTCATCTAAGTAAATGCGCAGACAAATTTTAAACAGCAAGAATTTGGGGCTGTTGTGTAGACTAAAGCTAGGAGAAGAGATACATGGCAGATCACATTAGCTCCCTGAGAAAAACTAGAATTTTTGGATCCATTTTGTGGTACATTTAAAATCTATTTTGTTACAGATCACAGATTGCCATATTGTTTAAAATCTGTAGTGGCATTTTTTGTTACCATCTAAGCACAGCTTGGATGCCGCCTTTCAGAATATTGCAGAGAGTTTTGAAACTGTTAACATGTCCAAAAAAGGGCAGCCCAAAGTGCCAAGGCAAAAATGCCACATCTGAAAGCCAGTATTCAATTCAATACAGCTGGGAGGACTAGGGGATATTGAACAGGCTGCAAGTTTATCACTTTCCAGTCGAGAGGGATCCTGACAGGCAAGCCCAGGTTGCACTAGGAATCTGCTCGAGTGCCAACCCTTCTTTATCTCAGCTGGATGCCACCATCCATGTCCCCAGCTGCTGCAGCTGGTATGCTATAGTGAGGGAGTTACACTCAAAATGTTGTTATAGTCTATTTAGTGGTTTAAAAGTCTAAAGAGGCCAAAGCAGAGAAGCCACAGCCATGTGGCCACCAGAAGTCTGCTGCTCTGCTAAACCCCTTGCAAAGGCAGGGCCAGACATGTCCTGAGACACTGTCAGGTCAGCACCAAGCCTGTGACCTCCGATTGTAAAAGCCAAAATTGTATTTACTGGATTTCAGAGTGGGATGGATGATGGAGAATTCAGCACCAGCTCCTGTAACATCTGATTTTGGTCCTTTTAGCCAAAACAGAAAAAAACGTTAGTCGGATTAGTGGTTTTAATTTGAAGAGAATGCCTGGCAGAAAGTCTGCTCCCCCAGCCCCTTGGCTATTGAGCCAAGTTCTGAATAGGGACAAGGATACAACAGCTGACTACATCCTCTGAAGGGAATATTTTTCTGGAGGAGACACTTCAAGGACTTCCTACGAAGACTGCCTAATTGGACTTGGAACAATCCAGAGATGAGTGCAATAACAGGGTAGGCACTGGGTTGGGGTTTCCTGGCCAGAGGCGTAAGACTACAAGGCTCATTTCTTCATGGACAGCTCTTCAGTGGCATCTCTGTCACCACCCCTTCTCTACTGGAGTGACCAACACTTGCTTAGATGGAAACTGCAGCTGCTTCAGGGGAGGCTTCAGCACTCAGAGGCCACCCAGGCCCTGTCAGATGACAAAGAACATGTTCTATCATGCCACACTGCACAAAGGCTGGCCAACAGTGACAAAAACAGGACACCCATTCTGCATTTTTGGGATCTGTATGGGTCAGTCAGTTTCAGTTAAGAAAAAATTTTTAGGGTTTTTTGGTTTGGTTTTTTTTTTTATGAGTTTTTTGTTGTTGTTGCTGCTGCTGTGATTTTTTGTTTGTTTCGGGGTTTTTTGTTTGTTTTTTGTTTTGGTTTGGTTTTTTTTTGTTTTAATTTAATTGCTCCAGTATGATTTGGCCAAGCAAATTCTGGCAAGGCAATCGTGTTATCTGAAGACAATATATTACAATATGGAGAAAATAAAAAATAATTTGGAAACTCTGGAAAATCTGGCTTGTTTCTTTTGTCATATATAACATATGAGGGATTAAATCTTGCCATTTAATCTTCTCTTTCCTCTAGGAGAAATTCAGAAGTAAAAAAATACCATAGAGTTGGAAGAATAAGTGCTTTGGATGCTCTTCTCTGTAACAGGAAAACCTTCATTAATAGTTAAATCAAGAGATGAATCAATGAAAGACAGTGGAAATAACCTGATTAATAGAATATGGAAGTCTGACAGATTTTGAAAAACCAGAAACAGGATACACATAAAATACCACTTCACCTAGAATGTAAACTATTTTGGGTTTACCTAGTTTCTTTCACTGTATCAAACAAGAGTATTATTTTTTGCTGGAACAAAATGTCTGCAGTGAAATTATCCAAAAAAAGTCCTGCTGATTTCATGAAACTTTAATTGGAACAGTATTTGCAAAGGCTTATCTTATTTGAAAAGACTATTTTACTGATTCATTTATGCAGAAATTAGAAAGTTCATCCTGAATTGTTGTAATAACTATTACTTACCTATGAATCAAAACCAGGAATAAAGAGCAAGAAATATGGAAATAACTGTAGCTTAATCCAGCCCTTTGAAACGGTGAATGAAAAGGTTGAGGTTTTTTAACAAACTGTTATGCCAGGATAAGATGGCACCTGTATGTTCAGCTTTCTGAATGGGTGAAAGGATTATTCATGTTTATTTAAGAAAAGACTCTGTCATCTTCATTTATCAAGGTAATTGCCTTTCTAGGCAAGTAGTCCAACTCTCTCAGCTAGGGCTTTCATGTGGAATAAAGTATAAGATACCATGAATAAAGATGGTAGGAACTGGCACAAAGTCAGCATTTTCATTTCCTTTTGTTAGGATCCAGTTCATTTTCCATATAAATTATCAACCACCTTTTTAATATGGTTAGAAATTCATCAGTTATTTTTTTCTCTTTAAAAATCAATTGCAACTGAACAGTAACAGCTGCAATAAAACTAATTTTCAGTGGGAAAAAAACCTCCATTGACACTTTTGAGTAAAACCTTACAAAAACACAGTTTTACTGCAGAATACATGTTCTGTGAAACCTAATGGCCTTCTACAATAATAGGAAGCAAACCTAATATTCATAAATTTGGGATAAAGTTTCAGCACAGAATTCTTTCTCATTCTTCTACCTGAAGTTTTTCAAAGATATAATCTAATGATCAAACACACGCCATAATCTAAATTCATTAGAGGTTTTCATTAATATTCATTCATTACATTTGAAGCACTCAGGTAGAGAACTGCAAGGACACTCAATTAGCGAGTGATCAGAAAGCAAAGAAGTTTCACTTGTGCACATTTCAAACAGATCAGATATTCCTAAAATGCATAAAATACAGTTGCTCAAATTAACCCCTATCAGCCACTCAGGAACTGGCATCCCTAGGTTTATTGAAGTGGGAGGCTGCTGAACTGGTGACTTCCAGCTAGAGGCCAAGATACAGATTGCAACTTAGAGTCAACCAAAAAGGCACAATCACAAATAATTACTCTTCTTTGAGCATTATCTTTAAAGCTGAGAGGGAAAAGTAGGAATCTTAGTTCAGTTTCAGCACTTGCAAAGTATTTTTCATTCAAGTATCTACTTCATTCTCCTTTAGAAAAGATGGCTGGTATTCCCTACTTCTAATGTACAATCAGTATATAAGAGGTTCTGTTTAAAAGGCTTATCATTCAGTGTTGGGTTGCGCCTTGGATACTGAAACCCTTAAATCACAGAAATACTTCACCAAATATTAGATGAGAGGGAATATTATTTTTGCCATTCTCTTGTAAGCTAGCAAGCCCTAAAAAACTCAGGAAATGTTGAATCCTAGCCTGGTGTATGAGCTTTCCAGATTATATATTAGCTTGTGTATTATTTCACATGTTACACATGTACGAAAATGAGTTCCACATGTCAGTTGTCACAGCTGAAGTACTGCAGTTTCTCAAAATCTGAAATAAGAACCCCCCTACACAGATTTATTCCCCCTTGCTGTAGTCAGTTTACTTAGCAAGTGCATCTGAACAGCCCCACAAAAACTGAGGAAAACAACAGACTGCAAAGATTCATTATCTTTCTTGAAATTACATAGACCAGCAACACTTCTGCTATTTATTACACCAGTAAAGTTATGAGTTATCCTTGCTATAAGATGGCAAGAGGTGCAGAATAAAATTAGTAGCACAAAACCCCAAGCTGCTAGCCAGAAAGCCACTCTCCATGTTCTACATTCATAGGGAAATAAAGGTAAATAAATGCTGTTTACTCTTGGACCTGGATTTATATTGCTCAACATTTTAGTTAAACTGCAGAAGAAGAATTTAAGTTGCTTTTGTGATGTTTAGTTCAGATCAGAGAGACTTTGCAAGTGTCCAGACAGTCTGCCTCTATTCCTTTAGTTTTCATTGCAGGAAAGCATTTAAACACGTAGTTTCAATTGGCTTTACTGGTATTTAAGGATATGTTAAACTACTTTTAATTGTATCCTGACTTGGCATCTCAATGATTAACACACCAAGAATATTGACTGTTGCCATTACTGGGAACCCAAATGAGTTTCAGACAATAGAGTGGCCTGTCCCAAGGAGAGAAACTGCTTCTCATCAGACTGGAAGATATTCCAAGCATGACATTTTTTAATTCCATCACTTTAGAAGTGGATCAAGTGCAACAAGAGAGCAACAAACATGGCACTAGCTTCATAGGCTTTTGAAATGCCTTTTATGATACAATTAGTGCTTAAATCAAATTAGAAAATATGTTGTTGAAAACGCTTTTCACTAATTTTAACCCCCTCCCAGTTAGTTACTGCCATGCTCCTGCAATTTATGTGATCTTATGTAAAAGAAAAATCACTAGATTTGTATTTGAAAAATATCTATTTTATAATTACAAGCAACAGCTGAGATAATTCCAACTGAAAGCAATTTGGGAAAGAATATTTGTGCATCACATTTTACAGCATTTTCCCACCAGGAAGGTGAGCCCCCCCAACCTCTGCTGAAGCCTTGTTATGGAAAAAAAAAAAAAAAAGAGGAAAATAGATATTAACCTTTTCTAAAGAAATCAAATTATAACCATGACAGAATACTATTTCAGGTAAGAACTATTTCAGTGAAATCTATGGCTCAAGGCCAACTAACAGTATGAAACTTAAAATCACTACTATGTAACACTAAAGCTGTTTAAGAAAGGCATTTAAGGAGGACATTTCCTGTTTCATTTTCACAAGATATTCTAATTAAATTAATTCCCCAGGAATATAACTAGTGTTACAAAACATTTGAAATTATTTCTTACTGACCAGGAAAAAAAAGTCTTTGTGACTGACAGGTGACAGACATCTCACTGAAGTAATCAGGCTGTTCATTAACCAGAGACATGGCATAGGAATGCTACTTTACAGTCTGAGACTGCTAAATTTTAAGACCCTTGCTGTGACTTGTCATGTAAGATTACCCAGTACTGCAGTGGATGGTCCAAAGCAGCCCTGCCTTTGCTCCTTGCTCCTGTAACAGGTGTTACTTGTTTATAATAACACTAAATTACTTTTGCAACCTCCACTTGTAACACCTGCAGGTGTAAACTTAGAATCCAGATTTTCAGGGATAGCATGTAAGGCTCAGAATTAAGAAAGCACTTAAGTAAATGTTTTACATCTGGTTCAAGCTTCAAAGCTTTCCTGCAATTGTTAATGGGCTCTGGAGGAGATTTCAAAAACATCTTCTTTACTAAATGAAAGAAAAACCCTACTATGTGGACATTAGCTAGCAGAAAATAGAGTGCCCCTGTGGAGTGAGAAGTGCTCTTATATTAAGCTCAGCAGGAAAACTCTCAAGTTCCCAAGATTGCTGGTACATTTCTCACTTTTTGACAATAAACTCCATACATTTGAAAAACCAGATAAAAATAGATCAACATTTCTAAAATAAAGCCTGCTAAACTGATTCCCATCACACAAGCCCTATGACAAGGCAAGCAGTTAGGTAAATTTTGACAAATTCCTGAAATACTGGCCTTGCTTGCAAGAACAACTCTGTGCACGGAAAATTACTTCAACGGGCTATTTCTTCCTGACTACTGAAAAAAATTAAAAATCGCTGGTTCCAGTCATCTTGATATTCAGCAACTGCCAAAGCTTTTCCATGTAAATAAAAATCAGTTATTTAAATATCTACACAGGCTGAAGTAAACAGAAAACTTTCCTTATTTAAATGCTGGCAATGCTCTTGCACAACCCATTTCCAACAAAGAGTAGAAGTTTTGAAAAGAAGGTTCCACGGATATAATTTTATTGAACATCTGTAACACTCAGATAACAATGGATTGCAATGACATGGAACTGAATAGGGCTTTTTGGCTGGGGAAGCTGACCAGGACCTCTGCTAGAGCCTCTGCTAGAGCACTGGTGTGTGATTACAAGCCAGGGTCTTCAGTTCAGCTGAAGAAACACACATTTGCAACTTCTATTGCAAGTTGCAAGTTGACTTCCATGGGCTTGGAAGCTTCTAATACAGGTTCTGCTTGTTACTTCTGAATGACCTCTTGCACATTTGAGTTGTGCATCAATGCCTGCTAACTTTAGCAACCACTCATATCCAAGACAGCTCCATTTTTCTGAGCCATTGCCATGCTGCTGCCTCCTCCTTAGCCCAGAGGTCCACTTCCCTTCTCCAAAAAAGAGGCTTTATAAGCAAGATAGAGAGAAGTCTTTTACCTGGGCCTGTAGTGACAGGATAAGGGGCAAAAGTGTTAAATTGAAAGAGGGTAAATTTAGATTAGAGAAAATGAATATTTTTTTTTTTATTATGAGGAAATAAAATATGTTATATGGAACAGGTTGTCCAGAGAGACTGTAGATGTCCTGTCCCTGGAAGTTCAAGGCCAGGCTGGATGGGGCTTTGAGCAAACTGGTTCATTGAAACACATCCCTGCCCATGGCAGAGGTCTTGGACTGTGTGATCTCCAGGGGTTTCTTCCAACTGAAATGCAACTATGATTTAACATTTTTATTTCTGTCTCCAAGGTATATATGACTGTAGGTCCTTCACAGATTAAGGCTGTTGACAAAACATTTATTAGCCAAAGAAGGATAGACATTTTGGCCTCAACATGTTTTATTTTCAATTAATGGGAAAAAAAAATGCACATTTGTCCAAGTAATTACTGGTGTGGGAGGTTTTAACTATCTTTTAGATCTGGTCAGTCCCATTTCTGTGTATACCCTGGAATGATACTGAAGCCACCTGGGTGTTGTCCAGTCATCCAGCCTTTTTATTTCTTCAGGTTTTTTAATCATAGGGTCAGTATCAGCTATACCTGTTCACAGAAATCTTAGCTTCCCTTGGCAGTGATAGCAATAAAGTTCAATCAACCTCTTTCCTAAAAAACATATTTGGAAATAAATACTGTAATTACATTTTTCTGAAATACAGCAAAATAATTTGGTTCCTTGCCTCAGGCAGAAGCTAATAATTTTCTATAATCAAAATTGGTACTCATGGAAAAAGTCATCTTCCTTTCTAATATTCCTAAAGACTTTCTCTATTAAAAAATAAAAATCCTCTTATTTTCCAAAGCCTCCCTAAAGGCAAATTGTCTTCTAAATATCAAGAGTTTCTTTTATAACACAGAGATGACATACTCAATAAAATCTTCCTTCTACTCTCTGAGTTTCTATTTAAATAGACATATTCCATCAAGCAGACTCCAAAAATTGACTGGAGAAGAGGCCCTCTCACCTGACTGAAGTTTTCCAGCTCACCAGTTTCATTGCTAAAACTCATCAAGTCTAACGATTTTTCTTATTTATAAAGAAAGGAGAAATACCCTCACTTTTTACTGCTTCATCCTTGAAGAGAGCTTTACTGTTTAAGCTTTAGTGTCTCATCCCTATGGGCTGCCATCATCAACCCATGTAGAAAACAACAATAAAATGAAATCACCCATAGAGGTCACTCTTTTTGTCCTGTGATAATATGAAGAACCAGAAGCCTAGCAATGAATTCCAGAACTTTAACAACCTGAATAAACTGTGAAGTACAAACCAGAATGAATATAGGATATGACAGTCATTTCACACGAGTCAGTGCACAGAGGTGCAGTCTGAAATCTGCGAAGATATCCTCTTGGTTGTACTGAGGAAAAATGACAATGAGAGGAAATGATTGTTTTTTATATACACTTTTCTCAGTAAGGCAAAATCATTTTTAAAGATGTAAAAAAAGTGTGAAAAAGTAAAGAAAATACCATCTGAATGAAAGCACTCCAAAAGTGAAACTGAAGACCAGTGACTGACCCAAGGCTTCCGATTATTCCAGCTCCTTTCTCTCTCTCCCCCCTTC
Source organism: Petroica traversi (assembly GCA_025920805.1). NCBI lineage: Eukaryota > Metazoa > Chordata > Aves > Passeriformes > Petroicidae > Petroica > Petroica traversi. Next base: position 21,989,216 of record JAHLSL010000006.1, on the reverse strand, counting down.
TTTTCTCATTCTCTTTCTTTGTTCTTTCTCTCCTTCCCTCTTTTCCTCCTTTCCTCCCTGCCTCCTTCCCTCCTTTTTACTTCCTTCTTCATTTTGTGATAAATAAAACCAACACGCCAAACCAAATCCCAAAATCCATGCACTAAACCTTGTTACTCAGCTAATTCTTGAAATAGACTTGTAATGACTCAAGCTGCATGATTACAACACAAATGCTTATTTAACAGCACCATCTTTTGATTGAAAAAAGCTTCAGTCAGGCCTGATCATCAAAATGATGATCTGACTGACAATTTTCATTCATGGAGTTTTATCACTGTAAAATACCAGCATCAGTTACGTGATAGCACAGAACTCAACATTAAAGAAACACAGAAACAGTCAAACTGCCCAAGTCTCCAAGATGATCTCTTGAAGACTTGGCTTCCAAGCATAACTGTCACCTCAAGGTTTTGAGATTAATATAAAGAAGTAAGCACAATATATTTTTTAGATTCAGTAATAAAGCATGTTCAAAGCTTTCAAGTTGCTATTTCTTCCTCACAATATGACCCTACATCTGTTTTTCTTTTTATTCAATTACATACAATTGACACCTCTGATTCATGTCTATTTCATAAATACACATTTTTCTCTGTCTGTTCATTGCTGCCAATTTGTAATTTTAAGACTGTTTCATTGCCCCAGGGAAAAAAATCCATAGCAAATGTGCCTCAAAGCAAGGGAATACAGTAAATATAAGCAGTCATAATTCTAACATATATATTTGAGTAGTTTTATGTTTCCTACAGAACTTTCTTCCAGAAAATAATGGTTTATGGCTTCTGATTCTTTTTTTTTATTTATAAATTCAGTTCCTGCATTAAGTAAGTCAGGTGATATATATGACACATAAATGAAAAAAATAATCATGCCTTGTTTAGTCTTTTATATATTGCAGTAAAAATATTTGGCAGGAAACAATCTCTGTCGTGACAGAACTCATTCAATACAAAGACAAAAACACAATTCAGGTTGGGCAGACAAATATTTTACAACAAAAGACATAAATTAGGTGACAGTCAAGGAATAAGTATCCATTATGTAATCTCTGAAGCTTGAAGGAGAAGTGATCTCTTTATCCTGCCAAACCCAATGTTAACCACAAGCTACACTCACATGAAATGAAGCTTCTAAAGAACTAAGAAAAACCTGCTTTGGTTTATATGTTTATATTTCCTGCTCATCCTGAGCTGACATAACAACAGCAGTGTGATACAACACTTTTATTCTATGAGTTCCAAGGGGCTTCAATTAAAATCACAATTTGAATTTACCAGATTAACTTTAAAGACATGAGATTCTTTTTCTTCCAGATGTTGCAATCTAATCAGACAAAGTCTACAGACTTATTGGAAGGGAAAAATCACAAGAAAGAGACAAGATTTCAATCAAGATAAGAAGACAGATTTTAATCATTATAATAATGATAAAAATACTGCTCTGTTCCTGCCAGGCCTGGACTTCAGAAAGGAAGATGATGGTTTAATATCCAACAAGTTTTTCTTTGGAAATAAGAAACAGTAGCACATCCTTATTATAGAAACTGAAAGTGATTACATCACATTACCATGGGACTACTTATGCAAAGTGTGCAGGAATAACAGGAGAAACAGTAATCAGAAAATGTGCCATTGACTTTATAAACCCCAAAGTTACTATTTCCTCTCTCCTCAACATAGAAAAAAGCTTGATATCAGCAGTGATTTTATGGCTCTTTCTAACTTTAGAATTTTAATACTATGCGCTTAAAAAACTGTACCACATTACCCTTTGAAACAGAATGCTGTATAAATTAAGTACAATAAAAGGTCATGTTGTAGGAACCTCAGAATGACAATGCAAAATAAGGAGACACCTTTGTCTGTAATTGCTTAGTGCCTCAGTTCCCCATCACTAAAAGATGGAATCTATATTCTTCCACTGAAGTACAGTGCTATTAGAAACTGTTATTGAAAAGCCAATGAGGAATTAAAAAAAAATCTATTTTAAATCACAAGGCAAGTGGTAATAATTAATAGGACCCGAGGCTGAAAGAAGGTAAAACAAATTACTGAATAGGCAAGTGAATACTAAACTCTTTGTACGGTAAAGAAGGCAAATGCCGGGGAAAATTGTGTTATGATCGTGTAACAGGAGATTTTCTGAGTGTGAACATAAACAGTTTCCTTACAAATCTTAATCCCAATGATTCAAGTTTTGAGCAACTGATTTAATAACCCTAAGTCACTTCTGCTCTCTTTCTGCAACACTTTCAAAAATTAAAGATATCATATTTGGTCCTATTGCCAAAGTTTCATAAAACAGAATGACCAGGAGAATGTCATTCAAGTCCTCCAAAATACACAAAGCTCCCATTTCCTCAATTTCAAATAATTTTTTTACCAGCATCTTCATTTATTTCCTCCTCCAGAGATTTTTCCTGTAGGCATTTATCTCTGATGTGAAAGCCTGTCAAATTCTTTTTGAAATGTAAGGATGCTACATCACCTAAATTTTCCTTATCTTTCTTACCACTAGTATCTTCAAAGAACTCAAACAGATTAGCTCAGCATGGCCTCTTCTGCCTGAATTCATGCTGGATATCCTTTATCAAACTGTTTTACTGGGTGTTATTCTGCCATCTTTCCCAAAATAGGGGCTTTGGGATATTGTTTCTTCATTTTACTCTCCTTTCAGACAAATATTATGCCATCTCAGGTCTCTGCACAGAATTTCTGCACTTGTTTCTTGCATATTTTGTCAACACCATCTAGTTTCAGGTAGGAAGATGGCCTATGTTTTTGATAAATACCCAGCCCTCTGAGACAGAATTTCTCCACATGCACTTTTTTAGCAGCCAAGACTATTTGAGTTAGTGTTAGAATGGAAAAGAACCATACTCAGACCACCTCTCAGTGACTGAGATTTTTGAAACTCTTCTCCTGAGCTGCATTTCACTACAATTATTCAGGACTGCTAACTACTTTCAGCTATTTCTAGCAATAATTTCAGGACAGGAAAGCTTCTTTGACACACCTTCCACCAGATGGAGGACCACATTAGCACTAAAGTGCACACATGCAGGGAAGGTAGGATAAGCAGGAGCACAGACAATGAAAAGGAGAAAGACCTCTGATCTTAAAGAGAAGAGAGAGTGTTCCTGTGGAAAGCCAACAGAGCAACAGATCCAATTGGCATTATAAACAACTAATATATAGTTCTAGTTTTCTCGTTTTGTGTGACTTTTTCTTATATAATTTTAGCCTCTTGCCTCTCAAAACCCCTCTCACTTGCAATACATCCATATTTATCCTTTATAAGGAACAAGGCATCTCACACCACATTTTCAGCCATAATACTACACAATTAGGCCTTTTTTTCTGTGGTGACTACCTTCTGGGTTTTTTTTTGCTTCTCCTTCCAATTAGAAATTCTACTTTTCATGGTTGCTGTCACCAGTTTACTGGCTCTCTCTATTTCATTCTTTATGCTAATTCTACATCATTACTACTAAATAATAATGTTCAGTCACTTTCTTTACTTCTTTGCATTTTAATATTCTCAGTGTGTTCTTAATTATAATAAGCTACAATTATTTTTGTTCCTTTCTCATGTTTTAGGTTTTCAGTATGACTTTAAGGTAGGGGTTACTCAACACTTACACATTCTTTACTTCCCAATACAGAGCTTTCTGATGTTAAGGTGCTTTCCTTAAATCATTCCATTTTCCCTCAGAGTCTGTTTTTCAAAAGTCAAGTATTTTTCTACTACTGCTTACAGAACACATTTTTGGTATAGTAAAAAGATATAGGTGCTCTTTTAGATGAACTATATTTATCATACTTGAGTCATAGCCAGTAATTTTCTATGTCCAGTGTAGCTTTTGCCTGTATTGATTGTTCAGTGTTGTGCATTTGAGACTGAAAGTGCATTTGCAGCTCAGGTTATACTGTCAAGATGTCTGGATCCCATTTATGAGAGGGAATTTCCCTACACAGAGGAAGAGCTTCTGGCCTTTTGTGCTCCCCAGTATCTGACTGCCAGAGCATTCTGCCAGCTTCGATTAGTACAGAGTCAGGAAAGGACATTCATTGGCATAACTGGAGTTGAGTTCCAGACCAAATGGCAAAGCTTGTTTATTCTCCCCTCAAGTGATTCTCTCCCCTTTCTCTCTCTCAATCCTCTCACTTTCTTTTCATTGCTCCATTCCTTTTCCACACTTCTGTCTCTTAACTTCCCACTTCCTTTTTATCTATTTAAATGCAAGGAAACACTCTTTCCAGCTCTTTCATTCTGTTGGAAGAGGATGCTATCCAGCATCCAACACTGCCACAGGCTTTAACCAGAGTCCCACCTTGGGGTTCACTCAGGACATCTCACAGGGGAGCGGAGGAGGCTGACAATGCCCTCGCACAGCCCTTGGGCAGCATATTCTTGGTACCAGCTAGACCCTGCTGTGTGTTCTGAGAAGCTCCTGCTAAGCTCTTGTGCTCATGAGATCATTTGTAGGAACACAGTGAACAAGAGTTGCTTGTCTTTGTCCCTATTCTGTATTTAGCTGTCACCAATAACCCTTTTTTGTGCCAACTGTTCAGTGTTCGAAACCATTGTTCTTTTTCTGCTTTTGCTTCCTGCCAGATTTTTGTATTACTCTTATAATTACCTACTTGAACTAATTTTTTTACTACCAATGTAAAATGGACTGGTTTAAATGAGCAAGTCATTACACAATCCAAATATACAGGTTAAAGCTAGATTTCATAATACCAGTAGTTACATTTGTTGATGATTATACTCATATTTCATAATATGAAAAAAAAAAGAAATACAAGAACCTCATAATAGTATCTAATCCTTAAGAAAGGAAATATTATACCATATTCCAATAAATCAAATTAATCTGGGCAACTGCCCTGAACATAATGAAGTGTGACACCTGTAGGTAAAATAGGCCTTTTCATATTATTCTCTATGCCCCTGTTCAGCAAAAAACTATATCAGTAACACATTCTTTCACTGCTTGCCTTTTTCAGGAAGAAACTCACATACATGTATATCTGTTTACATCTTCCTACCCCCTTACCATGTCCCTAGATGTAACTTTACCCATTTAATATGATGACACGTTCTTCATACCATCAGCATAGAGTTTTCCTCAATCAGTCCTTTTTCATCTGTATTTCTGGCTGGGTATGTTGTAAATAAATAGCTGAGCTAACCAAATTTTTGTTCCAGGGCAAAACTAAAAACTGGATCTCCACTGGGGACAGCCTGATTAAAGGAACAACCTTAGACTCTGATTACAAGGGCAAGCATCAGTTCTATAGACGTCAAAAGTGTTAAAAAGCAAATTGCCTATTATAAATGTAGATTAAATTCCTTTTCTTGTCATATTTTTGCTTTATTGGGGAATTTGAGACATCCAGACTCACAAATTAGAAAAAAAAAAAAAACGAACCTCTGAACAGAAAACAAAAACCATCCATCCAATCAACCAACCAACCAACAAAAAAAAAACCAAACAACAACCAACTAAAAAAAATACCCTAACCCTGAATATATCTTGTGCAGAGTCTCTTACAATTTATTTTTTGAAAATCATATGAGAGGCATGATTGCAAAAGACAGCAAATCTTTTTAAAAATTGTTTGCCTCCTTTCTAAAGATTTGCAATCTTTTTGTATGGAGAAAAGCACTCTGGCAATCAGATAATCCTGTATAAATATAAGAGTTGAAATGTCATTTTTAGTAAGATTTATTGTTCCTCTCATAATTTATCACATTCAAATGTAAAATTCCTAATGCACTCACTGGCTCAAACTCGAACAGTGATTTCTTTTTTTTCTTGTACAGGCTTGTTTGGATTTCGTTGAACACCTGCAGGAGTTTCTGAATTATGCATGTTAAAAGTAAAAAAATCCCTATACTGAGTGAGTATCCACACATCCACATACACACACAAAATCCCCCAACAAACTAAAAAACCTTACACACCAGGCTTATCACTTCTCTACCACTTACAGTGGAACAAAAAGATAAAATGTTCACTTCTGTCTCAGCCAAGATTATCAATTCAGCTTATAAAATCTAAAACTCATGTTTATTTGAAGTTCTAAAGAATTATTTAAACTGCCCTTTTAATGTTCCCTCTTGGGCATTCCATGTCTTTCAAACACCTTCTTGCATAAATACTGATTGCAGTATATAAAGATGCTTTTTGTTCTTGTTCATGGTTCTTTGATTTAAGTCAAAATGCAATGAAGTCACTAAGTCACTAAGTTTTAAAACTCTTTTTCTATTTTTCTATTCTTCAAAAAAATTACTTCCTTAGTACTGATCATTAAGATATATTTAATTACACTTTTAAATGGCTGAATATGGATGCAACTGTTAAGTACAGAAATAAACAAGAAAAGTCTTACATAGTGAGGTTGGGGACAGAATTAAAGGCTATCAATATATGGCTCAAGAGCTTAATTACCAAATCACTACCTTTTTAGAAAGGACAACTGTTTAAAAAGGAGTAAAGAAGAATGACAAGAGGAATGGAAACAAATAGCAATGTCCAAACTGGAAAAAAGTACTGAAGAAAAAATCATAGAGCTTATGTTCAAATCTAGACATGGTGAAACTTAATGGCTGAATACTAATGCACCTAATATAGTGTTACTCAATGATGAATAGTGCATCAAGTGACTGAAAACAGTAACTGGGTTTAGAAAAGGAAAAACATGTTCTATACAACAAGGGATACATTGAACACTTGTGTTCATGACACACATCAAGAGGTATTTTGGGCTTTGATGCCTTGCTTTTTGAATGGCCTAAGAGCCCTTCAGTTGTGGGTCTGGATCCCTTTGCTCAAACTGCAAGGGAGTCCTTTCCAGAGCCTCAGTGGCAGCATTTTCTCTGCTGTTCTGCAATCACTCTTGAGTGTTATTCCTATGGCCTTTTACCTGCTGCAGACACCTGCAGTGTTCTTCTGGTGGTTGTCAAGGGAAGAAACTATCCCTGGTCACTCCTCCCTTCCCCTCTTTTCCTTGTAGCTCTTGCTTTACATTTGGGCAACCAATAGAAGCATGTAGAGAGCTTAACAGCACAGGGTCCCCCCGCACTTCTCCTCCTCCTGCCTTCTGGGGGATTTTGTCCTTTCTCTCTCATTCCTTTCCTCTTCTTTTTCCATTTCTCCCCAGAATAATTCACCATTAGACCCAATATGTGGCTCACAAGCCACAGATCTCTGCACCAATATATAGGTACCCTCATATTCTTTTTCTCCACACATGCTTATGACTGTTTGAAGACAGGACACTGAGGTAGGTAGATCTTTGCACTCACTTGGTGTATCACTGATTATATCAAGTGCAAATTGAACTGCTATAAATCAGTGAACCTAATCCTTTTGTATTATAAAGTATTACTGTGTAATAAAATTGTTTTGAACAGTGACATTTGAGTTCTTATTAATATATTCTTTCTCAAGGGCTGGTAAAAATATTTTGTAGTAAGTAACTACATACCCTTTGGATTCCAAAACAAAAGAACTTTCAAGGTTTCTCTGAATGAAGCATGCAATTTAAAACACAGTACATGCAACAGAATAATCTTGATGGTATATATGTGATAATTCTTGTAATAGTTTATCAAACCTTATTTACTTTTATTATTAACAATTTTTTACCTGAGTCTGAATTTTCACAGCTTCAATTTCCAGACTTATGATTCCCTTCTGGTGGACTAGAGATTAACCCTGTTATCAGATATCTTTTTTCTAGGCAGGTACCTTTTATCATCTCTTTGATCAAATAATCAGATCAAGTTCTGAGAATCTTTCACCACAGAGGAAGTTTTCTTGATCTTTGGTCATTCTCATTCTGTAAATACTCTTAAGATTATCAGCATCTTTCTTGAACTATTGACAAATAAGAACTAGTTAGAAAACTCCTGGGATTTGAATTCAAAACAAAGACACTCTTAAAATAATCACTCCAACTAAATAATACACTTGGCTTTAAAGTCACCCTTAGAACTGTCCCATCCTGACTTCCCATCATTTACTCAACAAAGTTGACTACTTTTAAGTATTATCTGAAATCTTTTTGTATAGAAGGTACAAAGATGTATCTACTTAATGAAATCTATCTATCTTGCATGCCTTGTTCTTTATCCCTTATTATTCTGATAATACTGATTAACCTGTCTGTAAATTTGCTAGTCATGACTGCTCCTTTACCAACAATAAGCCTTTTCTAATCATAGTATTCATCCTCCAGGTACCTGCAAATAACTAGCAGGTAAGCAAATCTTATTTTGTCATCTGGGATACTACCAAAACAAACTCACAGACAAAAGAGAAAGTTATTTTTTGCTGTTGACTATACACAGATGTATTTGAAATTCAGATACATCTGAAATTCATCAAAACCCCATTTTATAAATTATTTAATGCAAGCTATTTTTCATTTCTTAGCATAGAGCTAATATTAAATCAAGCATATTAGGAAAGCCTATTCTACTATTTCTGTCGTGTTTATTAATGCAATTTGAATTCAATTTTTTAAAAAGTATAATCACCTTGTTTCTTCAGTTCTTAATTAAATAGCAATGATTCTGTTTCCTCTTTGAACACTGTAGTAGTTTTACTAATAACAACAATAAACCCTCCACTAAGTGAAGTAACTTTTTGATTGTTAATATGCTGTGCAATATCAACTCCTATTATACTTACTCTTACACCACTCTTTTGTCACCTTAACTTTCCCTAGTCCAGTTCTGTCTACAGTTCTGTTCTTACCAGCTATTTTCTAAATCTTTCAGATTCCATCAGATTGTATTTACATGCAATGGCTTGAACTTCTAATCTATTAATGTGTGTACACACACATAAGAATATATCCATATTTTTAAATTGCCTTCAGATCACATTTTTCTTGATGGTGTTCTTTTACATCCCAATTTATTTCTGACATTATATTCTAGCTATCTTGAAATTTAATTGCTTCCCAATTGTTATTTCTTTTTCTTTCTTCAATACTTTTTTCCAGATAATATACCTTATAATGGTTTTCACTGTTATGAAATCAGCTATTTAGAAACAGCACCTATAATCCCTATTAACTTAGATTTTAATCCATTTCAGGGCAGTAAATAATAATCTGATATTTTATAAGAGTCACTTAATTAACATTTATTTAACAGGTCAGATGCAAAAAAGATCTTTCAATTATTAACTTAAGCTTATAAAGTAACCTCTCCACATTTATGATCTGGGAACTCTAAGAATACTATCTCTTCCCTTTGCCAGTACGATTTGTTGTGGCAGGATGGGTTTTTTAGCTGTGATTTTCAGAGCTACTTGTAACTCTGGAATATGACCACAGATAAAAGGAACCTTAAACCTGTCTCACTCACTGATATTTCAAGTCTTTGCATTTCTTCTGTGTTCTTCATTCACACTGATCGGCCTTTCTTATATTTGCTCTTAGCCAATTTAAAAAATGCTGCTCCTATTTTATGCTGTGGGAGTCTGATGTATCCCATCCCTTAGATAAAAATGTTTTCACTGATATGAATTACTCACAAGAATAAGAATCAGGACAACACAATTGGGAATTTCCATTCCAGTACACATACTTCCCTATTCCAGGGGAATCTGCCATTAAAAGTAAAACAAATTCAGCTCCTAGTTAATTACTTTGACAAGGAATATACAGAGTTAGAAATACCAAATGTAGAATTCATCTTGGAAAATGAGTTATCTAAAGCATCAATATGGAAGATGTATCACAGAAAAGTGATTTTAATAAGTGTCACAATCAATGACAAATCACCTTTCCAACTCTATGAAAAAGGACCCCATGAAACTGAGCTAAATTTTTTATTTAAAAAACCCCAAAGTAATGAACAAGCTAAGAGCCTTGCTAAGGACACCAAAAAGTGATGGAAATATTTATTAGAAAACAGAAAGGACCAGTTATTCTGCAAGTGACCAATAAAAAGGATTAGGACTTTTTCACTTCCCTTTTACCACTGAAAAGAACAGAAGACCTGAGTTGTTTTTTTGCATTCCTCTCAAATATACTGATAAACTATTGCAATTCTACTGTATTTAACTTCAGCTGATCATCATTATTTAAGCTATATGGCTTAATAAGTGTGTTTATTTTGAACTTCTGTAATTGAAATACTGTAAAAATCTTCCAAATCTGTGGGTAGCTCGACAAAAGGATGGGGAAGCTAAAATATGTTTGAGAATTTTAGATTTGTTCTATCTTCTAAAGGGATTTGAGATGAAAAAAACCAGTTAGAAAACACACTGTGGGATGAAAGAAGATCAATGAAGGCTGAAAAAGGATTTAATTGATTGTCATTACAAGCTGTAGTAAAACAGAGGTCAATTAAATGAGTGAATTGCAAAGAAATATACTTGTAATATTAATATTAAGCATTTATTTAACACTCATCAGAGAAGTGCTTTGCAAACAATTAATTAGTCTATACAAAGAACAAATTACATTGACTGGGGGAGAGCAAGGTTACAAAGGCCAGAAAGTTGATTTAATTCCATCTTTTCTTTCGTGTTTTTTTGAGCAGCATTTTCATTCTATTGTATTACCAAACAAGCTACTGTAGACTAGGGAGGTAAGAAGACAAGGAGAATTGACTATGGCTCAACAGGTTTGAATAACTATCTTATTTTAAAGCACTCTTTTTATCTCTTGATTACTAGCTTATACACAGCTGACACTGTTTTATTAAACAAATGGAGAAATTCAAGTGTCAGAGTAAAGATGTCACATGTAAATGAAGTAACCTTTTAAGCTCGGAAAGAAACACTTCATGTTTGTACAGTAAACTGCTAAGAAAAAGAAGACAAATTTATGTAAATGTAGATTTTTAGTCAAGCATATTATGATCTGAGCCTGTGATTCAAACATAATTTGAAGCTGCGTAAACCCATTAAACAGCTTAGATTGTCAGAAACAATACAGTGAATGCAAGTGGAAAAGAAGTAAAAGCATGGGTGCTGGAAGTCCAGTGCTTGAACATGTAATTAAAATATATCTGGAAAACTTAATTAAACAGAGATGTTTTGTGCTTGTTGGCTGTTTTTGTTTTTTATTGATTTGTTTAGATTAGTAAGAGGTTTTTTGGTTTTTTTGTTGTTGTTGTTGTTTTGGTTTGTGAGGGTTTTTCTTTGTTTGTTTCTTTTTTTTTTTAATTTACAGGAAATGGTAATTTCTCCATTATTTTGGTCAAACACGAGCATACAAGCAAAATACGCTTTTTTGCCAGTTTCTGCCACTTTTTCTGGAGAGGCTGTGAGTACATTAGCAATCCCATTTAGATAAACAGTGCAGTCTCAAACCAAATTCTCTGGTTCACTTCACTGTGTTTCCGATGTGCTTGCTCAGTTCTCAGGGCAGTTTTGAGAACAAATTAGATTTTAGAAAAACCTACTAGAAGTACTGCACCCAAGTGCTCTACAACTTTGATGGGGATAATTACGTCTGAACTCCTACAGAGCTGACACTGCCACATGCAACTTCAGCACTACTAAAAGTTTGCAAAGCACAGCAAACATGAGGAGGCTCCTCCACTATACCTTGTGACAGAAAGTCCTCAGCCTATTCTTCCCTTCTTCTTTCTTCAGTCATACACATTTTCTGCTCTCAAAGTCTTTCTTTTGTTTACCTGCACTTTCTTCTACTTCAATCACCCTTGGTTAAACTAGTTTCGGCTACTATTACCGATTATTGTTTTCTACATTTAATTATCTTCTCTCCTATCAGTCAATGGCTACTTCTTGCAACTCTTGGAAAAGGAGAAGTGACTTCATGCCCCAACAATATGATGCTATTTATATATCTTATTGCCAAAAAGAGGACTGCAAGTGTCTTGGGTAGTGGTTCAGCTTGATGCAGCAGGTTTGTAACTTATGACTGCGGTCTAGTGTGAGAGAAATATTTCATTAAACCAAAAAGGGGGATCCTAAGTTTCTTGAAAACAAGAAATAATACTCATAATCCAAGGAAAAATACTTTAAGTAGGACTTTTAGGACTAAAAAAGGTGTTCAGACAGGATCACATCACTGAACCCTCCAGCTTATAAGGGATGAGCTGAGCTCTGCAGGTGGTTTAACTCAAACTTCCAGGCTTGCCATGGGGAAGAACTTGAAAAGACCACACCATACATCACTGAAGTAGGACTTCTACTTGCATTCCTTACATGTTCATCCTTGGAGGTGTGAGTGATACAGGAAGAACAGACCCAGATGTGTCAACGGATTGTCATGAGTTGGGAAGTGCATGGCCACTCGGTGAATTGCTCCCGTTAGCCCAGTGGCAGGTGCAGCAGGGCACTTGGTCAGAAACTGCTCCGTGTGCAGAACAGACTTTGTAGAATAGAAAAGGTTTCTGTGTGAGGACTCCTCAGACCAGAAGTATGACCTTTAGCATGGTGCTTATCCATGGCCACTCATAGGAGAGATAGGTGAAACCTCCTAAGAGTTGGATATAGTGTGGAAAGTAAGATGGAAGTTCTTCACACTCTGGGCAGAGAGAGACAAAAATACTTCCTTATAGAGAGGGTTCTCTTCCACAGACATAATTAACTAGCTCTGATCTTACTTTAACTCTCACCAAGAAGTTGCCCTCTCTCCCAAGCCATGGACACTACAGTCACACCCTTTTCAAGTCCCCTTTCCATTCTGTGTCACAGCAGCTACAGCAGCACCTCTGCAGACAAGCAAAGCCTCTCCCCCTTGCTCCTGAACAGGGACTGCTGCTCCCACAGCTCTCAGCTCACTTTGCACTCCCACCTCCTCTCCTCGGGCAGAGACTTGCAGAGCTCTGAGCTCTGAGCTAGCAGCCAGCTGCTTAGGTCTTCTACTGATACACGGGAAGTTTAAATACAGAAACTGTGTGACTGTGCCAGTGGGTACTGCTGAACCTTCAGGACCTCTGCACTAAGAGGTTCAAGGTTGGTTCAAGGAGGGGAGGAACTGCCATCAGGGAAGGGATCAAGTCTGCAGGATCTGCTGCACCACAGCATTCAAGGCTGCTAAAGAGCTGGCTGAAGTCATAACAAAGCCAGCCCCATTTCAGCCCAAGGGAAAATCATGGAGCAAGTTCTCTTGGAGCAAGTTTCTGTGACGTGAAGGACATAGACCTATTTCAGTAGGAGGCTGGAATAAATTCTTATTGAGGTGCCTTTCAGCCTGAACATAATCTGGAAATTTTACCAAGATTTATGCCACTGACATAGTTTCTATATAGGAAAATAAAAAGGCACTGAAGCAAGTGTCCAGAGAATGGAAGCATGACCTAAACATTATAGAAAAGATCTAAAGACACAAGACACATGGAGTGCACTGATGACTATAATTGATTTAAAAATCTCCAATCTTATTAACAACATGCATAAACCAAATCCTAGCTAGAAAGAGCACATCTGCATGTATAATGTTGGCAGGTAATATATATGTAATGCCAAGTAATGTAAAAAGTTTAAAATTAAAAAAGTCCCCCAAGAGTTATAGCTTTTTATTCTTATCTTACAAGTATCCAACATTGTTCCTCATAAGCATAAATAAACCTTTTTGAGTTGAAATTTTCATTAATAGATATTATAAGCACTGAAAATTCTACACAGGTGAGACCAGATAACAGCAGCAAAGGAACACTGAGCACTTGTATAAAACTAATATAAAGACGCCTTAAGGCTCCTGGAGACTGTGATATGACAGAATGCCACTCCTAATGTGTGCACAGGCAGCTGGAGTGCAGTGACAGCAGTCTCTAGAACCACACTTTGCACCACTGACTCTGGATGTCTGAAACAAAATGTGGAACAAAAATAATGAAGAGAGGAGAAATGGGCAGGGGGGAGAAATCCAGTACACGTCAAACCACTATTTTTGATACCCAGGGCAATAACACCCTGCATGTTTGTAGGCTTCCCATTACCACTTCCAGACAACACCTGAAGAGGGATTACATAAAGATAAAACTGAAAATGAAATTTTCAGTTTCTTCCTTGTCCTTTCACTGACAGTCTTACTTCATCTTTTAGGTTCCCTGTGATACCATGACCTAAAATAAGACAAAAATTATTCTACTTTTCTGGAAGATTCCTCCTTGAATCAACACACAAAGGTCTCTGCTTCAGCAGCACGTATGCTTCATTTAGCAGCCCCACTCAAGAGCTTCTTATACTAACAACTCTTTAGAAAATATAAAAACTTCAACATGTCAAAATTAGCTTGCTTCAACATTTCTTTTCTCATTTGACATTCTCTCATGTCATATATTTTTCTATGTAGGACAAACATATTTTCCCTCTTGAATTTCTGGGGGTTTTCACTGGGTTTTGGGAGGTTTGGGGTTTTTTTAAAATTTTATTTTGGGTTTTTCTTGTATGCATTATCATGCCTCTCATCCTCTCTTTTTGAAAGCACGAATTTTTTAACAAAATACTTTATGTTAAAAATACTACCTTTCTCTCCTTGGCAACGACACTTTTATTTTCCCCTTCTTCAGTTGTTAAATTCAAGGCTTTGTTTGCCTTGACTAAATTTGCAATATTTGGGGAGACATCAAGGTATGGAGTTTTCTTAGTATTTTATGAAGGATTGGGAACAGAGTGCCACTGAAACAATGGTTATTATAAGAAGCCATGACTACTTAATTATTATGTTTTTAGTAGTGCTAAATACCATTGGTATTATTACTATTAAAAGAGCCGAACAGAAGAGCCTAGGTTTGGACAAGCATTAAAATATGAATGCTCACATGAATTCTGTGTTCCCCTAATAATTTACGGGAAGACAGAAAGTGAGATTAGATCATTCAGTGTAATAGGTGAAAACATAGTTGAGGCAGAATAATCTAAAACAGCAGTACTGCCAATATTTTTACATATGAGAAAGAACATGCAAATTGCTTATGATTAAGTTAATCAGACATTTGAAGAAGGAAAAGTTAGAAGTGAGAAATGAAATTTTACTTAATGGCAATAATAATTTAGTTGGGGAGTTACTTTACTCTAGGGATGAATGTGATGACCTCATAGGTCTCCTCTAGCTTAATTTTTTTAATGATTCCATGAACAAACCAAAGGAAACAATGTGAAATGACAGATTATACTAATCTTTAAACGAACAATATAAATGCTATCTAATGTTGTATGGAATTACGTTAATGCAGAAAAAGACATGCAAACTAAATACAGTGTGAAAGCTTATAATATTAAAACTTTGCCAACAGCAGCCTCCCTTACTTAAAGGAGCTATTGGGATTTCTGATATGTGTGGCTATAGTATACCTGTAGGAAGGGTTAAAGGAAAAATAATGACCTTCTTTTGAGAGCAAGCTATCATACTGCATCATCTTACTTGGATATTGCAAATGAGTGTTGATGTTGGGTTCCCTAAAGCAATTCAACAGAAATAATCAAGCCTAATGCTGTGGAAATGCAAGACAAAAAAGTTGGAAAAAGGACTGTGACCATCTGCAGCAGCTTGGGGGAAGCATTTCCACTATGAGGGAAAAAAAAAAGAGTGAGAAGAATAGGCTTTATTTTAAATCAAGCATTTTCTACCATTTTAGAAAGCTTCTTCCATTTAAAGTCATTAGCCACAGCTAACAAGCCATCCAATTGATCATCATCCTCCAGTCTTCAAGCCTTAAATTGTAATTTTTGAGACAATAAAGTAAAAGAAAAGGCTTTAATCTACAGTAAAACATTAGTTACTGTTATTCCAATAAAATAAAATGCATAAACACATACTATATGCATCTGTTTGGCTCAATATATTATGCAGAATGAGGAATTCGGGACATGTGCTTAATAATAAATTCATGCTTAAACTATGTAATCAAATGTGTGACTGAGTGACATTTCTGAGCAAAGAATAAAAAATAATATGAGCAGTCTTCTACTGTCAGATGTTGTTTACAAAAAGAGTTTCAAGCAACAATGAATTATTTAAAGAGATAAAATTTGGGTGCACCTGTTGACATTGAACAGGGCTGTGTAATTCTGCTACTTGAACGAACTCAAGGGAATCTGAGACAAAAGTCATTCACCAAGAGAGACAGAACTGCACAGACAGTCAATAAAAACTACTGAGTGATCAAGCTTTCAGCTGTTTTCCAGCATAGAAAACATCCTGAAATGCACCTTGGGGAATTTGTTCTCCCACAGACATTTTACAAACAGGTAGTCAAACTGCTGAAAAGAAAATGAGTTTGTGTAATTCATTCTACCTAAATGTTGAGATAAAATGAATTAAAATTATAAGACACAGTCATCAAAATACATTTTAAATGATGTAATCTTCCCAGATAATTACCTAGGTGTTATTTTTTATTAAAAAATTCATTCTTTTCTTACTCAATTATAAATTGGGTACGGATAATTATACTCTCTGCTATAGTAACTATAGATTGCTACATACTCATTTGATCCTTCTTCTGATTAATTTATATGTGAAGTGCTTATCTATATGGCACTTAGATTATAAATAGAAAAGCACACTACATGAGAATACATCAAAGATGATAAAAAGGATGAAAATGCATTTAGTCTATTAGACACTTGAGCTAAATTCTAGCAAAGCACGTTTTTCAATTTTTTTTTCTTTCCTGCAAGAAACTGCTCACATCCTGTGGTGAGATGCTACATACATGGCTATGATCTCCCATGCATAATGTTACCTTTGACTGTAACTATTTTCATACTGTCTGGATCCTTGGTATTAGAAATTTGGAGAATGCCCTTAAAAGACTCTCTAGTGTATTCTAACGGTGTGTGCAAAGGGTTTCTTTTTCTCAGTTGCCTTCTCATAACGTGTAAGCCAACAAAAAAATAATGTTTAGTGTGCAAAACAGTAAGGCTGCCTCTCAGACAACTAGGTCTGAACAGCTTGCTGGCCCCTGTGCAGGTAAATGCCATAATTATTGTCCCAGCCTTCCCACTGTTACTTAGTAATTCAGTAATAGACCATCTGTAGCTCACTGCTGGTGAATCACCTTGCATCTTAATACATTGTTTGAATTATCTTCATACTACTTAGTAGACGTGATGCAAACATCATAAGCAAAATATTTAAGAAAGCTGGCTGGGTATCTGAGTAACTGCTCCTTACGCTCCTAAAGGAGGATTTATAAAATAATCCAAGCCAATCCATTTAGCAGAAGTACAGCTCACCAGAGAATGCTTCTACAGCCATATGTACTGCTTGCTATGAATAAAACTGATGGCAATGAGATGATATTGCATTTCCCCTGCATCACCAAGAACTTCAGAGATCTCCTTGCAAGGGAAATATAAAACAGCAAAAAGACAGCTAGTTAAGTTCTCAAAGCAGTCCTTGCCCTGGTATCTATATCAGATGCCAATTTTAAAGCATGCAGTTAAAAGTACCAGAACAATGAATTATTTCTCTAGGTACCATCTCAGAGGCAAAACATGAAAGGAAAACAGAGTGGGGAAAGGCTCCACAGCAACAAATAAGACAGAGAATCCAAAAGGTCCTTTCACAAACTTAAGCCATTAGAAACAAGATTTTTAACAGTCTTTTTTCAAATCTTGGTAATATTCTTAAGAAAATGTAAATGTACTATAAAAAGCTGATTTTTTCAAGCCTACAGCTTATTTTAAAATTCTGCTTGGGATTTTGATCTGTATTCTTATTTCATCCAAGTTTTATAGCCATATTTTCCACTCAACTCAGCTACCTTCCCTGCCACAATATGTATTTGTGTAAAATGATAATCTTGTCCTCTGTTCTTTCCTTTCAGGCATTTCTTTCCTTCAGACAATTGTTTAAGTTGAGGGAACAGCCAATAGTTGCTATTCATACAACAAAGATTAACCACAAAAAAGCAGCAGATCAGAACCTCTCCAGTTTAAAAGAAAAAAAAAAAACCAAAACAAAACAAAAAAGAAAAAAACAAACAAATCCCCAAATACATAGACACACACACACAATTGCTGACAAAAAACTCTAAACTTTAACCTCAGACATGTCTGGCAACAAGAGATGGTTAAGGTGAAAGTTGGAGTATTTGATTTCCTCCATGTTATTAAATATATAAAGACAAGCTTTCAGGTGTATGCCTATCTTAAACCTATTCTAACATTGGGGTTTTTTTGGTGATGTGGTTTTTTGTTTTGTTTTGTTTTGGGGGGAGTTGAGTTTTATTTTTTGAGTTTTGTTTTTGTTTTGTTGGGGTTTTTTTTGTTTGGTTTGTTTTGTTTTTTGCTTTAGGTTATTTGGAGAGGCTGGCTGTTCCTTTTTTTCAACAGTCTTCACAAATACATTAAAAGTTGCAGAATAATAAGCCATAAATCCTTTTCCCCTAATGATAATACATATTGTTATACCAAGGAAACACCGAAGTCCAGTGGACCCACAGTGTGCTGGAGAAGCAACATCTGTGGAATATAACCACCTTTGGAGGTGAGCTAGAGAAAGGACTGTTTTGCTAGAGGTTGGAAATATTCAATGTGTATGCTACTCTACCTTGCCAAGCTCAGGGAAAAGCTTTGTATTCACACAGGGCACACACTTTCTCTCTCCTTAACTTCTGCTTGATCATTCCGGCTCTTCTCAGGGTCACAATTCTTGAGTAATTTAACAAATCTAAAAAAGTCTGGAAGCTGTGAATTACCCTGGTCTTGCATTCCTTGTATCTCTTGTGCTTTCTATTCTATTTCAAATGCTGTAGGGATCAGCAGGAGAAAGCACTTCAATCTGCCTTGCCTGTTTTTCTCCACTTCCAAGAACAAAAGGCCTCCTGATATTCATTGGAGACCTCGAACAAGTAACCAAAAACTTTCCAGGATTCACTGGCTAGGGAACAGATGGAAGTGTAAAACCCCAGGGAACATGTGTGGAGAAGGCAATAGAGAGTCAGTGGCTTCTCCTCCAGTAAATACCAGCTTTTTGCAGCTCTCAGAGGTGATAGCAGCTAACAGCAAACGAGCAAAGGGGAGGGGAAAGCTGCATAGGGGTAATAACACTGCAGAGAAACTCCTGAAACAGAAGCAGTAACCAAAAGGACACCAAGCTCTGGAGAAGTCCACATGATACCAGGAAATAACGTGGCTTCAAATCTTCTTGTATAGCCTATACTAAACACTTACTGAGACACTGAAGCTTCCAAGAGTAGAAAGTGTATTCAGCAGCTGCTCAGATTCAAAACAGTCCTCAGCTAGGAAGCCAATGGAAGACAAAAGCTCTTCAGATTCACTTTCAGCTCCAGCAGCTTTCCCATTCAGGCACTGTATGCCATATCCCTCTGGAGAACAGATCAACAGAAGGACATGGGTGACACTAACCCCCAGAGACAGGGCTCAGGCCCATCAGAAAGTGAAAAAGTGAATCTCCCTGAAGTAGCAGTCACCTGGTATTCCACCAAGGCCAGATTTTCCTCTTCTGTGATGCAGCTCAGCATCACTCAGTACCAGGACGGACCCTCCCTACCTCTGTTGGAAACTGCCACAGAATTAGATGACAAACTAGTACCTTCTCTCTTTCAAGCTTTTGTTTTCCCCTGGAGTCACACTTAAGCAGGGTTCAGAGCAGGCACTTGAAGGCACAGAACAACAATCTGGGCACCAAGAGCAGTTGTAGGCATACTTAAGTTAGGTTACCCATTGGTTCTAATTGTCATACTTTCTAAATGGCACTTTTAAAATTGGTATTGAGCCACATTCCTTGAGACTTAAATAAGTTTTTTTTCACCAGATTAAAAGAACTTTGTGTCAATATAGAAATAAAGCAATTTTCTTATGCAATTTGGCTACAGAATAAAGATACAGGCTCTTGAGTTACTGCTTCTTCTCATTACAAAATGAGGAGTTAAAATATCCTTCTTATCCCTACTGACTTATTATTGGCTTGAATTATGAAAGGAAAAGAGCTTCCTGACAATTATGCAAAGTTTTTAAAAGTTTGGGGTTTTTTTAAACAAAAAGACCCTCCAGAAAGAGTTACCATGCAACAATGTGCAGGGTGCAACCTGACACATTTTGCTTTTAATTTGGCAGAGTGAATATACAAACCAGCTACTCCTGGCTTATGCTAACTCTTTTCTTAACTGTGGGACTCAATCAGTAGCTGTTTCTCAAAGCCCTGCTTAGATGACTCAAAAAAATGAGTTATTTTAATGCAGAATTTGTGAAAGGTTTAATAAATTTTACATCTAAGCTACTTTATGATTACACATATGAGGATTAAACCAAGGTTTTCTTTTATTTTTTAAGACATTTGATCAAGCCCTTCTCTTCTCAAGCTGAAATTTAAGCCATCTATAAATTCACCCACCAAATATTTTTGCCTATTTAGAGAATTAAGATTTTCAAGATTGCATAATATAAGTGGATTTTAATAAATCTGTGGTTCTGAGATATTTTGCCTCCCACTTGGATTTGACATTTTGCTTAGAGATGATCTGAAAAGATATGATTGTTCCCTATTGTGAAGCCTTTTTATTACCTCATCCTATCAGTCTACTTTATCGTTTGCAATTGTATTCAGCCCTCTCCTGAATGTGTTAACATTCTTCGATGACACATGTTCCTTGTATCTTTATTAAAATCAACACACCCTATTTCTCACCTTGCTACTCTGTCAGGTTTTTTCAATTATTTTCATACTTTAAAGGCTTTGGTAACTCCTCACAATGCCCCCATTTATGATCCTCCTTGTTGTTCATAGGTCATATGTTGACTTCAATGTTTATAATCTGTATTTCATCTGAAGCACTTATACCTGCAAGTGGCAGCTATATATTAAATACTCTCTAAGTATTTAGGAATATAATTAGTACCTAGGACAATTGCTTCAGGCAAATGATGTAAGCCTAACACAAGAACAGGCGTCTCAATGCCTTGAGCATCTGTGTCAACTGACACTCAGAAAATTGAAGGGTGATATTTAACAAGGAAGTTTGTTGGAGCAAGATTTTGGAAGATATGCTGAGGCAAAATGAGCTATGCAAAATGTGTAAGACAAGTATGTACCATATGAGGTACCTAAGCCAAGGTCAAAGAGTATTAAGTCACCTGATCAGAAGTTGGAAAATGGAAGAAAATTATGACCAGCAGACCATAGTTGGACAATATAGTCTATCAAATATTTCCAAGACCTAATATGCTTGATGCTTATAAAATGAAAAAATGAGACCCAAAAGTAATGAAAAATAGAACAAAAAACCAAGAACACAACAGTAAGCTGCCTAATGAAAATGCAAGATAAGGAAAACCTTCAGCAAATGCAAGATTTCTTTTTTATTTTTTAAAAATATCAGCAAATTCTACCTATGTGAGTCTTGGGGGACAAAACATGAATAACAGACCACCTAAAATCATAGTGCTTTTTATTTCTGAGAACAGAAAGTTATGATGTCTCTGAGAAAAAAATGTTGATGTGTATCAGATTATTAGTGTCAAAATTAAAAAACCTTTCAAAAGAAAAGAGGCAAAAAAACAATAGTCCCTAAAAAAGTCACTGTTTCTTCACACTAAGCATTTTAATTTAAGTGGAACAGACAAAGCCGACTTTTCAAGGCTGTTTTTTCCATACTTTTCCAGGTACCAGCACTAAAGTTATGTAAATTCTGTACCTATTACAAAATAAGCTTAAGGCAGATACAAATTTTGTATTTTTCTTTATCATTATTTGCTACTTTGTTAACTCCGAATTCTATGGATAATTGCTGGTGCTTAGGTTTCTATTCTCCTTTACCTTCCATTACAAACAAAATCAATCTAAGTTCCATAACTCCCCAGTAAAATGCCACCAACATGGGCTGCAAAATAGGACTGCAGCAATCTATTTCCATTGGAAGACTTCAGGTATGTTTAACAGACCTCTTTTTTGGTTATAGGGGTTAAAAGTATCTCCTACTTTCACAAATTGTTTTGCTGGACTGCTACTGGGCATTAACTGGGAAAATAAAGAGCCCTACACAATCAAGGGCTCTGTCCATGGGTTGTTAGAGCAATTTTTGTTTCTTTGTTTGCTGGGTGGCCTTTCATAGGACACAAGATGGTCAAGAAAAATCCCTTCTTGCAAGGTGGAGAAATGCACAGTGGCTGCACTGAACAGGACAACAGAGTGTCTCCCTCTCGAGAAACTTCCTCTGAACTTCTGTTTGAAGCTTGTCAGCTGCCTTACAGCATGGTCTGATAAAAGGGAAGTTTTTCTGTGGAAGCAACTATGTAGTGAGAATGGGATCTTCCTTCTAAACTAGTTCTGGGACGAAAAATAGTACCAGTAAAAAATCCAAGCTGTTTGGAGTATTACTATAGAAGTGACAACAAAGAGAGAGATCATGGAGAAATCTCATTCAAATCAGTCATAAGCAAGATGCTTATGGACAGCATTTGTAACTTGAAATAATTTTCTATTTCAATGACTTTGACCTACATTTGTTGTGACAAGTTTAAACACTGTAACTACAGAGGGGTTGGGGGAGGGAGGAATTTATGTTTTAGAAACGCATACTCTGCTGTACAATCCTGTAAATGAAGAGAGCACTTTAGACAATCCAAATGCCTGCACCACACATAAGGAATCCCTTAAAGTCAATCGAAACCTGACAGGAGTCCTACAGGTTGTGCATAATGTTTGTTTTTTTTTCCAGATCCATTTTTCTGTCATTATATTAGTATAATCAAGTGAGAATTAAAAGTTTGTATATTAGGCATAAACTTTGACCATGAGAATTAACACTTAGCTTACATTGATTCATTAGTGGAGAAGAAACACAAAGTATAGGGATGTGCATCATGTATTTTTAGCTATTCAAGTAGAAAGAAAATCGCATTTCCTTTCTAAAACAAGTTTCAAAGTTTATTTTATTTATTATGCTGTGCCTTAGGATACTGGCCTTTTAATTCACAACTGATTTGACAAGGACAGGGTTCAAGTGATAATTAGATTTTCTTATTGATTTTTATGGCTGGTAAGTAACCAACCTAATCTTGTTACACTCTCCCCTAACTTTGAGCCCTTCCATGATTAACTACTCTGGACACATATCTGAATTGCGTAGTGGCAGAAGTAAATATGACTCATATTCCAGCATATAAATCAGTGTAACAATTCAGCCAGACCAGTACATATGCTGAAACAGTTCTTTCTAGTGTGCACACCTTTTGTAGGTACACAAGAAAGGGGACCTGTAACAAAGAGCATTCAGAAAGCTTTTAGGACAAAACCATTCTTTCTTTCCACTGTCTTACACTGTTTTATTTAAGAGAAGACTTAGACCACAAAAAAAAAAACAAAAACCTCTTATGATGCCCAACAGCAGAAAGAAAAACTTTACCAGATTATTGAAATATTTTGCAATGTGCATGGTTTATACAGTGAAGTTTGGCCTCTTGCTACTTCAGATGCAGTTTTGATACTCTACAATCTTGAGTAGAAGGAGATGAAAGATAAGCCACTGACAGCCACTAAACTCTGTTGCATGGGATTCAAACTGATATATTAAAGGAGCTGAAAAACAAGTCTTCATTCCCAACAATCATTCCACGTGGAAAGAGGCAGCTTCAGTTTATTCAAGGGGATAGTTGCACAGAGATGGGGCTGTACCACATGATGCAGGAGCATCTGCTGTACCAAACAGTGCTAACAAAAGGCAAAGGCACTGTAAGGCAAAGTCACTGTAGCCAGTGTGGTAAACCTGGTCTGCCTCACACCTGTCCTGCCACGCTCTTGGACTTCAAACCCCAGTCATTATTTAGAAAATTATGTTATCTTGTAATTAAAAACAAATATATCATAATCTTAAATCAAAAGTTATTAAAATAAAGAAGCAAGAATTTTCTGAAATTATTGAGGTGTTTTCTGAATCTGCTTAAGAAGTCAAAAAGTTGAAGGGTTTGGCTTTCTTCCTTACATCATTAAACCTCTCAGAGAAATAGTATTCACAATGACTACATCATTACAGGCAAACAGTGACAGCAACTAAACCCACAACAGATAAAAACTGAAAAATTAAGAAGACACCCCTATGCAAATTTTCAAGTTGAAAGAGTTGCATCTTTTCAAACCTAGGACACTGAGAACCATTTCTAAGATAAGTGAACAAAGCAATAGAAATTACTTTTTCAATCAAGCTTCTAACCAATTGCATTACAGCTTACCAGCAGAAACTGTGAATCTTTAGAAAAGTACTAAGGCTATTAATTTATCTAGGGAGAACTGACCAAAATAATTTCTGATTAATCGAAGATGTACCAATAGTTTAAAAATCATTCTTAGGTAGCAAAACAAAACACTATTACACTACAATAAACTTTATATAGCTAGACACTGTGATGCCAAAACTTGTTATCATATCAACTCCAGTGTGGTCTTGAGTACAGTATTACTACTGTTAGTTCAAAACATGAAATCTAAATAATATTGAGTAGGAATTCAGTGAGGCTTCTAAACAAATTCATTAACATAGCAAGAAGATTACATGCCTAACCAAAATACAAAGAGGACATTATGAATATATGATTTCATTCCCTGGTTCCATTAAACACATGTGTTTTATAAACAAAAAGCCCTAAATAACCCTCATGTTTTCATTACTGCCAAGATGAATATGAAAACTACTGGAAACCAGATAAAATGAAACTATTTTAAATCTTTAACACAAAAACAGGTGAGACAACTCTTAAAAGTATCCCCTACAGAAACATCCAGTATCATCATCACTGGACATACTATTATATCCACACATATATTATATCCACTGTTTACCTCAAATAACCTTCAATTGAAACCCTATATATGAAGGAAATTTATGACATTCAAACAAAGGAAGAGAATAAGCAATCTGCCTATCAACATCCTCAGGAAATGAAGTCCCAGCCTTTAAAGATTACACATTTTAGATGCAACACAGAAGCAAAGACCACTTAAACTTTCCAGCTGAGAACACTGGTCTACCTTTTTGGACACAAGACAAAATAAAATACAATATTCCTTAGTGGAAGGAGTTAAAGGTAAATGAAACCATATTAAAATAAAAATCAAAATCATGACCACTGAGGAAAAAACACAATACACCAGATTAACACTTCCTCTTCATTACCGCTTATCTTGCTTCCTCACACTATGAAATCTGTCAGTCAGTGCTATAGAGGTAGGATTTACTCTTTAATCCCATTTTACTCTGAACAATTACTCAATGCCACTCTGGGGCACATATTTCATATTCTCTCTTCCCTCACAGAGGGTTGAAACACACTTGCTGAGATCTGAGACCAAGCTGCTATCTACAATAAGGCTGCAGAGGCATCTACTTAGCATCCTCCAGAATGACTGCACTTTGTCTTATACAGATGGGTACAGAGAGTGGTCTTTGCTGGATTTACAAGACATGGGTAAAGACATGAAATAAAAACCTTCTATACAAAATTCTGTACAAAATTTTATGTTTTATCTTCTTAAAAACAAATCTAATTCCTCTGTGAATACTTCAAAAAATGTCTGTTGGTTTTACAGAGTTTAACTTTGGTCTAATGTTTAATGTATTGGTATGGAGATACTTTGATAACAGTATGTAATTACTGTCAAAATAACAAACTGCATGGGTATGCTTTTTTTTTTAAACAAATGTTTTTGGTTGGTTTTTACCATCCTTTAATAAGTTAACTACAAAATCAATATATAAAGTACCAAAGTAGCCTCTTTTCTGATTTCCTCAATCAGAAGGCTCAGTGACAGTGTAGGGATTCAGAAACTGGAAGAAAAGCCAGGAGATATCCCTACAAGAGGTATTTGTTTGTCTGGTGAATCTGAATGGAGCAGAGGACAGTGTGGGATTTGAAGAGTACCTTTTATTAGGACGTGCCTGTAGATACACAAAGACCACAAGACATGAAAGTAATCAATATTATCTTCATCCAGAATTTTTAGAGCTTGATGTCTGAATTTAGGTTTGTAGATCTTTATTCATTCACCAAGTTCATAGTTGCTTTTAAAATGTGGAGCACTTGTTGTATCCACTAACATTAATAACTTTAGAGTGTTCACTAACCAAAACCAATATACCCTTATGGGCTATGGGCTTTAGAAAGGAAGTTTTGAAATTCTCTGTTTTCCTTAAGTTTTTGCAAAACTGTATGTTCTCAGTTACATTAATATTTGATTTTGCTTTTATTCATGAAGTTCATTACTTTGAATATCCAGGCTAGTTCTGACTATTATGGATAACCGTTGTGCTTCCTCATTAGCAAAGCATATAAAGAAAACAGAAAATAAAAGCAGATAATCCCTCATGCAAGCTTCACCTGCGTGTTGACTAGACCAGCAATTATTAGCAGAAATATGTAAAGCCAAATATAAAATATGAATCTGGATGTGCTAAGAGAGAAATGACCAATTTACAAGCCAACGTTACACTTCATGTACTGGGAACTTAAAAGGGAATTTTGTGAGGCCAGACCTGCGCTCTGCATTCTCACAATGTAACAATTACAAATAGCCATGAATAAACTTCAAAAGCATCAGGACAACAAATCTGGCATTATTTAATTTCAAAAATAGGAATTATTTCCTCAGGTTTTTTAATGGTACAGAGTTTGACAGTACAGAAATTAAGTGGTCCTGTTTCTCCATGATATGACAGAGTTCAGATGAATCAATTATCAACTGGATTTAAGGCATTCTATAGCTGACATATACAGATACTCACATTTCAAGAATATTGGTATATGAGGTGCAGCTCAAAAATTACTGGAAGTAAATCCAAAGGGAATAGCAAAGATATACCTACACACTTCCTTGCTTTTGTGCCCACTCCTGCAATTAATATTTGTAAAAATAGACTTGTCTGCTCAGCAGCATAGCTGCTCGAGGCTATCAGCAGGGACCCTCATAATTCTGGAACCATTTGGTGCCATGCTGCCACTCTTCAGGTCATCCATT
Source organism: Petroica traversi (assembly GCA_025920805.1). Taxonomy (NCBI): domain Eukaryota; kingdom Metazoa; phylum Chordata; class Aves; order Passeriformes; family Petroicidae; genus Petroica; species Petroica traversi. Next base: position 21,962,247 of record JAHLSL010000006.1, on the reverse strand, counting down.
TCCTCAAATTAACACCTGTGTGACACTTTAGAGAGGCGCATCCCTAGAAGCTCTTTGCCCTGTCTTTTACCATGTCTATTCCATTGCTGCAGTTCTCTGGTCATATGTCCCAAACTGTGCTGGGAGGAAACACCTGGCACTGATATCTGCAGATCAAAATTGCAATAAGGCTTCTAAACCTGTATTTAAAAGCATAAAAGCAGGATATGTTTTAAAAAGTATGGATGTCGATGACTTAGCAAAATATTTTCAGTTATGTAACAAGCAACTTCTAAGACTGACAAGCTTTGCTATGCAAAAATAGAATTACTTCTATGTTTGAATATATTCTGCCCTGAAGATTTCAGTGAAATTGAAGTGTGCCTTTGGAAAGCAGCTGTGATAAAGCACTTAAGGTTGTGTGGGCATTGGTGATAGGGCTGTTAAAGTTACATGAGTGCCCTAAGTGAACATTTCCATATCACAATATGGCTGACCTAATTTTAGAAAAGACATAAATAGCTGAAACTTCATGTATTAAATAAGGTCTGTATCTTACCATATGTAATGGGCTCGATCTGATTCACGGAGTAATTCTTCTGAATTACTACATTATTACATAATTCCCCTTAAACTATGAATTCTGGTATATTCAGTAACACTTATTGTCATCTCTATTTCATAACAAATAAACAACATACTGTCTCTGTTGTGAGTGGGTAGTAACAAGACTATTAAAAAAAAATTGATCATCATGTGGATTATAACTGTAATAATATTGAATAAAGATAGAAATTGAACATTATGTAGATTATAATAATAAATACTTGGAACAGAATAACTGGTGATTCACATAAATCACCAGTTTACTTTCAGTGTTACTACAGTGGTAGGCAGAGACACACTAGATAAGTAACTACACAAAAAAAACCCCTATAGATGCACTTAACTGATATTTTTCAGTGGTTCTTTTTCCTTTTAAGTATAGTCTATATTTACGATTTAGTGATCATCCAAGATATAAAAGACTTGAGGTTTAGTTAAAATTATTTAAAAAATCATATTTTCTATACAAGTTTTCTACTGTATCTCTCCTTCTGAAATATCTTTATTTTATGTAGATTTTCCAAATAAATGTCAATACCTAAAGCATTAACTGTAGAAATTATATTAAAAAAATCATTTGCCACAAGTCCTCAAATTCCCTGCCCATTAATACAAAATACATATATAGGAGTTTTGAAAACACAATCCAGAGAAAGACATCTTTTTCTCCAAGACAGTTAACAGTTTGAGTTCCAAAAGAAATAGAACTATTATTCTGAATATTTTTGTTACTGCTAAAAGCACAAGTCAATTGCAACTTTTTCATACTGCATCTATAAATAAATTGGGCCAAATTACAGTCACTCCAGTGATGCTGTGGATAAACAATAACAGAAAGCAAAGATTTCACATTGTACATATCACATCATTCCTACAGAAGCATTTAATAATGTTTTTCACCAAGTAACTGTTAAGTACAAACTGATGAGAGAAAGCCCACGTAGAAGTCTCATGTGTACGACTTAAAGTGCAAGCTGCAACTGCTTCTATTTATATGCAGTTTCCCAGTTTTCACACACACACAGTAAGCATTCACAAACTAAAACTAAATATATATCGAATAAAACTCCTTCCTCTGTCAGGAGATGGAAGCAGAGACAAGCTATAAAGGAGGAGTTTGAAAACATTGCCTGAGCATTCAGGGATAGTATTAAGAAAAGGCCAAAGCTGAACTAGAGATAAGATATGCAAAAGAAATTGAAACAAACAAAGAGACCATTAAATTACTGGCAAAAGTGAAGCAAGGAAAATAGGGGACTATGGTTAAAGAGGGTTTAATGACAGCAGACATAGACACACATTGAGATAACTGATGCCTTCTCTGCCTCATTCTCCCAGTTCTCTATTTCCATAGGAAAAGTTTGGAAAGGAGAGGAATTACTAGGCATGAAGGAGGATCCAGTCAATGATTACCTGAGAGATCTTGACCCACAGGTTGGACATGATTGGCTTCACCCAAGCATGCTGAGAGCTGATGCTCAGATCCAGAAGGATAGCTGGACAGTGGATCACAGATTATTGGGAAGGATACAGAGTGGATACAATTCTTGTCTTTGTGTTCATCAGACTGTGGGGACAGGACTGTCTCAGACTTCTCTGTGTTTGAAACATTTTCATTTCTGCTTCAAAGCACTTGAATCTGACATCCCTATCTTCCAAAGCCCCAGGTTCCTTGTTAGTGGACTAGAAAGGAGAGCTCCTTGCCTTGTCCTTTCACGTTTGATGGAGCACAGCCCTCTTGCACTGTGGATGTCACCAGTCCTGAGATCCAACCCTGCTCCTCTGAGCAGAGCACGAGATGCCTACGAGGGGCACTCTGGGTGGAGATTGGACTGAAATATGGAAAACGAGCATGACTGATACCTGAGACGGGTGTCCCCACCACTGGGACAGGTAATGTACACAGTCCTAAAGGATAAATAAGCCTTTTTCTTTTCTAGGTATCTGATAACACACTGTTATCCATCTGAGAACCCTTTGCCTCCCTGTCTTTAGTAGAATCAAGATTACATTTAAGGTGGATTTATAAGTCTTCTAAAAATTGCATGCTTACTAAAATTCAAAAGGGTTGTGTCAGTGATACAAATTTGGAGGGGGATGGTGAAGGAAGGGAAGGAGGGGGGCAGAAAGAGAGAAAGAAGGAAGAGAGAGTTAAAAATTACCAATTTTCTTTGGCTTTGTTTTTTAATTGTTTTTGTATGCAGAGGTCTGTGTTGTTTTACTTTACTTGAAGGTTTAATCAAAGGCTCTCATCACGTTCTAATTACTAGATACATATTTTAGACACTAATATGATACAGGTACTATAAGGAATGAGCATTCAGCAAAGAACATGGCCCACAAACTAGTGGGATTTAGCTGTATGCAGATTTGCATTTATGCTGTACTTCCTGTTTTCCTCTCTAAGACTTCAGTGTCTTCCTTTGCCTTTCTTTACTCTGTTGTCCTATGACAATCATAATACTCTGTGGATTTACTGAAATTAAGGAAATGGTCACAGAGGTGAAGAAATCCTAAATTTTGGTTGCAGATGAACAGCTGAAGACATGTCAAAAGGAGTGCACAATTTAATTTATAAGCTGAGCTAAATGACAAACTGGCTTTGGTTACCGATCAAACACTGTTTGATATATACACACAGTACTAAAGAAGCACAAAAGAGAAAAATGGCAATGTTTGAGTAGTATCAGCTTCTAAAAGACTTTAAAATGTTGTGGGTAAGGGAAAAGGTAAAAGTGATGGCCTATATGTTAAAGGGATGAGCGATTAGGGAGTGGAGCAGCATAGTTAATCAGCTTAAACTTAAGAGTTAGATGCTTAAAATTGCTTTTCCCCACAGATGCCTTAAGCTGTTAAGGCTGAAATGAAAACTGTGATTTCATTCACCACCCTCATTAAGTAGTTAAGCTGAAAAAATCCAGCTTCAGCCACTCCCACAGCAGTGCAGAAAAGTGGGGAGAAGCCCTTTGCAATTGTGTATTATCCTTGTAAGTCATGAAGAGAGCAGTGCCACATTCAGCCGCTGGCTGCAATCCTCACATCTGCCCTGTGTGCTCATGGCCTCCTGAAAGAAATACTTGCACTACTCTTTGATTAATTACAAGATACATGGTTAGAGAATACTTGAATTTGTCAGTGTTATCTATTGTCCTTGCAAACCAAATTCAATTACTTGAATACTCAGAAATCTGGCATTCAAGATACATGACTGATAGCCAGCACTGTTCCCCTCCTCCAGAGGCTGCTTCCAAACTTAGATAGTTTTACTAGAAAGCTGCACTGAAATAATGACTGAAATGCCCAGCTTATTCTATATAAAGAAAATAATCTGCTTATGCTTACACTGTTTTCAGCCTACGCAATCCCTCCCATCACACGATGCCATCCATCACCACAGAATTTCTACTTATCAGGCATTTCACTTAAGGACCAAATTTAACTTGTCCCTCACTGCTAAGGATCTCTAAGAAAAAGGACAATTCATGTCTGAATTGTAAAAAAATAATTTGAGAGAAAAATTCTGTGTGCATTTTGTTGTTTTGCTTTTGCTTTATTCAGACCAGCAGAAAAAAAGGTATATCCATATGGCTTTCTCCTAGCAAATCAAACCCAGCTAAAAAGTATTGAAATATTGTTTAAAGTGAAGTAAACTTCAGTAAGAAAAAAGGCCCAACTCTTCTAGATTTAACCCAAAATGGGAGAGTCTATGAGTTGTGTTTAAAATCCTAGAAAGAGTTAAATCCTTTATTTCATTCAGAAACCTTCTGATATGTAGGATACTATATAATTATGATGCAACAATTTCACATAGCAAACTGTCAACAGGCTAGAAGAAGGAACTTTGTAAATATTCAATGAATATAATTTTACTAATAATCATAGCTTTCGCCTTTCTACCACTCATTCCTAGAAAACTGAGTCTCAATGAGTACATTGTATCCATCACAAGTCTAACTATTTGAGTCTAACTTTTTTTACAAAAAATTATTTTTTAATGGAACAGTTCAAATTTTATGGAACTACCACTCACAGTTCAATTTTATACTGGTATTTTAAGTCCAAATCCTTTCCACACAAAATATTTCAGCAATGTTCCCTTTACATACAAATCAATGTAATAGGTATAGAGTTAATATCTCATGAATACAGTGTTTTACAGGGAAAGGCCCAGAGTTATTGCACCAATCTTCCTTATGAGAGGATTAGTGTTTGCAGGTTTACACAGTCTAAAAATAAATGAAGGTTTAAACTAAAGTTTTATCTTTTTAGTACTCTAGCTAAAAAAAAATCTTTTCTTAATTAGAAATAAAGAAGTTTGGTGTTCCTTTCCTTTTTATTGCCTTTTCAAAAATAAAAAAATTAAAGAAAAATTTAGAAATGAATGACCTTGAGTGAAACAGAGCCTGGAATAATCTCAGCCCCTGAAAAGCACTTGAAGTTACAAGCATTTAAAAATCTATGGGTTAGGTAATGAAAACTGCATTTCAACATGACATTTCCTTATTAGCACTGTCTTCCAGGCATTCAAAAACTATTTTAGCAGTGTCTGAACTTTGTAACTGCAAGCTACAGAAATGCAAATCTTTTGATTCCCCAGCAATGCATCACAAACAACTAGACACACAGGTGAGATTTGCAGTCGTATTCTTTCTGGAGATAAGGACATGTTTAGATTTTAAAACTGCACAAATGGGAAGCACCTTACTGAGTAATCTCAGGTTTCCATGGCAGCTTTACCTGTGACCATCAGCACACAGCACTAAGATAAGCAGCTCTTAGCAGAGACCCATGTAAACCAAGAACAAGACTTTCTTTAGGGCCCCTCTACAAAGATTAGCTCTGCGCCAGTATGGCAAACACTGAAACAGAGCCAACAAGGTGACTTATACCCAAGCTCAGTCTTAATTAACAAGTTAGGTACTTGAATGATGAACCCAAAGCTCATGTCCACAGAGATTCACCAGAACAGTCTCATTGCATCTGCAGGGAGCCATTTCACTTGAAAAGCCGTATGTGAGCAAATAAACTTTTCCGGTTCACAGACCACTGCAGAGTTTTACACACAAATGTAGGAGCTACCTTGGCCAACCCATTTATTCTGTCTTGTTTAACACACACCATTTTGCCTATAGGCAACCCTACTCCTGGGCAGCCACCAGGTTGTGTATGTGTGTGCCTAAGAATTCCTGGGGTCTATTTCTACAAGTGCTCCAGGGGACAGCTGCATTTCCTAGGGTCCCCTGACACAGGGTATTCCCACTGCATGGCAGGTAACAGGAAGCTGACTGTATTACAGAAAACTGCATGCTCCAAAATATTTACCGAAGAAGGCTAGAAAGTAGAAAAAGTAGAGCATGTACCTAGGTTTATATATATAAAGTCTTTACTGCCAGAGTAAAGAGATGGGGGTTTTTAATGGGTTACAATAACAGGGAACAACCAGAGGTGACAGCAAATACTGATCTGTTTTTTGTATTTATTATCTTCTTGAGTTAATACAGTGTCCTGGGTTGGCCATATGACCTGTTTGTATCCCCAATCGTCCTCTTACTTATACTGGACATTAAGTTCTGCAGCTTTAAGTTGGTCCAAGGAAGACAGTGAAAGTGAAGGTGGAGGAAAAAAAAACATTCGCCGTTTGTCTGCAGGATACTACGAACCAAGGCCAAGAGAACGAAGAGGCTGCATTCCAGCAGACAGCGTTATCTCTTTTCTTTTTTTTTTTTACTCTCTCTGGTGTGTGGGTGCTGGACGAGCTCACAGCAGAGGGTTTTTTTCCTCGGATTTTTCCCGGCTTTTTGCAGGGAGAGACTTTGTTTCTTTTGCTGGGTATTTTTTCTTTTTTTTCCTCTTCCTGGGACTGGCTGGCATCGCGTGGGCCCAGGACACCAGGGAACCCCCGGGCCCCCCC
>JAHLSL010000006.1:21924862-21955651 GCA_025920805.1 Petroica traversi | reverse complement strand
CCCCCGGGCCCCCCCCCCCCCCCCCACCCTCGCTGACTTCTACAGCCGGGCCCGGCAATCGGCCGCCCCACTGGAGAACTGAACCGGACTCAGACGGACTCTGAATCTACCATCTCTTCAGAGGAAGGAGAGGTTTCATTGTTTTCATATTATCCAAATTTTTCCTATACTTGTAAATATTCTATTTATTAAATAAATAGTTTTTTCCACTTTTCTCTAAGAAAATTCTTCCCGGACCAGTAGGGGGAGGGACAATTAAAATCAACTCTTCCTAAAGGAGGCCCCCCAGAAGTTTCCTCCTAAATATTTACCCTAAACCATGACATACAGTCACCTGAAAAAGGTTCTAGCGAATAAGAACATGTGAAAAATGTGAAGCCTGCCCATATATAAAGTGGACTACAAAGTGAAGATTTAACTTATATATTTTATTTGAAATATTAGATTATATGGATTTTCAGGCAGGAATGAATTAAGTGAAAAACTGTTGTGAAATCTCAGTGTTTACTCCACAGGGATCACATGGGATCAATGCACTAATTAAGAATGAGATGACAGTGAGAATTTCATATCCTCTTAGTCTCAGCTACCTGCAGAGCTGGCTGTGGCTGGGTAAACAGAAATTGCAAACTGAATCATTCATCAAAATAAAATATCAGCTTGCTTGTATAATTTGTGTTGTATTTCAAGAAAATTACTCTTTAATAATCTCTTCTAACTATGACATGATCATAGACTTCAGCTGGAAGCAGTTTTCACTTTACTCCTTATCCTGTCATCAGAAATACTATGTGGCAAAACCATAGTATTACACTGTTCATTATACAACCAGTAGTTTTATTAGATGTGGTTTTCTTGCTGAAAGGAATTTAAGACACTCCTATGCAAACTGATGCATTTACTATGACATTTTTTTACAGTAAGAAACATTACATTTTGCAACCCCGTTTTCACTAATTTGCTTCTCACTCATCCTGCAATTTTGCACTGTTATTTTTTTAATCACTTCTTTAAACAAGGAAAGTCTTTATACCTCAATATCAAGTCCTGGGCTATTCTACTGCATCATCAAGGCCCCTTGATGTTTACAACATTTTCATATGTATGAGTTCAGATGAAAGTGGGTATCCAATCAGCTTTCAATGTAACTTAGTGCAGGACTAGGGTCTCTCAAAGTTATTTGTGTATGCCTCTTTAGAGGATTATTTTAGTAGTTACAGAGAGTTCACAGAGTGCACAGGGTGCATTGCTTGTGACAGCTTTTTTATTCACTTACTAGCACAGAGCTGGAATATGTTCAAAAACATCTAGAGCATCCAGTACCACTTGAACACTCCCCTGAGTCCTGCTTCTACAACTTCCTGCTATCACTACCAAGCATGTGCTTGGGTCACTCAGGTAAAACACCATTTAATACAACACAAATTGCTTTTAAGCAGAACCAAGCTGACTTTGACTTTAACAAGAATTTAAATACTTTCATTTTGGTGACATTCAAAAAGCATCCCGTTCTTAGTTGTGATTCTGAAAGCTGGACAAGTTGAGATCTATCATTCCCCATAAAACATCAGCAAAATGGCATTGGCCAAAACTGCCTGTACCCATTTTCAGCTTGTTTAATTATTTTCTAGTCTATGCTGAACAGGTGTTACGTATTTTGATTTTCTGCCCATGTAAAATTCTGCCATTTGTGACACTTTACTCAGGTTTTGAGATTTCTGCACAAGTACAATGGTATACAGAAAAGTAGATTAAAACCTGTACCTGTGCTGGCCTGTCAGCAATTCTAGTAAGGCTGTTATTTAAATGTAACTTTGACAGCAAATTAAATATTAGTTTAATTCGAAATTACACTCTAAATCGAATTTTCTGGTAGGGGCAGCGAGTGTTTGCTACCGAGTGATGGTTTAATTTATTTCTAACAGGGGCTTAAAAGACTTATTTTGTGATTGTAACTAAAAAAAAAAAAAAAGTGGAACAGAGTGAATGAAAAAAAGAATTCTTTTGCAGATATAGGAATTTTGGGCACTATAAAAATGGCAAGTTAAAATCTTTTAGAGACTCATAGGCCATGAAGAGCAAAGACAAGAATTATCTTTTGAACTAATTAAACCATTAGGGGATTGACCAGAAACATTTGAGGGATTGCCTTTATATTTCATTTTACACAGCTCCCTGGAAATTGTAAAAAAAAATTCCTCAACTCAAGAGTTTGAGGCCCTGTTGCTACATATGGCTATGACTACTATAAAAAAAGACTGGATTTCCCAAAATATTCACACATGAATTTTTGACTTCTAGTGACTGCTAGATGCTCAAAACAGCTGGTTTCAATATGTCCCACCACGGGATATCAGGTCATTTATTTATACACACAAACATGAATTTGGTAGGCCAATATCAAGACTAAAACCAAAAGCAAAACCAAAACAGCAACACACAGATATGCAACTTGACCAAAAATTCAAGAACAGTGCTAAAATTAATAGACTCTATAATAAAGGAATGGAATCAATAAGGCCTCATTCTTATGCTTCCCAGAAGCCAAAAGCATATTTCATGTACACAGCATCACTCACTGCTTCTGGGTCCAAGCTTCTGCATCACGGATTCTGCACTTCAAGAATTTACAAGAATGAGATGCCACTTTGACTACCTGGCATCTGACGTGTTATTTACTCCGTTTTTAATGCAATAGTATAATTGCCAGTATTCTGCTGATACAAATATTTAGATCAGTGATAAAAATATGGGGAGAGAGGCTGGGAAGAGTATTCCTTCACCCACTACACTGAAGACCATCTTTATAAAAAGCACCAAAAAGTAATGGAAATACTTGAAAACAACTTGAAATACCAGTGGCTTCAGCGACTTTTCTCTTTTTTTGCCCTTAACATTCTGAGAAAATTCCACAGGCAATCACAGTAATTTTGCCTTATATTATTTTTCCATTGAAATTATTGTAATTCAAAAAATATGCAGTACCCATAAAAATACTTTAATTGAGCTGACAGTTTGCATAGAGCTATTTGAAACCAAACTAGGAATTACTTCTTATTATGAGCTTAATTATTTTATTGTAAAACTATGAAAAATAAGTATCAGTTATGAGAAAGATTTAGTAATGTTTTGTCATTTACTCCTCATACTTTAAACTGAAAGAAAGGTTAATTTTATCCTTTGTGTTTAAAGTTGAGAAATGAAACTTTTCTTTATATTTACATTTGTACAATCTATTAGTATTGTGACTCTTAAATGAACCTAAGAGTGGTTTACTTATAGCTCAACAACACTCAACTTCTACTTCTAAGAAATAATTTTAATAAACACACACATTAACAGATTGACTATATAGTGCCTGCTTATTTGGTATGTCAATCATCATAAATGGAGGCAGTTATTCCAGGAATTCCAGTACTTGAGAAACAGTAGCTAAGTTCAGGCAACTTTACAGGCTATTTTTCTGCTCTAAGATCGTGTAAGGAAGAGTTATTTCCCCTGCAATTCAGAATTCTCTCTGAAAAACTCTCAAGAATAATAAGAAATCCTACTTTTATTGTTCCTGAAGGGACACAGCAAATTTTTCTCATACTTTGTTCCTACCTACTACAAAAGGTAGGTAAAAAAGGAAGCCTTCAGTCATTTTGTGTCATATTTCCTGAAACTCCTGCCTTCTTTGCTCTCTGATAGTCAGCAAGGAAGTCTAATTTTTCATCCCAAAAAAAGTCTATATTTACTTGAAAGCACAATTAAACAAATTCTCATGTTCAAAATCTGAAAGATTAAACAAAATAAACCAAAATAAAATAAAATTACTTTTCTTGACCTGTCTAGGAATAGTCACATGCTTGGTACTAAAAATCCTGTCAGGGAAAGCTGATGCTCTCGACCATGATACAGAAAAAGAAATCTTTGCAGTCTTGTTTCTGCAGGCACCACCACACTGGCACAAGGAAAGAGCCCATCCTGATTCCCTTTCCTACAGTGAGTAGCCTTGTAGGAGTCAGAAGCAGAAGGTTCTCTCATTACAATGTATAGTAATTTATCAGTGCCATTGAAAACATGGTCACTTTTTAAATTAAGTTTAAAGAAGTAGTTTGAAGTTCAAATGTTCACATTCTCTCCACAGCATTTTACTTGATACAATAGAAGAGAGATATAAAAGTATTTCTTGCAGCAAAAGATTAAATTTGGTGTTTCCACGTGTGAACTGTGATGGAAAATACACTTGTTTCAGCATATGCAAAAAAACTACTACATGGGAGTGATGAACTAAACCCTGCAGATTCCTTAGGCATATTTTAAAACTCACTATATTAACAAGTACAGGACAAAAGATTTAAATGCTCCTCATCCTGCAGCAGCCAGCAGCGCATTGGTCTCTCCGGATGTACAAGGGTTGTTCCTTTCAGGCTGCCCAAAGAAGAGATGGTGCCTTAGGTCTTGTTGGAGAAACTGGAGGTGCAACCCTCAGTGCGACACCAAGTCCCCAGCACGTGTCACTGCCCTGCTTCTGATCTGGGTGAAATCATTTACTGTCATACAGCGTGGCAGCAACAGCCAGAGTCATGGATTTAGCCAGCAGAGTTCAGCACTGTAGCATTTATTCCCATAGGACTTGAAGCACCTACCATATCTTACTCAAAGACTTGAAACAAGGAATAAAATTCCAAATTTAGAAAAAAAAAAAAAGTTACAACAATATTTTTCTCCTCTTAAGGTAAAAGTACGTCATCTGTGTAAACTTCAGTTTTTATTTATATATACTCATATATGAATGCATTTTTCCCACTCTCCAAGCAAGGGAATACAGCAACTTTTTTCCTACAGTGGAATAATTTCTTATTCCAACAGGACAAACAAACAAAGTTTTATTTTAGCAACTGAAAGCTTTCACTGTTTTAAAATCTGACAGGTAAATGGAAAGAATTTTTAAAAACTGCTGACAGATTTACTTGGAGGGTACACAGGCACCTCAGGCAAGAACATAAAGAACTGCAATCAAATCAGGAAATATAATTTGAACTTTCATGTTTTACTAAGAGCAAAGATAAAATATTTAGATTTTATTGCAAAATGCTTCTTTATTATTATTTTCATTTTATTTATTTGTTTCTCTGAAACTGACACTAAGCAGATGAAGTATAAACACATAACAAAATCAAAATAACCCATAACCAAATACTGAAAACATTTGGATGGCAGATTTGTTCCTTCAATCCTCCTTTTCAGTTTGAAAACCTTCCATTAATAGAAGTGCAAGGAGGGAAGAATAAACAGCTGCTCAACTAGCTGTTTGTTTCTTAAAGTACTAAATAATAACAATAATAATTGATTTATTATTAATTCATTTACCTTGTAAATAAAACCAAAAAGCAAGTAAGAAACTGTTACAGATTCTTTCTTTAAAAGTAAATTAATGAATAATAAGTCTGATTTGATGCTTAACAGCATTCTGGGGAGTCCAATGCAGAAATCCAAAATATATGTTAAAAAACTCCTTTTAAAATTAGTTTTTTAATGACACCACACTGTCTTTCTGACTGACAGTTTATAATCTATTTGGAATGTAGGCATGGTATGACATACAGTTCTAAACAGCACACCCCTTCAGCAGCTTTTCATCACCTTCAAGTGAGGCTGGCTTTGTGCTAAAAGCATCTTATATCCATTTGTGTCTCTACAGACCATACAGACCCTCCTGCCTATATAAGCTGTAAGTAACTGCACTTAATGACAGAGACTCAGAACTTCCCTTTGTTCAATTGTTATTTCACGTTTTTCTCAGCTGTTTGCAAAGCCTACCCTGCACTGTGACTTTGTGACTGATGGAGTAAGAAGGCTGGTCCAAAGTCAGGACAGACTCACTGCATGTGTGACAGCACTCGCTGTCTCTGGAGTTCTGGCAAGAGCTCCCTATCTCCATTCTCAGGAGGCAGATTGCTGCTCCCTGTTTACAACACTGCCTTGAGCTGAGCTTCTTAGGCCAACCTGCACCACTGGGAAAAATCTCAGGGCAAATCAGCTTTAAAATCTCCAAGGCATAGTTTTCGTGAACCTACAGAGTAGAAACCACAGAAAACAATATTTACAAAGCAGACACACACTGCACTAAATATGAATTACAAGCAGCAGTTCAACAGGTACAACTCCACTAGAGAGATGTTCCCTCACTCCAGTCTTTACGCTTGCTGTAATACTGTGAAATTACCTAACTGCAGAGTACAAAAGTGATCATCTGGAAGCTTAAAATGCATTCTCCTGTGTACACAAAATAAATGGGTTTATTGTGATGGCCAAGATCAATATTCAGCCACAGCTGTTTCTGCCACAATTACACACATTCAACTGCAGTGCATTAGGATACTCTTCTGTTACTGTAAGATAACTTAAATATGAACAAAACTTTGTGCATATCTGCCCAATTTTTAGAAGATGGTGGGAGCCCACACTTCTCACTGGCTTGAGAAGACAAAGAATACTCAGCATCTCAGAATTAAAGAGACTATCTTTTCTTGCTTTATTTTTTGGTGGTTTTTGTTGTGTTGTGGTTTTTTTCCCCCCAGGTTTTGTTCATTTTTTTTTCCCTAGTGCAAAATAATTCCATTTTGAGGGAATGCTTGTATATTGGTTTTGGCAAAGTTCCTGAGATCCATAATCAAGCTCATTTTTTCCTGTTTTCATATTACTGCAAAGAAGGATGATGAGGCAGTTCAGACTCATATCACTGCAGCTGTGCAACTACTTGTATTTCATTTAGCTTGCAGTGATAACTAATAAAATTCAATGAGCTTGTAAAGAAGTAAATGAAGACAGAATGCAAACATTCAGAGCTGAGAGAAAAATCAGACAGTAGATGCATGAGAATAAAATGGATTTTGTTCACTCTTTCACAACACTATTATACCAGCAGGAATAAAATAGCCATGCAGTTTTCACTAAACACATCAGATTTTGTGCATTTAATGAGTAAGATCTATTAAAAGAACTATTAAAAATAGTTTCCTCTTCCTGTTAAATAAAAAACTGTAAATTAATTTGTGTCAGTAGGTTGGAAATACTTATAATCTTCACAGTTTATCACATTGGAATTGGGTTGTGCAAGTGGTCCAGAATTGCTTTGCACAATGATTAAGTAATACTAAAATTTTAGCTGTAGTTTCCATTAGATTCCCTTTAAAACACTCCGCTGAAATCCTTCCTTGTAGGAAAATGATGATTAGTCAGGAGCAAGGTGTTACCTTGGAAGTCAAGAGATAGGAAGCAGGGGGAAAGGAAGACAGGAGAAATATTTCAACAAATCTGACATGTTTCATCTTGAGCATTTTTGGAAAGCAACAGTACTTTTTTTTCTGAAAAAGACCAAACATCTTCTTGCACAATTCCCTCTTGGGGCCTTGCAATATAGAGAACAAGAATGTGCAGAGTGTAGTTCTATTTTATTATAATAGGACAGGAAAACTAACCTTGTTATCTCAGTTAATGAGCAATCCTCAAAACATTAGCCAAGCCTATACGCCACACCACTGTCTCCAAGTCCTCAATTGTACACTAACTTTCTACTGATACAGATTTATTTTTATTAATAACCTCCTAAAGTAATTCTTAATCTGGAAGATTAATTTATCATTTGCTTTCAAATATTTATCTTCAGTTGAAGGTATTTCTTTCTAGTCATTGAAAAAACCCCGAATAAAAAGAAACATCTCCACCTCCAAACAACCAAGCAAAGACACAAACAAAGTACCTTGAAAGATACAAAAGCAAACATGCTTTTTACCAAGAGAGAAATAACAAGTGTTCCTTCTCAAAACTCTAACAAGGCATTAACTTATTTTCTCAATTTAGACTTTTTTTTTCAGCAGCAGACTAAACTTTTAACATTCTATGGTCTTTTATTATTTTAAAATAGAAAGGAAATTTCCAAAATCTTGTACAAATACATATCTCAGATATATATGTCTTAAATTTGAAACCCATCTCAAGTTTGAAATTTAGACAAAACCCTTCTAAAAGCCAAACAAGACGCTACATACTTTAAAGTTGACAACGTTAATTGTTGGTATAAAATATTCACATACATTTATTTAAAATGTATTTAAAATTTATATAAAATTATACCAATATATATAGCAAATATAACCTGCTTCCTTTTAAAACAGGAAAGTAAGTTCCAGCAGTAAAAAAAAAAAGAAAGAAAGCTGATGTAAAAAGTCATAGGATTTGGATATTACATCATTTACATTTGGAAATTTATATGCTAAAATTACTTTTGTACTTCCATGTAAGGATTTATTTTCAAGAATTAACTTGAATCCCAGTCTTCAAAGACATCTCTTCGGAATTTCAATCAGGATTCAACTCAGATCTCTAAGCTCTCTGACTGGCAAACAATTCAAACAAGTAACTTCACCAGCTGTATTATTATGTTCAGGTGAGCACATTTATGCTCAAGGATCTGCAGGATTATTTCCCTTTCATGATAATATTTACACAGAAATTTTTTGAAAATGTAACTTTTAGCTATTCATATGAATACAGCTAGATCAGTCTGTCTGCTCTCCACATCCTCTGTGGTAAAAAAACACAAAAGAAAGGACTTCCCAGATGCCTAAGTATGACAGGGAGGTCAGATGAAGAACTGTGTAACCATTTCCTGCCCAAGAAGTAAGATAATTTCCTATTTGCCATATCCAGACAAGTGCATGTGCTTTATGATCTCCTTTTGTATCATTCCTTTTTGTCCCATTTTGTTTTCTAGGATCCCTGTAGCTCGATACCTTTAGTACATTCAGAGCTCAGAAGACAGAACACAGCTTGGCCCAGCAAAGGCAACTTTGGAGCATGCAGAAAATGAAGTTTAGGGAATTGAATCCCATAAGACAGCAACATAACAAGACAAAGTCTTGCACCTAGGGAACTGTGGAGAGATGAGAGGTCAAGAAGAGACAGTAGAGCACCAAGCCTCTGTAAGCCATTCAGCACATGCTGGGATCTAGAAGCAATTCATTTATTTCCTTTTGAGACTACAAGTACTCAAAACCATGGGGAATTCAGATCACATGAAGGCACCTCAGGTCTTCCTCAGAATATTAACAAACTCAGTACTAGCCCTGCCAGGTAGTGACTGTCTGTCAAGTCACTGGGAGAGAACTACACCTGTATTATTTATGTTGTTCCATTACACAAGTATGCAGATAAAAAAATCTTGCTTACCAAAACTTGCCACCAGAGATTATGCTAACTTACTATGAAAGTGTCAAAGACACAGAAGATTTACTTATTCTAATTCAAAAATTGCACAACAGCATCCATAGATCCTAGCAATAGAAAAGAATTTTACTGTGTTGGGAATAAACCGCTAATGGAGAAAAGTAAGCTTTTTACACACTAGCAAGTCCCTCCTGAAATAAAATGCATTACACTAAGGAAAAAAACTGAGATACAAACATGATAACTGAATAGGAATTCTTGTGCTGCAGAACTATAGCTTCATTATGGCTAAAATCAACCAGCAGGAATGCAAAACCTACTGAAAAAATAATGCAACCCCAAATGATATCTGTAATCCAAATCTAGGCAGTATCTTAGTTTGAAAGCATCTTCATTCATTTAATAACCAAGAACACTATAACAAAATTACTTTAAACGGCCAAAATTACAGAAAGTTTCTAAAGACAATTAAGACTTTACAAGCATATGAAAATGCAGAACATCAGTTTTACTGACGTAACAGAAGGAACTGGAGAAAGTAAACTTTAACTGTGAACAGACTGCTGTAGAAAATGCATTGCACATTAGACAATGTACATTAGCTGCAGCAGGTTCTGCAGAAAATTTTATTATTATTATTACATCCCCCTTCTGGGCATTGCTCAAATACATTGGATTACAGGGTTCGGCCCAGAATTGAATGAAAATACTCATTAAGAGTAGCACAAAAGGTAAAACAGCACTGTTGAAAGCATCTCCGAAAACTATGAGATGCTCACAAAAGCCCTTCAAGTACAGATTTTCTTTAAAGCACCAAGAATTTCTTAGGATTTAAGGAAGGAAGGCAGGAACAGGTATTGGTATATGTCTACTGTATAAATAGTCTGATAAAGTAGGCAGAACCAGACCACAATCACTCTTCTGTTGCCTGAAATCCTCATCTGGCATGCTGACATTGGAACTTCCTCTAAACAACTGCTAAAAGAACAAGAACTGTGTCTTACTTGAAACAGTCATGCATTTTCATGCCAACCTCTTCAGTACTAGAAAGTTAACAATCATCATACTATATCCTAAAATCCATCATTGCAACAATTACATTGTGTTTCTCCCTCAGCTCTAGGGAGAGCTGAACAAACACCAGGAAATACCTTGCTGAATCTGAGGATTAACACAAAGAATAGTCTCCTGCAGACCTGATCATGCATTCAAAAAGTGTCCACTGTTCTCTGTGCCACTGAGATCAAGCAGTCACAGACAGACAGCTTATTGCAGCAACATGAAGTCACTCAGTTTCCTTTATTGGCAACATCTTGCTCAGATTTCCAGCCTAATTATTTATATGCTACAGACGGCCTATGAAGTGATTAATTTTCCTGCTGAAGGCCTAACTGACTTGCTTGGACTTATTTTCTGTGACCTGAGGTCCAAGTCACATGGGGAGATGGAAAGTCTCTATGAATTAGCTCTGAATCCTCTGAAGGGAAGGTTCAGCCCTCATGAGATAGGAATCTTTGGCATATTAAAGTGTGTAACATCGTTTTCATACCTATTTTGCTCTTCTGCAGATATTCAACCTGACATAAGCAACTGACAGAAAAGTGCCCTATCTCCCTTAAGGGACCTATACTGCCTCTCTTCTTGTACATATACACGCAAGCTCTCTGAAACAAAGGTAAATGCTGCTTTTCCAAAGTAAAAAAAGAAATTAATTTAAAAGCTAAGGCAGTGCGAAAAGACAGGATCAGTCATACAAAGTTTAACAAAAAGGATATCAAATCTAAATGTGAGGCTACTTTTACACTTTTGTATTAACATCCAGAAAACTTTATTTTTATTTATTTATTTATTTATTTATTTCCACATGTTTATCTCTTACAAATACTAAGATCCAGTACAGTTTGAGAATTAATAACTTGGCGTCTAAAACCTATTTTAAAAAATAGATGACATCCCCGAGGGTTGAAAAAAATAACCAAATCTTGCCAAAATCTTCCAGTATTCTATATGTTAGCCAATTTTTCCCTATATCCACCAACTCTCTTGGCTGATCTATTTCATTGCTTGCCACTTAATATAAACAGTGGAAAGCATTGAGATTATACTTCAATAATCAGCTATTCTCAGTTTCTATCCTATTTTTAAAGCATTAAAAGGTAAGTAATCACAATAGGGAAAATGTTAAGGTGCATTAAGCCCTCACATTTTATTTTCCATGGTCTACAGAAAAAAAGGCTTAAATCATAATTTCAGTAAAATTGTACATTATCAAAGAATCAATATAGAATCACATACATTTTGGCTGGAAGTCACTCAGTCTCACCTCCCACTAAAAATATTATAATTTCCAACACCAGGTCAGGATTTATGTAGTTGACTAGAAAAGATCAAACTCACAGCCTTTCTAGTCACCTCTTCCATTACTACACTCACCTCTTCATGAAGACAATTTTCCTGTGCCCAGTCCAAGCTGTAATTTATGATATTGCCCCCTGCTAAACTGTATACCACCACAGAGGAAAGTTTGGTGCCATCATCTTTGTCCCTCCTTTTGATGTTATTGTGAACTAACCTAAGGTCATGCCCTTAGCCTCTGCTTCACCTGGCCCAGCTCCCTGAAAATCACAGCTTCCTAACCTCTCACATTACATCGCGTTGTCTACACCTCCAACCAGTTTAGTATTTGGACTGTTTCTCATTTCTCAACATCCTCTCTGTATTGAGGGTTACCAAAATCGTACACCACTGTCCAAGAGGCAACTCCAAGTCGGGATGGTAACAATTTCCTTCAGTCTGCCAGTCAGGCTCCTCCTTCCTTCTAATGCAGCTCAGTACACAGTGAGTTTTGTCTGCAGCGAAAGCAACTGCTGGCTCTTATTCAGCTTGACATCCTTAATGATTACAAGTCCTTTTCAGCAGGGCTGTGACTCAGACAGGTGCTTCCCAGCAACGGTGTTATTCCACCTCAGATGCAGAATTTCAATCTGTTCTTTTTTAATATATGAATTTCCTATTGGCTAAGTCCTCAGTTCATTCAAGGTCTCAGAATGATTTAAGTGTGAAGCTCAATGTGGCTTTCCAAGCATCATCCTAATTTAGTATCATTCATAAATTTGCTGAGGGTGCATTCTGTTCAGTTCTGTCATCCAACTCACTGTAGAATTGAGTAGCAGGAGTGCCAGAATCAACCTCTGAGGTATTTTCTTATTGTCTGATAGTTGGTCAATTGGTTAGTTTGTAATATTGATTACTACTCTTTCAGCACAGTAGTCCAGCCAATTTTCAGCCCACTCAACACCCAGCCCATGCTTCCTCAGCATACTGCTGACAACAGTGTGGGAGAGGGAATCAGAAGCCTTAATAAAGTTACAGTTTACACCAGATCACATGTGCTTCCCTCATTCACAGTCAAATAAAACACTGACTGAACTGCAGAAATATGTTCTGACTCTTTCTAAGCACACTTGCCATTCTTGTATCTAGAAACAAGAGGATCTGTTCCATGATCCTCCTGGAGAGTGAGACTGACCTGACACAGCCTGTGTATCCCTGTACCATTCTCCTCACTTTCGTAAAGGCTGCTATAAGGTTAATATCCTTCTAGTTTTCAGGACTTTCCTCACTTAGCATGTTTCCTCTTGGGTGTCAGCTGCCTTGCAGTCCTATTACTTAAATGAGCTCTTACCAATCTGACCATAGACCCCCAAGAAGCTGAATATGTGAATTTTCTACTAAACAGTCCTGAACCTGTGTCTCTGCCATGGTCCTGTCCCTTGTCTGGGAACTGCTGGAAAAACAAAGAAAATTTCTGCTTTTTCTATGTTGTCCACCATTTGATTGCCTCCAACATTCAACCATGCATCTGCAAATGGAAAGAATCCTTTCCTTTTATTTTATGCCTTCACATTCAGCTCCAAGTAGGCTTTGGCTTTCCTGATTTCAATTTGCTTCATCCAGAAATAATGAAGGAGAAATTAAAGGCATTATATGAAGCACTGCAGCAAACTTGAGTTCAATTTAAAGATTACAGTAAGCCTAAGGTTAGGAAAGAAATTCTATATCCTTTGAAGGAATGATGTAAGTTTTTTCTTCACTGATAAAAGGCAGCACATGTTGAAAGTTTCATCCAACAGGTAATGCAGGTGAAAAATTTCTTAGAAGTCTCAGGGAAAATTGCAGAAAAAGAAATGAAAACAGATGAGTTTTTTCCTGCTATAAAGTAACTACTCTGACATGGGGGGGGGGGGGACGGACTATAAAGCTGATGATAAACATTTTAATTTAGCTATTAAAGTG
The DNA here is from genome assembly GCA_025920805.1 of Petroica traversi. Classification (NCBI taxonomy): domain Eukaryota; kingdom Metazoa; phylum Chordata; class Aves; order Passeriformes; family Petroicidae; genus Petroica; species Petroica traversi. The sequence goes on along the minus strand of JAHLSL010000006.1, from coordinate 21,942,142 downwards.
AATGGAATTGAAGTAATCTTTCCATTACTATGCCTTTCAGTAATGAAAAGAAACATTTTAAAATTTGCACAGCAATTTGTTAACTTAACCAATTTATCTGGAACTCCAGGGGAAAAGGCAATATTAGACCCCAACTGCAAGGACACACTGATGTCACTATTTGATATTTCTTTCAAGTATATACATAGAAAACAAATGCTAAAAATAAAAACACCGAACTAGGAAGATTTATGTCAAGAATATTCAAATTAAAATCAGAATTATTTTAATTTGAGTAGTTTTAGGGTCTTTGCCAAAATTAATATAATCCTTTTCAATATTAACCTGGAGATTTTCACTTTTCTTAGGTCAGTCCATTCAGGTCTCACCACAATCACTGATGAGAGTTTAAACAACCTCTATTCCTGTTTCTCTATTTTCATGTAATGAAGATTTTAATGCAGATAAAGCATCCAAAAAGTCAATATCAAACTTATGTTTCATAACATGAAAATCTTCACGAATACCTAAAATACTGAATAGAAGAGACACAAATTATTATTTTTTTTAAAAAAAATACTTTACTTCTCTGTATACATATCTGTGCACTGGTACACTAAAAGGAACCACTGATTGCATTCAAAAAACAAAAAAAGGTAAACACTGAGGTGTGTAAGTAACACCAGAGAAAACACTGTAGTTGGCCTCATAAAAGTTATTAGCTATACCTATAAATCTTGTATTATGGCTACAGATTAACAGCCTCCATATTAAATAAAGGGCAACAACAACAACAAAAGCAAAGGACCCTAAACACCATTCAAATTTAGTGTAAGAAGCCATAAGGTAGCTCTTTGCACCAGCACAGATTAATTGAGAGGGAGTAGACAAACTTGTCAACACAAGAAAATCAGAAACAAAACTGTATGGGGTGAGGAAGACCCAGAAGAATAAGCTTCACATGAATCTCACCAGAGACAAAAAAAGATGAAGAGAGGAGGGAATGCACTTGTTTCTGTTCTGACTAAACTGATGACAACCAGGCAGATTTCTTTAAATCCTTTTATTCCTAATACATAAAGGAAACAGAATTAGGTATAGCCTTTGCAAACCAAAGTGCACTAAAACTAGTGACAGTGTAAATGTTCTCCCTCTCTCATACAAAAAGAAACTAGCAAAGACTTTAAGTATCAGACAATTTCTCATGCCAAATTAGGGAATACCAGTGCATATCACTCACACACCACTGGTGCAGAAAGTACTTTTTCACTTGCTTTTATTTTTTAAAAATTGTGGTATAAACTGTAGTTCACTTTCTAAAATAAATGGAAAGCACTTAGTGAATTTCTCATCAGCCTTTAAATATTCATGTATTGCTAAATAAATAAGTAATTTATTTAAGTTATTAACTCTTCTGCATTTAGATAGGCATCACTGTGGCATATGCTATCAATTAATTTATATTTCTGTGTCTGACAGCGAATATGGCAGGTAAAGCACAGCACCAGCAGCAATGCTAATTCAGAATTAGCAAACAGGCACTGCTTCAAACCTCAGTTTAAGTGGCCATCAGACTTATTATGGACAATTGTTCAGGTTCCAACTGTTCAGTCCCTCACGCAGCCTCAGCGTGACAAACCTCTAAGGCAGATGCTGGTGCTGCATTTTGGCTGTGGAGCGCATTTTGGCAAATCTTTCCAGCCTGCAGTCTGTACACCCACCTACAACACTTCTCACCCCCAGTGTGCACCACAGTGGGACACCCAGTCCTGCTTTCAGTGACAGAGGTGATCACCTAGTGTTGTACCTGCTTCCATGATACATTTATCGTGCACACAGGATGAAACTACACTGCTAATTTAATCTCAATAATTTATTTATTATCAATTATTTATTATGTTTATATAAGCCTTTAAGGAATAGTAGAAAATGTGAAAAGAAGACATAATTTTTGGATTTTTAAAGCTGCAGCAGCACATACAGTGGTCAAAGGTTTCAGAATAGTGCCTACACACATGTTGCCAACAGCACTGCTCCTAACTCCACTCCTGTGGTTGTACCATACAGTAAACACAACCTGTCACAGGTTTTTCCATGCCTGGAAATTTTTGCCCGTAGAAAAGCATCTTGGAGCTGTACCACAAAGCTACCTTACTTTGCGGCAAGAATGGGTTTGGTTGGTTCCTGCCACAATTTGTGGTAAACTAACAAACAAGAAACTAATCCAAAGAATCATCATCTATTTTCACAGTACAGGCACACATACAGTAAGAGAAACAGTATCCTCTATTTTCTGTGACCTGGAACAAACAGAACAGTACAAAACGTGTTGGAACAGGTTTTCTCGTGCAAGCATTGCTTTGTGAAATAAAAATAGAAGCTTTAAAATACAAAATTAAAAAGATCATTTAAGGAATCCATTTCACCCATCTAAACAAAATTAGTAATCCTGTATTAATTCAAAATTACTAAATTTTTGAATGTCACAGTTTTGAAGATATTCATTAATTAAACATGATTATGCTACAGGGTGACAGAAGAATGCAGCACATCTTCCATTTCATCAAGCCTACTACAAAGCCGAGAATTTCCAAGTGAATCTGCTGACTTATTATGAAGAATCAGCCCTATTTATAGCATCAGTTGTACTTACCCTCAAGAGGTCTGTCAACAAAAGCTTCAAATAATGACCTAGATTGACAATGAGCTGAACAAAGATGGGTCTAACTATGTACAGGAAAAAACAAATAAAGGAGGAAAAAAAATCTGCAACCACTTTGAAAAATGAAAAAAATATTTTCCAGGGGTACCAGCTCTAAAACCTAAAGAAGAGGTACTTCAGAAAATAACAATATACTAAAAATATAAACAGGATTTTACCAAGATGTGTTACTCTGCTGGAAACAGACAGGGGTGAACAAAATATTTACCACTTCCTTGGCCATATACAGTACAATTCTTAAGCCTACTTATTTATATAATATAAATATATATATTTATATTTATATACTCTGAAGATGATGAAATTATTAGAAGTGAACAGATAAAGTCAGAGAATTTTCCCATTCTGAGATTATTTTCTCATTTTTCACTGAAAAAATATGTTGAAAATTTCCTAGCTATGTGAACATGAACTGCAGTTTTTCTTGGATGAAGAGCCTGGTAATGGTATAAAGATGGCCCAATTTAAATCTTATTTACACAGTCAGGCACATAATCACACTGTGTTGCTGTTGGGGTAGATGGATAATCGTGACCATGGGACAGCACTGCAACATGAATTGCAGGTTAGAGTGATGGAATACCACACTAAGCAGCAAAATGTCATTCCAGATCACTCAGATCATTATGTTGGAGGGCACTAGAAATACAAGTAAGGAAGCTCAACACAAATAGGAGCTAGTAATGCATAAGACACGGGATTGTCTGAAAAATGTGAAGAATAATGCTTTTTGAGATGTCTGGGAAAAAGAAGTGTGGCAACTAGAGAAACAGAGATGAAATTTGGGAAGTACAGCTCACATTTTGAAGCAACTAAGGAAATAGACTACAAGTAGATATCTGCTGCATTATAATCCAGACTGAAGAAACAGAGGGAATACCAAGAGAAACAGAAATTTTACTCTCTATGCTATTGCGTAGGTAATCAGTGGCAGGTTTTTGCTTACAAAAGTTGATGTCACAAATTATTATTAACCAAAAAGGTAAATTTCTGCACAGGAGAAAACAGGATTTCCAATCATGTGTTGTAAAATAAAGAGCCAAAGAGCTGTGACAGATCAAAGACATCCCCACCCCACACAGCCCCCTACACACTTGCTTAGACACCCACAATGAAGGAATGCGCTGAAGAGACAAATAGAGGCTACATGACCTGCAGGCTCAGAGGAGAATAATGGCATGATTGATCACAAACGTTGAAAAGGAAGCCAGACTCATCTCCCTGCCAAGGGAAACCCAAGGGTCCCTTTGTTTTAGACAAACTGACTGTATCAGCAAAGTATTTCTACTATTTGCCTAAATGCCTGTCCCTGAATGAAAGGAATGTAGACCTAGAGCAAAACAAAACTGGTTTCAGGGGTTAAGTAAGTTTGAGCTAATTTTAGCTTCTGGTTAAAATAATGTAACTTTTGTATGCAGTGGATCTGCTTATAAATTAGGATCCTATATCTCTAATCAAGGGTATCTTTTACTCATATAGCTGTAACAGGTGTTTAGATTATTGTTTTATGCTTTTCTGCACAGCCCAGTCATGCCCTCAGCAAGTGACTCTGCCTGCTGGGATTCCACCTACAGTGAGGACTGATGAAGTCCCAATGCAACAGCAGAGTCTGGGCAATGGGGCTGAGCAGGGAGACACCTCCTGGGAGACCTGCCCCACTCCCAGGAGGCTGCCAGCCTTGAGCTCCAGGCACGCAGGACATTTCACCCTATTGGACTCAGAGGGTGATGGAGGAAGGAATATGGTCCCCACTGGGGAGTTTGCTGGATAGCTTTAGGTGAATTATATGGAACTTTTAATGAGCCGAGTAACTCTTTTCTGAAGAGACTTGTGGCCTTCAGATGATTTCAACAAACACATTCCTTTCTGGGGAATGGGGGATGCCCAGCATCATGGTGCTGAGCCTGTTCTAAATAATTAAAACACATTTATATTGTACCAATTGTATGGTGCAATTGCTGCACTTCACCAACTCAGTTGTGATTTGAGTACATTTTTGTATCACGACAAATCAAAATCCCCTGTAACTGCAGGCAACATCAAATTAATTAAACTTTTTTGCTATATATGAAAGAGTCCTCTACATGTATCTGAAAGAATATGGTTAAAGAGTACTGCACTATGACAAGGTTACAACAAGAAAAAAGTTTAAGCTGCTATCATCTCACATCTACCCCTTAAATTTACGATGAAACTTCTTAAAAAGTAAAAATGAGAATAAACTCTAGGCCTCAGGACTTGGATTTGCATGGGAAAAGAAAATTCATTCATAAAGACTAGCAAGGAACTGCCACAAAAAGTCTGACTCCACTGTTAACCATATTATAGGTTATATATCTAAAACCTTCCTCTGAAAAAAAGAAGAGTGATATTTTACCTAAAATGTAAAGTTAATGCTGAGGAAAAGAATTATGAATTAGCAATTAATTTTTCTAGAACTTTACTATGAATCTTCAAAGTATTTTTTTTTTAAGGATAATGTCCTTTGCTGGCCTTTTATTCCTCTGCACAGGAGAGATCCTTATCAGAAGCAACTAGGATTCTCCAGAAATTTCAGATTTTCACCTCAGAGGAGGAAAAAAATAGAAGTACATACTCCACATGCTGCAATCAATTTATTGTGTTATTCTAAACTGGTTTATTCTCATAATAACTCTGTAACTCAAAGCCTAAGTTAATGTTATTTGGATAGTAATGTACTTTAACTCTGGGGTAGACTTATGTTTAAACTTAGTTTAGCATTTGCTGGGTTCTAGTTTTCATGTACAGCGATAAACAGAATTGTAACTTATTTTATCAAAACATAACATGCATAGAATTCAGCTATGCCTGAAGTAGTTTCACCTAGAAATACAAAAGGTTTAAACTACCCCCATGAAAGTATAGTTTAATTCAGCAGTAAATGCATCAGGAGTAGAAAATAATATAATGTGAGAAAACACACAGAAACAGATGGGGAAACACAGTATAACCAGTAAAGTCTACAAAATTAAATAAAAGGAACAAAAATTGCTAAAATAATTACAAAAATCAATTCTCCTTCAAAAATCCCATTTAAAATTTAAGTTTTAAGAGCAAGCTGCGTGAAAAGAACTGGCAAGACAAAGGAAACAAATAACTGTGGAATCTTGAAAATGCTTTTTAGTGGCTTTTTCTTTTATTTCTCAAGAAGAGAGAAGAAATAAATGCAATCATTAACTGAAATGTTCAGAGTTTTGTCTTCTTTTAAAAGCACTTAATATTCTTTACAGAAGAGGTGCGGTGGTTTTGAAAGCCATGGAACTCAAGCCTCAAGTATTCTCTATGCATATGAAAATTACTGTTGATGGATATTGCCTAATTTAAACACAGAAAGAGAAAAATGCTGAAAACAGGTCAGACAGTTAAGTCTCAGGAACACAAAGATTGCAACTTGCTTTTAGAGGAAGAAGTTGGGGCAGAGTAGTGGGAGACACACCCAAAACTTCCATCCCTCTGTACAATAGGCCTGTTATGCTGGACTTTCTGAATAATTCCAAATATCACAGGAAAGCTGACTAAACTCAATGCCTAAAGCATATGTTTACAACAGCCACATTGGGCTAAAAGGCCCAATACTTGTAAACAAGTCAACACATTGACCCAACTGCCCTTCAGCAAAAGGGAAAGCAACACACTCGACCTCCCACAACCCAAAGCTGCCATCTCATCTTTTCCTATTTCCAACCCCCTCAGCTCCCCAGCAACATTCACCACATGGCTGCAAAAGTTTGTGTTTGCCAGCACAACAGAGGGAGATGCGTCAGAACACGAAAAGGCACAACTTGACTTGTTTTTTGTAAGTATTTTAAGCTCGGATCTCCCTCTCAAGTGACTTTGAGGTGAAATTAAGAATCTCTTCCACTACACTGGTTAAAAATGTCAGGTGAAAACATTTTGTATTTAAAAAGTCCTAATGAATGATAGAGAGAGAAAGTAATCTCTGAGAAAGAAATTATCTTTTAAAGTTATAAATGTAATATGTTAAAATGTTAGAAATGTAATACACTAAAATTTAAATTCTGTTGGCACTGAGATCAATATTATTACTTTCACAGGGTATCTCTACTCCAAGTTTGAAATTATTCCACTAATGGCAAAAAATAAGCTAAGGCTGAAGTGCTTTTGGATTACCAAAAGTATGTTCATACACTGGCTGCCTGATAAGAAAGGATATTTTGCCTTTCTTTGTGATGGCCTTTATTAATGCTTTAAATTAGCATTATACTGAGCTGTTGCTAAGTGGCATTCTATCCAGCTCCTCTGAAATTCCTGGCTTTGAAATACTAATTTTTCAACATTACTTCAAGTCAAAATAGTATCATATTTGACTCTAATTTTATTCTGATAATTAGCATTTTCTTCCCTCTCTTCAAAGATGGTATTGCTGGGAGGATATATTGCCTCAATACTCTTCAATCATACTAAATCTTCACAGAAACCTTTCCACTTCCAGCTCATTTCAAACTATCCCAAAAATGTTTTGGATTATCACTGCAACCTTTTATAAATGAAGCAATTTTTAGTTTCTTCATACTGCATCTACTATGGCTACCGTGCCTTTGGCACCACTTGAAGAGACAGAGGGCTCTGAAGAGGAATAACTATTGCTTGTCTTGATCTCCAGTCTTGCTAACTTCTGTTATCTGAGAAACACAACACAAAAACACTCATGGCTGCTCCAAAGAACTGTGTGAAAGCAGACTAAATCAAGAACCTGAGAATCTTATAGAGCAGGGTGGATAGTAACTATATTAAATTATTTCTTTCTTCAACAGTCAATATGATGGTGCTCTTCAGAACTTCTCCACTCACCTTGCCATTTCCTGTAGTGGACTTGTACGTCTCAAAAGCAATTCTCATTAACCTGAAGATGTATGTGGAAAGCACTAGCTGTACTCAAAAGTTTCCTGTTTCAATAATGTGTTGGTCCAACCAGCAACTTAGAAGCATTGTAACCACTGTACAGATCTGAACTACTCTAAGCACATCACACAGCCGGGTCTAGTTCTTGTCTTAAATCAATATATTAATGAAAACAGAAGAGGAATATCTCTCTGGAATATTTTAAAACCCAACTGGAAACAAGGGACTTCTATAACTAAGGAAGTGAATATATCAGCATACTACTTAAGAGAGATTATGAAAGAAATATCTATTGATTGAATATAATTAGCATGGGTTTGAAATAGAGCCACTAGAACTTTTAAAGGCAGAAACAGAGCCTGCACTTTGAGGGGAAGCAAGACATGAATATACCATAATTGAACTTATTTAGAAAACCTGCTGAACACTTGATATTACTAGAGTAATTACTGGCACACATAAAGCAAGAATGGGGCTTTATTTTGGTGAATATCACATATTACAACATGGTATGCACTGTATTGCGGAAAACAGTGCATATGTCATTCTGTAATCAGATTTGGGGGCCCAAAACTTGAATGAATCTATGAAATGCCACAACCTACTTGTCAGACTAGATGATTTCAAATCTCTTCTGGACTTAGGGCCTTAAAAAAGATAGTCTGCATTGAAACATCCATCTAGATATGTGACTTTTTTCTAAAACTTCAGTCATGATATAAAGACATGAGGAACAGAACCTGGCAGAGCAAAGAAAAAAAAACCTTCTAACTTCTACAGTCATTTCTAACTGCAGTTTTACTTACATGAACATATATAAGAAGTGCATGGCATACACAACCCTTTTTCCAAAGCGTACTAATACCTAATGTAAAAGTTTACTTAAGTCAGATATATTGCCCTTATTTAATACTGACATGAATAATAACACTTAGCAATTATTGCCCTGTATGTGATTTTTAATAGAGTTTCAAATCCCAATTTCTTGACAAACAAGTAGCTTTCCAGTGGAAAACCACAGTAAATACTGAAAGTGGCATAAGCCAAAAAAACACATCTTATAAAGTCAAAACCCCCCAAACAACCCAACCAAAAAATCTCAAACCAAAACCAAAAGCCAACAGCAACCAAAAAAAGCCAGATTTCTATATTCTCTGGAATCAGCAATATGATTTCAAGAACATATTAATCAATACTTATTTGAACAGTGTGAGAAATAGTTCAAAATAATTAGTCTAAATATTTTTTCTTGAAAGGGTAAAATGAAGACAGGCAGTGGGAAACAAGTATCTTATTTGAAAGAGGTATGTATAAAAAAGATTCAGAAAAAATATTAAACATTGGCACAACTTGTTCTTTGCGTAAGTTTTCTGAAGGGGAAAGCTGTTCTCTGAAACAGCCTACTACTGAAATGCTAAAGTAGAGCCACAAAGAAAATAAAAGAGATGATACTATTTCTGAGTTGAAAATAGCTGTCCGTACTTCAAGATGGATCTTACTCTTAGGAAATTAATTTATCTCATGTTTTCCAAGTGTTTCTATGAAAATAAAATCTGCCAAAAACAAGCCTCGGCTAGGTCACTACAATCCTCCTCAGCTTCCAAGGGAGCAGTTTTCTGTATGCCAAGAACCAAAGTACTGTGAACCACATATGTCTGGAGACTTCCAGGAAAAGCATCAGCTTCATTACATATTTACTCAAAAGGCTCCCCAGCAGCTATTTCTACCTTCAAAAGAACATCATCAATAGCTCTCTTCCCAGGATGTTTTTTAACAAGTGGGCTCAAAAGTCTCTTTTGCAGGTGGAAATTCCCAATCAGAAGCACTTCATACATTTTGCAGAAGTAGTTGCATCTATCACATATATCCTCACAAATTAAGAGATCTGATATCTCCATTTTTTTTTCTGAAGAATTTTTCCCATATTTACAGATACAAAACCAGATGACAAAACACAAAGAGAAATGGCTTTATGTTTTCCAAAACCTATGAAGCATTGTGCCAAAGGTGTTTGCCAGTATATCAGAAGAAAGAAAAAAAACTCCTTCATACATTTTATACAGCATGGAAGACTGAAAATACGTATTTATTTGTTGATTTCTCTTTAAAGAACTTGACACTGTCAAAAAACCCACAAAGAAACAAAAACCACACAAAATCCCCAAAACAACAGTTTTCATTTTCATGGAAGTTATTTACTGTTTCTCCTTGTAAGGATTGCTTAAAAACAGGTAAATCAAAGGTCATTGCCTGGCATCTCATGATTTCTTAGACATAGGGTGAATGATTCTGACCTTGCCTCCAGCAGGGCCATCTAACCTTAGGAAATTTAGCAGCAAGGGATAAAAAATGGATTTATGCACCATATCTATCAGTTTTGAATTGCATCTCTGAAGTCTGAAATCCAAAAGTGAATCAGCACGTTTGTCCAGTGGTAAAGCACAAATTAAATGGCCTGTTCTGCATTTGCAATTCTCAAAATCAACCTAACTCCTCAACAGCAAAATACAGGTTTTTATTTTTTTGACAAATACCTTCAGCTTGAAAACCATGTGGCTAAATCTTCTGATCGAGTCAGGACAATCATGTGTGTCACTTTACATCTGACATATCAAGCACAATTTTTTGACCCAATAAACTTTTTAGACCCAATAAATCAGTTCCTCAAAATGTGGCAGCACATGAATATATGTCTTCCAAATTAAACACAGCAGAACTTTAAATTTTCTGAATATATAATTTAAGTTTCACATAGGAGATTTAAGTAGAGCAAAAAATACAACATTTATTACTATTTCTCTATGCCTTTCACATATCCTCCTCTCTTCAAAGACTGCAAACATCTTTTACTTTTTTCAGTATAATAAATAACACAGTTTACTCTGTTGCCATCACTCAGTGACAACATTCTATTTATTTTATGAGAAGCAACACATGAAGTGATCGCAGTTGTTCCAAGAAAAAAAAAATGCAAGGAAACCTTTTAAAGCTAAGCATAAGCAGAGAAATAGAAAATGTAATATACTTGATTTGTTGAAAAACACCTTAATTTCTCTATATTAGCAGTACTTTTGAATAATTGTACCTGTTTAGGTATATTTCTGGCTACAATCAAAGAGCAAATGGAGCAAAATCACATACCAGACAATAAAGTAACTCTTTCCTTCTTCTAAAAGGCAGAAGGCTACCCATTTGAACAGTCAGAAACTTAACTTCATTTATGCCCATAAGGGAGAATTAGTGCAATGTATTTCATCTGTCTGAAACACAGGATTCTGGCATTACCTAGAGTTTTTCCAACAGAACATGAAATAATGGAAGTGTGTCAAAACACACAATCTTGTGGGGAAAAGAAAAAGCCCAAAAGCAGATTTGGGGTTTGTTGTGTATTGTTATTATTATTATTACTATTATTATTATGGCTTTTTTTTTTAGCTTAGTACAGTCTTCCAGCTTCAAGGTAGGTCTGACTAGAGATATCTGTCAAGAAACAAGTGTCCTTAACAGAACACCTGTTAAATTTTTGTACTTTGTATCACAGTAGTTCAAGAGATTATCTTTTTGGTCAGCAGTACCTTAGGTTAGCTGGCTAGGCTGTTCTTGGTGATAAGTGAATGCAGAACTACTTTATTACAGGCTCCTTTCTGCTGTGGTTCACAGGAATCAGAACTAACTTTGCTAATATATCACCACTTGAAATTCTTTTCATCTAGTGCACTCAGCAGCAATTCCCTCTGGTACTCAATTAATTGATTTATAGGTGTGGGAGGTTCATTTGTAAATCACATAACCAGGTATAAACTAGTGATCATCACAACACTCAGCAACAGAGAGGTTCTTTTCACTTTTCCACACTGTGATTTATTTTCCAACAGGCAGATATATCTTCTACCTACGTAATCATCCTGTATATTTTTTCAGGATCAGAGAGTCAAAAACTAAGGCAGGTATTTTTCTACAAAATAATGCATTAACACAGGCTGAAACACTGCTACAAGCTCAAGAAATATTATTGACATAGAAGAGAATGCAAACATCTAAACCATGGGCAATTTTCAATTCCAACGATGTGTCATAAATCTCAAGACAAAACCCCCCATTACTACATTTCTTTTTTGCACTCCTCTTTTCAGAACAGAAAATATGACTAACCTTTAACACCCAAAAGAGAGAACTGACATATAGCAAAAAAGCCAATGAAGAGCAATGTCATCATTTTTATAAAATCTCTACGACTCAACAACTATTACTCCAGTGCTGGTAGATACCATAAGCTGAATTAATGCATTTATTTAAATCAAGCAGCAGTGAATGTCTTTGGTGGGGAAAGATCAGTACTTTATCATAGAAGAACCAATTTAGACACCTTCAGCAAAGAGCAAGCTGCCTAAAATCAGCTGATTTTAATGTCTTTCTTTGGAATTCCTGTTGATGCTGTTGAACCAAATGAGGTAGTGACAGAGACCAGTTCTTGGCATGAACTGAAATATTAACCACCTCCTAATGTACAAAAAGGCATTAAAAGCAAAATCTCTGACACTCAGCTCGCAAAAATTTACATTAAAATGTCCAAACCTGTCCTATTAGCATCAAGTAGACTGTCACACTGAAGACCTTTCTGCAAAAATTTCTAATATTTTGCCTTTAATCATCGAAAACTGAGTGCCTCTATCTATATCAATTTTTTCCCTGAAATAATCTCACATCAATTTTACACAGAAACCCCAAAAAATATGTACATAAATTTTAAAATCCTAGGGCTCTTACTGATACTTTAAAAATTCTACAGTGACACATCTTCTCCAAAATTCCTTTGTCTATAACTCTTACATGCAATGCCTGTGTACTGAAACTACACATGCAGACTGGCAACAATAAAAGGAGTGATCTCTGAAAATCACCATCCACAGTAAAGAGTGAAAGTGGAGAATAAAACGAGCAATTCAATTAAATTACATTAAATTTACTGTAAGAAAGCTTACAGAAGCATACTAAGATCCGAAGAAATGGTTAACATTCTTTGCAATATGCGTTTGTGAACTAAATTTTTCAGATACCAGTTACGAAACATTTGTTAAAAAAAAAAAAACAAAAAAAAAAACCAACAAATCATACTATTGTTTTCCAGCCCACAGATGCATCACTTGCCTACCTGTTCTTTGACTGAAGCTAGAATGGCAGAGGTTGTCTCAGTTTCAGAGCCATCACCATTGGATGTGTTCAACACAGGACTAAGGGAACTTGTCTTGTCAGAAGACGAGGGCTGGTCTGGAACAGGCATAGTTTCTGCAGTTCATGGAAAAATAAAACAATGGATTAGTTATCATAAACCTGATAAATATCAGACTCACATACATGTAAGAATAAGAACACTCACTTAAAGTAAAAATTATAGAATACGCTTCTGTTCTGCAATATAGAATGTATCACTTATTTAAAACAAAAAACCATTTCTGAACTAATTATTTTTTAAAAATTATTAATTTATCTCCCAGCCTTACTCTGAAATAGTCACCATCAGTACATCTGGGAGGAGGCAAATAACCTATAGCTGTGATTTTTGTATTGTATTCGAGTGGCAGCACTCAGCATAAAGTTATAGCATCATGAAAGTAATGAATCATGAAATGCTTTGCAAACAGAAAACCAACAAGTGATACATGAGAGAAATATAAACCATCTAGTGTTGACTTGCTAACACACATGTTTATTTAACATGTATTATATTTCAAGCCTAGGTAACTTTCATACCCTTTCTTCTAGTCTAAAAGGTGATTCTGACAACATTTTATCTGAGTATTTTTAAGGAAAACAGCACACCAGTTGTTAAGCCATTTTTGAGAACTCCTTCCAAAAAAAAAAAAAAAAAAGAGAAGAAAAGAAAATAAAAGAAGAATCTTAGCATTTGAAGGCATTTCTAGCATTTCTTTTTAGAGGGCAAAAGAGTGGAGTGACTGTGGAATAATTTTCCAAAGGTAAAGCTAGAGTGCAGTATCTCTGTTTAAACGTCACTACAGACGTGTTGTGCAACATTCCAGAAGTAAAGGAGCAGAGAGGTAACTTGCATGGTTATGCACAGGCTCGACAGGATAAAGTCATGGTGGTATGGGAGCTGGGCAGTATTATTCTGTGCAGGAGAGGTGGCTCACAAGCTACCAGCTGGATGGGCCTCCTAAAGAGCAATGGGGATATTCAGAGCACTCATCACTTGCATCAGAAACAAAACTCCTGCTTTGGCTCTATTCTGCTAAAATATATAACAATAGAGCTATTTCTGGAAGAAGAAAGAAGACTGAAAACAGTAGGAAAGAGTAGTTGGGAAAAGCAAATAGAAAATTCAAAATCCAGACCAAGCATCCCCACATCAGCCTGCCATGGAAATTGGAGCTCTAAAAGAAGGGAAGATGACATTCTATAAAGCTTTGTCTCTGAAGCCACAGTGCTGCCCAAAACACACAGTTAGCCCAGCTGGGTAGCATTTTTCAAAAGCTTTCTGGAGCTCAAGACACCGGCATACGTATGCAAGACAAAAACATGAAAACACAGATTATTCACAAATAAGCCAGTTATTTGTTAGATGAAAAATCTCCTTAAATTTCAGGCTAGAGTAGTTTACATATTGAAGAATGTGATTATATATCATTTTAATTAAAGAAGCTACATATTTTCATACAGTTTACTTTTCGTAAGCAAATCTTATCGTCTATGGTAAATGCCAAATCTTTGGCTCTGATAATGTCCTTGCTCCAGACACAAACACTGTTTGAAGTTAAACTAGATAAACTTGGAGGATATGCCTGCCTTCTTCTATCACAAGTACAAGAAGATGATACAAAACTTCTACATAACTGCTATACCTCAATCTAAAAGAATTTCTTGAATTACATTTTCTTGCTTTTTTAAACAAAGGAACCAGCTCCTGTTATAAGAAGTTAACTAGACTGTGACATACAATTAAACTTGCTACTGTCTTGTAAAGTACCTCAGAAAAGACACGTAGGCACACACATATAAATCCTTATTCTGTTACCTTGCTTTCAAACAATTTGATTTTGATTTTCTTAGTAAATAAATAATTATATTATCATAATAGAAATGAAAGTAGTTTTCTTCCTGGTGTGGCCATTCACCTAAAAAAAAATAATTACGAATGGCCTAATAATTGATTTCGTAGCCTGTCAGTTAATTTTGTAGAGTGATATTTGCAGAAATCGCTGTAATGCTGTCCTTGCTGTCAGCTCTGGAGCCTGTGAAGTCTGAATGACACCACATGAGTGAGGCATCCAGGATCCAGGGATCCACATGCGTGTGGCTACATGCAGCTCATACACCCTCTCCAGGTGATGGGAAGCTTTGTTCCTGCTTGGGGAGGAGACAATGGAGCTACAACAGCATGAGGCTCAGAGAACTGCATCCCAGACTAAACCGGGCTGGGAGGAAACACCAGAGCTGTGAATGAGCTTGGTGCAATGTTTTCAGGCGCACTGGCTGAGAGCAGCTCCCCCAGGGCTGCATCCTGCTCTCCCTGCAGGAGAAGCAGAAGGCTTTTCCTGGGAAAAGCCCCTTTGCTCAGCTCATCCCCTCGCTGCCCCGGCGGGGAGGCTCTGCTGAATCGGCTGTTTCATAAACACTTGCCCGAGGAGGTAAAACCCAGCAAAGCAAACGAGACTGGGAGCCCAGAACTACACAAAATGCTTGCCCTAGCACAAACACTCCAGAATATTTAAAGTGTATTTCACAGGGACAGCAAGGCCAACGGGGAAGCCGCTCTGCGGCCGGAAAGATGCTACTGGTACAACAACATCAGTTTATGTGAGTTCAAAACAATTACATCCATGAGAGACAGGCAGCAACTGCCTGCTGCTATTGTTAACTTCTTTTAGGGCTATACTGAATATCAGTAAATTTTAATTTTTAGGTTGTAAGGTTTTTTTTAGCTATTCATTTTCACTATGAAACACTTCAATAACTGCTTTAGGAATCTAAAAGCAGCAGTTTAAATGGAAAAAAAAACCTGATTACAGAATCAACTACTGTCACAAACTGTACTTGCTTCAAATAGGCTCAATGTCTGGACAGCAGCTAACATTCTGCCACCATTCTGCATGTTTCCATAAATTCTCCCTTTTTTTTTTAAAATATGGATCTTAAAAATGGGATGGGGGGAAGGGAAGATTTAAAAAGGCGTGCTGCACATGTCGTCTTCATCCAGAAACAGAGAAATCAAAATAAATGTCTCTGACATTAAAAGGAATATTTTGTGCCCCTATTAAAATATTTCTTCTGGACAGAGAATGTCATCTCAAACATCTATCACACGAGTTCAGTTTATTACTACAGCTCTTCAAGGGGAAAGATTGCAGCCAAAAGCACTTAGTGGGCCAGTATCCCTGGATCTACAGTGCTGTGATATCCAGATGAACTGTTCACATTACAGACTCTAGCAGTTATTTTTTCATTACTTAAATTTGTATGAGAAATACCATACAGAGAGAAAACACAGAATAAGTTTTCACAAGCAACAGAGAAGCTACTACGCTGAAGGCAGTTGGATTAAAAAAAAATAAAAATGCATGATTCAGCAACACGAAACCATGTTTCAACTGCAAGCACCAACATAGCAAGTGCTCACATTTGCACATCTGTTCAGAGATGAACTTTTAATTTAGCTCAGTCTTCAGCATAAGAAACCGGACATTCTCAGGTTTCAGTGGAACTTAAAACTTCCAGTACTGTAAAATTACAGGACTACAATTGAAATGAGCCTCTGTGCCCCTAGCCCATCACCAAATCACTACACAAGGCAGATTTTTCCTGTCATTCCACACAGAACCACTCCTGCACAGCCTCTTTCACTGCAGCCTTAGCCACCTCGCTGGGCTTCAGGCTCCACTGCCCCTATCAGTAGAAAATTTGTTTTGCTGTTAAATATAATACATTTAATCTCCCTGTTTCCTGCACTGTTCAGCATGGGCACAAAAATCCTAATAATTCCATCAGTTGTCTTCAAAAAAGCATTTTCTCACATAATGATGATGACCACAGTACTTTTCTGTTTTCTCTGGCTTCCCTTCCCTAGAAAAGCCACCCTTCCTTTCATTTTTCATCATAAAGTAAGTTGGCTGATAGCCTTTTAACCTACACTTGTGGAAACTTAACACCAAAAACAAAGGGAAAATTAGAAGGAGTACAAGAACAAAAATAAAAGCTGAGCAGCTTAACAGAGTACACCATACCTGGGAAACCACTAGAAGTAAATTGGCTACATTTAATTTCCACAGCAGCAACACTATTTCCTATCTGTGTCACAAAAACACAGGTGAGATTCTGTAAGTCAGAGCATACACACACTCCTGAGAGAACCAAATTAAAATCTTAGACGATCATAGACAGATGAACAGGGAAAATACTACCAGCCTTTTGGGAACATACTCGGAAGTCAGACATAAATAATTCATGGGTTCCCGTATTCCAAAGCGCTGGCAAAATTCTGTCTAGAGTTTGACCCTTTAATTTTTCTTTCCCCTGTCCTTCTAAGAGCGTCTAAAAACTTTATGTCAATTTAAGGGAGTAACCCAACAACCTGATAAATCCAAACAAGACCACCCTCTCCCCGGCTGGGTGCGGGTGTCCGGGTGCTGGCGCTGTGGCGGTGCCGGGGCTGCCCGGGCCGGGCCCAGGCGGTGCCAGCGGCT
>JAHLSL010000006.1:21812005-21924462 GCA_025920805.1 Petroica traversi | reverse complement strand
CCATCTGGTCAAAGTGACTGGGCTGGGGATACACAGGAGTTGGAAGGGGTGACTGACTCCATATGACCAGAGGAACGGTGTGCACACTGTAACTCATCTTAAGTGCTGCCCACCAGTGCCAGCGGCTGCAGCGGCCCCAGCTCAGGGCACGGCTGAGCCCCTCAGCCACGGGCGGGCGGGCGAGAGCCCCGGGGAAAGCCTGGCCAAGGGAGGGCAAAACGCTGCCCGGCAGCCAGGGCTGAGCCAGGGGAACCGTGCGAGAAAAAGCACTGCGAGCCCCGAGGGGACAGCGGGAGCAGGGACGGGACAGGAGACACCCGGCAGGGATGGCCCTGCGGCCTGACAGAGATCCCGGCGGGAATGGGGCTTCCCTGGAGTCCTGTGGATGGATCCATGTTGGAACACGGATAATGTGAAGAGGAATCCCAGTAGAAAGCTGCCCGGCAGAAATGGATCTGGAAGCCGTCCAAACACGATGCACGTGTGCCCAGGTGGCCAAGAAGGCCAGTGGCATCCTGGCCTGTATCAGCAATGGTGTGGCCAGCAGGACCAGGGCAGTGATTGTCACCCTGAACTCAGCACTGGTGAGGTCACACCTCAAATCCTGTGTGCAGTTCTTGGCTCCTCATAGCAAGAAGGACATTGAGGAGCTGGACTAGTCCAGAGAGCTGAGGTTGTTTAGCCTGGAGAAAAGGAGGCTCTGGTGAGACCTCATTACTCCCTACAACTACAGCCACCTGAAATGAGGTTAGGGTTGGTCTCTTCTCCCAAGCAGCATGTGAAACAACAACAGGAAACAACTCCAAGTTGTGTCAGGAGAGGTTTAGACTGGATAGTAGAAAACATTTCTCCACCAAAGGGTTGTCAAGCATTAGAACAGGCTGCCCAGGAAACTGGTGTAATCATCATCCCTGGAAGTGTCTAAAACACATGCAGATGTGGTGCTTAAGGGACATGGTTTAGTGGTGGACCCACAGTGCTAGGTCATTGCTTGGATTCAACGGAGGACCATCAGTTTGTACCTCTGTGATCCAAATTTTTATGATTAGATCGCACAAATGTCTGGCAACAGTAATAGCATGACATTCAGAACTGGAAAATAAAAGATGGCAAGACCACACTCCACTCTTGGGATGGCAGTGGATGCTGGATGGCAGACACCCTTCCTTGTAGGAGGATTTCAAGCAACCAGTGTAGCTAGTTCCAAGGTCAAATTGCAAAAGTCTTCTCAGGCTGAATTCGGGCACAGAGGTACATTCTACACCATAAATAAATCCTTAGATAAAACAAAATATTTATAGGGTTTAAAAATGCATATGAAAATGGCAATGTCAGAAGTTGAGGTTTCACTTCAAAGTTTAATTTTGCACACTTACTTTGCATAGGCTACGGGCAGAGATTTACTAAACAGGGAACCAAAGAGATATAGACATGAGGATGACATTGGTGAAAGTGGTTTGGTGGCATAGTTCTCTTCACATTGCCACTCCTGCTGCTCTTTATCAGATGGGATAGTTATATCTGCCTTTCACTGATCTTATTCTCCTCCTCCACATCAGAAATAACCAAGCTTCATCCACAGAAAAAAAAAATAAATCTAGAAATGAATAAGCTGCAGCATCAATGCTTAAAGAAGAAGGAAATGTTGCTTAAAGAGGCAGACTTACAGTTTTAAATATAAGACTGAAGTTCCTTTAAAAGTCACTTTGTTAATGCTGTTTATATAGCCTAAAGTTTTATCATACTTTCATGGGTAGAAATCACATACAGGTTAAAAAAAACTCAAAACAAACCAACCAGCTCTATAATGTCTGAAAATCTATGGCGAAAGCCAAGTCAGCTACTACACTGGTAACTGCAAAAAACAATGGAAATCAGAAAATCCAAATATCTTTCTTTTATAAAAAGATATTGTGGTAAGAAACACATACTCAGCAGTGAGTTCTTCCTGTCCAATGAACCATTAATCAGGGAGTGCATTCATTATAAAAGTTTAAATCATGCTGTTTTACTGCACAACAATCAAATCTGGTGTGTTACTGAGCTCATCTGGAAAGCCAAAAGTGATACTGAAGTAGCCTCGAATAAGAGCCAGTCACTTAAAATAATCCAATATGCAATTGTGCATCAAGAAAAACTTTTTGCTTCCTTTACTCTACCTTAGACATGCTGTGTAGATACTACTGTATGACTAGCATTTAACAAGAGGCATTTCTATTGTTTCTGTTAGAACTGCTCTTTTCTTTTTTTTCTATTGTTTCAAAAATAGGGGGACTTAGTGTTGACTGAAAGTAATTTTTTTCCATAAAACTATTCCTACACTTACTTTTACTGTTTATGATCTCTAAACTAATATCATGGTGTTAGAAGGGGAAATGTTGATCCTGTTTCTACCTGTTTGTAATTACAAAATAAATGCATAAATTACTCCAATGTTCTACATAATAATTGCACAATTCCCACTGGGAATCTCTATTTCTCTCTGCATATGCAAACAACAGTTGCTATTTGAAAGCCTACAGTTGCCAAGAGCTCCAGGAATTCAGTGGCTATAAATGATGAGTCAGAACGACACAGAATTAAAGAGGCCTGGTCATTCTTGCAAATTATTATAAATATCACAAGTCATATTAGGTACAGATGTGGAGAGGAAAAAATACCCAAAATAGTAATTCTCACTCTTACATATTGTAAAGTTAATTCAAATGTTATCACGTATGACTGGTAGACTAACAAACATTAGACTTTTGGAATAAGATTCCAACTGGAAGAAGTAGAAATTGGCGCTGCTTGAGAATTTAGACATGCAATGAATCGGTTCCAGTAAAAAGATAACCTATTATTTCTTCAGTAATCTCCAACTACAGCAAGATATCATTGGCTCTAGACAGCAGGACACACAACTACTAATGCTGTATTGAATTTTTCTGCAATGAATCTGAATCCTTCAGCTGTGTCACAGTGAAACAGAGAGTCTGTAGACAGTCTGTAAATACCAGCCCTCCCTCCTCTGGCACAAAAACCCTTTGAAATCACAGATTTCTGTTACTGTCCTATCTTAGCTGACAAGCCTGGTACCATTTGTGTCTGGGTAAGTGTTCTTAAAAATAGGTTGATAATCTCTTGAGTCAACAGTAAGATAAGAAAAACTGCCAGAACCTGCCAAATACCTTGAAGGTGAAAATGTCTTCTGATTGCCTAAGTAGTTATCACAACATCCTAAAGCATAGATCTCCTATGTTGAAATTACTAAGGCAGGAAAACAGATTAATTAAAGGAGACACGATATCTTAAAGACCTTTGGAAAGGCTTAGGCTTAATTAAGGATCAGGGATATGTGGGATCAGTCAGCACTCGTCTTATTCTAGCTAACCCATCACAAGGGCTTTCCAAAGAGCAAGGGCTCTGTTTTCTTTCTGGGATTGTTCTTTGTTCATAGACTCATCCATCTCCCAGCTCACTAAGATAGGAGAGCTTGGCTCTTGTCTTCTTTTGTGACTTCAGCTTGTAGCACTCAATTATTTCAACCATACTGGATAAGTATTTAGGGCCTCTAAGGGTGTGAAAAACAATTCTCTGTCTTAAAATTTAGGAAAAGTTGAGGTTCAGGTTCATCAAATCATAAAATGTCCTTTTTTCCCACCTGCTAAGTGTACTAGAAGATATAAAAGATCCCCACTCTCATAGTAAAGGGTAAAGACAACTATATTCTAAAATCAGAAGAGAAGCTATACTAGAAAACTTCCTTCAATATTTTCCTTAACCTAATCTGCTTAAAAGTCTGATAGACAAATATGAAATACCTAAAATTTCCTTCTCTTCCACAATTGCCTGACTCAAAAACGCATTTCCTGAAACATTCCAAAGACTATAGCTCAAGACAAGAAAGTTTCTTATTCAGGAACTCTCTATTTCTGCCCTGAGTCTTGATTAAAATATCTCTATTTTCCTGCTCTGCAAAGAGGAAGTGAAATGAAGGGTCTTATGTACACAACAGCCTGAGGCCTCCACAGGCTGTATCAAATATTTTCCTGCCACTATCTACATTAACCAGTGTAAGAACACTGGAAGCCATATGAAATCTGAAATTTTGCCTAGTACTTAGGCAATCTTTTTAGTTCAATATGATCCTGTTAAGCATTTTTTTTTCTCAAGTAACATGTCATAAAGCAAGGCAGTCTTGCTTTTTGCTATAACGTTTGCAATTCCAAGTACTGTGAATTACTTCTACAGCCTGCCTCCTTAAAATGAAACAAAAATTCTAAACCATTCCCAATTATTTTAGCAGGATGACTCAGAAGAAGTGCTTATAAGAAAAAGGATAACACATTTGGCCCAAAGGGCCTTGAAAAAGGCTAAGACAGTCTTATTGTACATCATTTGTTGTTTTTTTTTTCTCTCAAACCAGAGCCAGAACCACGGCTAACCAGTGCATGAAGATTTAAAGATCAGACCAAACCACAAAGCCAGAGCTGTGTCAGTTCACTGCCCCCAGCCCCCTTCTCTGTCAATATATTATAGCAACTGAATAAGTGATTAATCAGAACAGATGAACCACATGCTGCTTCTTCCTGCATCATTGGTCCTGAAACCACCATCCTAATCTGTAAGGATTTACCCTAACCAGCTAGCATGCACCATCTGAGAACTGAGCAACCTTCTAAAATTCTAGGAAAATATTTCAGTTGGAGTTAGTAATGCAATCACATAGAGAAACCAGCACAAAAATTCATCCTCTTCTCAGTATTTTAGAGATCTCAGCATGAGGATTTACAAAAATTGATTTCAGTTTTGCTGAAAAATCTATTCACAAATCAAGTAAATTTGTATCATTTATGGAATCCATTGAGAGAAGATTGTTTGCTGCTGTTACCAAGGAGCTCTTACTTCAGTGCCAATATCCTCAAGCATACAGAGCAAAATGCACATCTACAAACAAAAGCCAGAAACAGTCCTTACAGTGAATTATTAAAATCTTGTATTACGTAGACTCTGAAGGAGTAGGAGATATTAACATAATGTGAAGGGTCCCTCTGTTGTTGGGTTTTTTTATCAATTGGTCATTTATTGGCTTGGGGTGAATTTAAAAATTAAGTGGCATGAAGTTTTGTTCGTGGTGGAACGAGTTAATTTTCTTTTTAGAAGCTCATACGGTAATACTGTGATTAAAAAACAGTGTTTCAGCTACTGCTGAGTGGTGCCTGCATAGAATTGAGCCTTCTCTGTTTCTCATTCTGCCCCTCAGCCAGGTAAGGAGGAGACACAGCCAGGACAGCTGACCCAAACAGACCAAAGGGATACTCCATACCATAAAATGTCATACTTAGCAAATAAACTGGGGGCAGTTTCTCCAAAGTAGCTGTTTCCTGGAGTCTGACTGGGCATCAGCCTGATGGCGGTGAGTGCTTTTGCATTACCATTTGTTATTTTTTTTCCCCTTTACTTATTGTCTTTGTTTTGACTCACCTGAGGGTTTTTTCCTCACTTGTGCCTGTCCAGTTCTCTCCCCCATCCTGCTGTAGAGGGTTTACAAGCAAGTGGGTGAAGGCTTAGCTGCTGGCCAGAGTCAAACCCCAACCACACCCTGACTGAGTAATTCCTCCCATCATCACCAACAGTAATTGGAAAAAAGAAGTTTTTAACGAAAGAGATGGGGTCTATGGCAGAAACACCTGAGGACACATGTTCATTACAAAGAACAGAAACAGCAAGGCAAAAGCACAGCCCTTTGAGTCTGAGGCAAATAATCCACTAAGGTTCTTGCCAAAATAGACTCTTTATTACTGCTACTTTAAATTTAAATTGCAGGCTGATTCATGCTGACTACTCTTCGTGTCTCCCATGGCTCTGAACCTGAAGGAGGATAGACATTTCTGGTATTGGTGTAATCTCAGTACTAATCTACTTCCTCACTAATTCCTACAGTTAAG
This sequence comes from Petroica traversi, assembly GCA_025920805.1. Taxonomy (NCBI): domain Eukaryota; kingdom Metazoa; phylum Chordata; class Aves; order Passeriformes; family Petroicidae; genus Petroica; species Petroica traversi. The sequence goes on along the minus strand of JAHLSL010000006.1, from coordinate 21,918,532 downwards.
GAGCTTACTTATATATATCATACTGAATTGCACAGATCCTCTTTGCCTCACATCTCTCCCTTTTATTAGAGCCAGACAGCAGAGTGCATATTTCCAGGGCCCCTACAGAACTCTGCCACATAGGTCCAGACTGACCTTCAGAGACACAGTGTCTGGCAGATAGGGCTGCACTAGGGAACCAAGATAGCAATCACTGAGGGTTTCTTTCCATGGCTCCACCCCTTAAATAAAGGATTGGTACGTGAGCTCAGCATCTCCTCACTTGTTCACTGCACCCTGAAGTAGGGATCTCTTGAGATCCCTACTTCAAACATCTGGATGCACCTTCCCCAGACAAAGATGAGCATGACAATCAAACATTTCCTGAATGTTTTCCTGAAGAGAGCTGCACTCCTAATGGGAACTGTCGGTTCTTGTCTCCTCACTCCTTTGGATTTGGGCTTATGCACACTGCTCGAGCCCCACAAAAAGCTGCAAATCCCAAATCAGATTCCTGTGTGAAATTGCAATGTTGTTGGGATTACTCTTTTTCTCCATATGTGCATCATTTTAATTTTATCCACATGAATTTTAGCCATCCATTATCTTGATTTTTTGGCTTCATAAACTCCTTACAATATTTTGAGAGTCTAGGGAGCCCCAGAAATAACACTGCAGAATGGAGAGATCCCTGAACAAACTTTATGACCAAGAAAGTTGGGACGAAAAAAGGATACAGAACTTCGAGGTTTTTCTTCACTCTCTGTAGCAATTAGCATGATTTATGTCCAGACAGGATAGCTGTTAGCATACGGCAGTAAATGGTAAACAGCTTTTTACTGTGGCAAAAGCAGACGAAATATAGTCAGCCACCTATCCTGAAAAAAATAATTGGTTTTGTGTGCTGAAGAAAACAGGTAGCCAAACTATGCAAACTACCTGATGATAATCAAAAAGTGCGAAGACTCTGTATCTGGAACAGACTGTGAGCAGCAAAAGCAGCAAATGTAAATCAGAAAAGATCAAGATCTGAAAGGAGTCATTACCAATGGGGTATTCCCTACCCAGTCCTATAGCTAAGGATGTTTAATATTGCAGGAAAGCAGAGAACAAAAGTGAGAGGTGAGAACCTCGTGACCCTTCAGCAAGATTAGAGACCACCTCACCAACATGCAGAGGACACAAGAGCACCAGAGAGTGCTCTGGGGACCCCCATGACTCCACACCAGGACTGCACACACTCAGCTGACCCACCTACATTGTTTCTGTGACTTCACTGTCACTCTTGCAGAAAAAAGAAGATGTGTGAAGCAACCATTTTGCCAAGATTTTCTCCTACACCAAATCATCTCTCTGATGGGATAACAAAATCATGTGACACTTACAACTGCAGAGTCACAAAGAGTCAAAGTATTTCACCTGAGATAAGCAAAAATCTAAAATACATCTGAGTTGAATTCAGCTCTTCCAAGAGCCAAACTTCTTTGATCTATACGACAGTATGTACAGTTGAATGGAGAAAACAAACCAGAAAATCTATCAGTACAGTCCTAGCCATTTTTCTAAACTCTATACAGAGGAATATTTTATGTGCTCCCAAGCATGAAATCTGGATTTTCATAGAAATAAACACTGACAGAAATTTCTGCTGAAACATCAACTAATAAAGTCCATTAGAAACACAGTCAAAAAAAAAAAAATCAGTAGAGTAGAAAACCATTTTTGGATTTCTGCCTGCCAGAATTGCAGAGGCAGAAGTCCTTGCATTAATGCATCGTTTTCTACAAGGTATACCTTACATACTTAAACCAAGTTTGAAAGTTTGTATTTAACTGAAATACACTTAAATCAACAATGACAATCATTATGAGAATGTGATGACAATGGCATTTTCTTCACAGTTTGTCTGAAAGTTTGGAAATTACTAAGCCCATTACAGTTAAACTGAACCCAGTGCCCCTTCACAGTATGGATCTTCTGCTTGACTTTCTTTTTAGCCAAAAATTGTACTATTCAGGAGATAGCTTATTGATGGAAAAGAATAAAAATACGTATGTTTAAATTTTGTAAGACTGTAATTAGTCTAACAGTTTCAGCCTTCACTCTGTCACACTAAAAGGGTATCAACTTACAGTGTTATCTTCATACACATATGTTGAGCGCATTCTTAAAATATATCAGTTAAGAACACATCACTTGCAAGGCTTATAATAGACTGGCTATGCTAAGTCTGTCTTCTTCTTCCTGTTTTTAATGCATCAAGTCAGATAATCTGTTAAACAGTAGTAAAAATTGCTGGGGGAGAAGTATGAACAATCCTAAACCTTTGTATAACTCTCTCAGAGCCAATTGTTTTACAGCTGTTTTACAGGGCACAGCAACCAACATTGTCTCCCTGGACTTATACAATGTGCATAACACTGTCCTGCATGATATTCTTGTCCCAAAATTGGAGAGACATGGATTTGGTGGATGAACTACTCGGTGGACAATGAACCACCTGGAGGGGATAGGGTTGTGGTCTGTCTCATTGTACAAGTGGAGACCAGTGACCAGTGTTATCCCTCAGGAGTCAGTACTGGGGTTGGTACTGTTCAGCATCTTTGTTGGTGACATGACAGTGGGATGGAGTGTGCCCTCAGCAAGTACAACACCGGGCTGGGTGGTGTATTAGACACACGGAGGGAAGAGATGCCATCCAGAGGGACCTCGACAGGCTGGAAAGATAGGCCAATGCAAACCTCATAAGGATCAACAAAGCCAAGTGCAAGGTCCTACACCTGGGTCATGGCAATCCCAGGCACACCGACAGGCTGGGCAGAGAAGTGGTTGAGAGCAGCTCTGTGGAGAAGGACTAGGGGGTGATGGTTGATGAAAAACTCAAATGATCCAGTAGTGTGCACTCACAGCCCAGAAAGCCAATGGAATCCTGGGCAGCATCAAAACGATCGTGGCCAGCAGGTCAAGGGAGGTGATTGTGCCACTCTACTCTGCTCTTGTGAGACCCCACCTGCAGTACTGCATCCATTTCTGCTGTACCCAACATACGAAGGACATGGAACTGTTGGAGCAAATCCAGAGGAGGGCCATGAAGTTGTTTAGAGTATTGGAGCACCTCCAGGAAGACAGACTGCGAAAGTTGGGGTTGTTTAGCTTGGAGAAGAGGAGATTGTGTGCAGAGCTCATAGCAACCTTCCTGTGTCTGAAGGGAGCCTACAGGGAAGCTGGAGAGGGACTCTGTCAGGAACTACAGTATAGGACAAGGGAGAATGGGTACAAACTGAAGAGGGTAATTTAGGTAAGACATTAGGAAGAAATTCTTTACTATGAGGGTGGTGAGACATTGGAACAAGTTGCCCAAGAAGGTTCTGGATGCCCCAACCCTGGCAGTGTTCAAAGCCAGGCTGGATAAGGCCTTGAGCAGCTTGGTCTAGTGGGAACTGTCCCTGTCGTTAAAGTCCATTACAACCCTTAACATTCTATGATTCTAAGTGCAGAAATTGTTCATTCAAATATTTTTGTTGAAAAGTGATAAATTATGGGAAGCAGATAAGAATTCTGCTGCTGCTTAAAAATAAATTTTCTCTAAACACAGCCTGACTAAAGCAGGAAGGAGGCTCAGACTGATGGTTTGAACAGAAATTGAAGAATATACTTCATGTCTCACTTATCCATGGCCATTTTTCCTACAAGACCACAAGTGAAAAGCAACATCACATGACATCAACATGCTAACCAGGAGATTCGTAAAACAGTAAAATATCACCCTAACTGGCCCACAGCACTATCAGAACCCTAATCAAATTCATTATTTCAGTGCCAGGGATGTGTTGCTTGAAGAACCACAAACTCTCCCAGAAAAGAGATACTAGACCCTTTTTCAATGAGGCTAAACAGCTGAGCTAACATAGCCCCATAAATTTGCCTTTAATTATGATTACATTTTTATTGCACCTACAAGTAGTCTGAGCAGGTGAACTTGCAATAATTTTCTTTACAAGCCTAAAACTAGGCCTTGTTTTACAATATTACTGTATTTTATTCAGGGCCTGCTTACTTTCACAGGACTTGTCAAGAACATGTAACAGAACAAAATTTGATTCCTAAATAATGGGCCTATTATTAAAGGCTATGCTAAAATATCAGAAACAATAATAAAGTTGCAGTGGCAGTTAAGCATAGGAAGGAAGTCAGCTCTCATTTCAATGATTTGGGTTTAAACCAGATAGTTGCACAGAACTAAAAATCACGTGAGACTTAAGTAACCTGAATTTTATTATACACAGTGTAACTCTGTTTTCCTGAATCAAAGTTATTAGTGGTAACAGAAGAGAAATCAATATATTCAATTCAGTATACATCCTCTAGCATCTACTTCTTCCATTTGGGTAGCCCTAGAAAGATACACTACTCCTTTTTTTTTTTTTTTTTTTCCTTAAAGACTCGCATGTATTGAGAGTGTATCCCAGTCTTCAGGCAGATCGACTTCTTTTAATAATTCTTTCTTTTCAGAATATAATTTTCAAACACACACTTTTGTCCAAGTCTTCAACAGAATTAAAGCCAAATTACCACAAGGCGTAAGTACTTAAATTTGCCTTGCTGGGTGAAACTGGAACTGTATAATAATTGTTGACCCCTTTTTCATTGCCAAGTTGATTTAAGACAGCACTGAATCCTTTGCCCTGGCTGGAATGGCAGCAACATCCACTCAAAGCCGATACATTTCAGTGCACGTACAGTGCACACAATTGTTTTAAGTTATACACATTTTCCAGTGCCGATTTTGGCTGTTTACATTACCTAGTTTTAACTTCCTATATACATTCGTTGAATGTATATACAGCAATCTTTAATCTGCTTATATCCACAGAATCTCAGTTGTGTTTGTGATTCTAATTACATGTTCATCTTGTCAAATTACACATCATAACAGAAAATTAAATTTCTTTACCATAAAAATGTTTGCACAAGTTAAACAAACGTCACATTCAGGAATATACTGCCAGAGATACATCCCATGATACTGGGGAGGAGGCCAAGGATGTGGGCAGGAAGCCAAGAATGAAGGTGCCACTCCTTCCTGTGCCTTCTCTTCCTTTCCCCTCCCTCGACTAAGAGGAGCTGCTTCCTGAAATTAAGCTGGTGAAGAGGGGGAAGGTGTGCAGTGCAGACCTGAGACATCACAGCTTCCAGGAAAGCAGTCAGCAACAACAGGAAGTCAAATTTGCTGGAAGCAATTTTGAAGAGCAGTTTTGGTGGAAATCCATGATATAAAGCTGGTGAGGAAGTTTCACAACGTTCTGGTTGAAGGCAAAGCTAGCAGTGTTTAGCACTTCTCATTTTAAGATCCTATTTTGAGCCACTTACACTTTTCTGAAGCTCACTGTTTGGGCTGAAATACTCTATCCAAGCAGATGTCTTGTAATAAAGCACACACACACACACTCCCCCCTGTCTTTAACTGTTCAGGCATTTCCAAGATTTGTATTTCTGGAGAGCATCTTTTCTGTTTGCATTATAAAAAAAATCTCACAAGAAAGTGGAAGCTCTGGAAGTGTTTCTGTTCTACAGGGCACAGCACCAAAATAATTATTTGTACTATAGGAATATCTAGATCCTTTAACTGCAAATTATGATCCACTAGCCTAAGGACTGTACAAATTACAAAAAGACTAGAAAAATATCATAAAAGCATAATATGCAGATCTCTACAGAATTCAATATTGTCAATCAAGCACAAAATTTAACATATGCAGATATTTTCTGACTACAAAATAAATTATTCACAAGCATTATTCATAAGTTATTTGATACTGTTATTTGATAAGATACTTGGGGCTTGTGAGTCCAGACACGCACAGGAAAGAAATTCAACTGGAAGTTTGCTTGTCTGCAGAAAAGCCAGCTATGAGAAACCAAGAGATTAACAGTGACTCAAAGAGGTAGTTAGAACTTCATGATCCCTCAAAAATCATTAAAGAAGCATTTAAAAACATTTTAAGTAGTAGAAAATCATTAGTTTATTATCAGCAAACATATGCAAGATTTACTGAATGAAAATACTAAACATAGTGACAGTACAAGCTTAGAAATAGCTCTTACTGGCTCTATTCATGATTATCCATTTCTTTTAATAGGGGTGTCAGAATTTGCCAGAGATGTTTGAATGTAAAACCCCAAAAGAACAGTTACTCTAATTAATCCACTAGACTTTACACTTTTTGCAGTGTTGCCCACAAAAGAGAATCTTTAAAGCATGGACAGATGTTTCCTTTCCTATACCTTAAACCATCAGATACAATCTATATTTTGAGCTGATTTGGTATTGCTTTCATTGTTCAGCTACAGGCAGTCTTTGAATGCTAATCATTATTGCTATCACCTTTAGCCCAGGAGATCAAGGTGGGCTTTTAGAAGTGCTTATCAATTACATGAGTTTTCTATGAAGTGCACACAGTTCTGCTGCTAGAAGAACGAACTTGCTTTCAATTACTTTCCAAAAGAAAAAAAAGAAGTAATACTTCAGATTTCATCTGGTTTAATCTGAAGTAGATACAAACTCATATATCTGACTTGTTCTGAAGAGGACTCATATATTGCCAAGGGAGAAGAAAAGAGGTTATGTATCCAACATCAATCTGCTTTTAAGTCTAGCTAGCAATCAAGAAAAAGAAGAATAAGAATAGGAAATTCCAGGATAGATTTGGAGTCTTATTTCACACACATCACTTCTAGAGTTTCTACCATCTCCCAGTGATACTGTGGTGGGTTGACCTTGGCTGAATGCCAGGTGACCAAGCTGCTCTACCACTCTCTTTCCCAGATGGACAGGGGAAAGAAAATAAAATGAAAAACAACTCATAGGTTGAGAGAAGGCAGTTTACTAAAGCAAAAGCAAAAGTCTGCAGGAGCAGAAGCAAAGAGAAAAAAAAAATTCTCTATTTTGCTTTAGCAAGTAGTGTTCAGCCACTTCCCTGAAAGTAGGGCTTCAGGACACATAGCAGTTGCTCCAGAAGACAAACATTGCAAATTAAAAATGCCACAGCTTCTTGCTTCTTTCCTTAGCTTTTATATTTGACCTGATGTCATGATGTGAAATATGCCTTTGGTCAGTTTGGGTCAGCTGGCCTGGCTGTGTCCCCTCCCAGGATCTTGCTCATCCCCAGCCCCTTGATGTGGGGAATGCTGAGAGCCAGCACCAGTGCTCTGCCAGTGCTGCTCAGCAGTACCCAAAACTCTGGTGTGTTATCAACACCTTTCCAGCCACCAACGTCTCCTGTGAGATATCCAGAGATGGGGAAAATGAAAAAAAAATGCACAGGCACACACACGCACACAACACAAAACCTCACAACAAAAAAACAAAAAACCCAACTGAAGCCAAATCCAAAAACCCCAAACAAATAACAAACCCCAACCCAAGCATCACCACTCCATCATGCCTTGCAAACAACCCACTCTGCGTTACAGATGGTGCTGACTTTGTGTTTCCAACAAGTCATTCCACCAGGTGTGTATTTGCTCCAGATATGGGCTCCAGCTGAATTATATGACAAAATTCTATGCCAAAATAAGTGTTTGCATCATCTACCAAGTCTAAGGATAGATTTAAGCAACTTTTTTTTATTTTTCCAGTTAGGCTCACTTCTGTTCCTCGAGGTATTTCTATGGTATTTGAGAAAAATGACACAGGATGAATCTGAATGTAGACATTTGCAAAATAATCATAGAAAACTAGTTCTCCTGGAAGAGCTAGATGCCTAAAGTTGCCTCCCAGTTAATAGGGTAAAACAGACGCTTTGCAAAGTGATTAATTCTATCACAAGTCAAGTCTCTAAGGCAGACAGCATGACTCATGTTTGGGGATAGGAAGAATTATCTCTATTACCTGTAGCGGGTGCCTAGGCGACTATTTTAAAACTCAGTGACTACCTTTTCAGGTAGCTAAAATTAGGCGGATGAATTGCATCTGAGATGCATAATAAATATACCAACAAACAAGCTCATCAGGGAAATGCTATATAATCAAAAGGTTATTCAAAACTTCTTCTGGAAAGATGAATATAATTATCCAGGACTTAGAAATTGTCCCTGACATGAAAACATCCAAGCCCAAGCTTGCCTGTATCTTTTTTTTTTTTCACACATAGGATTAAGCATCACCTAAATTTTTTTTCTACAATATTTTCAGCAGAAATATATGCACATGTGGATCCAGTACAAAAATAATTATGCTAAGTATGCAGCATTTATGATAGAGTTTATTGTTGGAGGTTTTTTCCCTTTGGAAAAGGAGATGATATAATACTCCTCCAGTGCAGAGGAGGAGGATTTCTTTCAAACTAGAATCCCTTACGAAAATGATATTATTTTTGCCTATTTTTTAGTTATGTCTGTATATTGAAATGCAAGAACTCCATCATGTGAGTGCTGAATGACAATATGAACAAATCTGTTTTCCATAGTATAATTATTTTTTTAAAAACATTACTTTGCTTTTAGCTAAGAAGCTGGATATTAATAAACATGCAGGTAAGGAGGTGAATATTAATAAATAAGCAAGTATAAAATGAGCAATGGTCATACAAAATTAATTATTCCTGTCAGAAGGGACCTCAGCAGGCTTTCTTATGCAATATCCTGATTTAAGCACATCACGAAAATCTGCTTTAACCAGGTGATCAACATTCAAGATCAGGTTGCTTAGGCTTTATCCAGTTGGCTCTTGAAACATCCAGGAATGAGGATCCTACAGATTCTCCAGGCAATCTCTTCAACTGCTTAATTACACTTACGGTGAACCTTTCTTCCCTATAAGTTAAGTCAAAATATCTCCTCTCAATTAACGAGGCAACCTCCAGCCATACATCTCAGCTAAAGAGCCTGCCTCAGTCTTCTCCATAACTTCCTCACAGATCCAAGAAGGTGGCTGCAAGGTTCCCCCTAAGCCATCTCTTTTCCAGTCTTAACAAGCCCCCTTTCTGAGCCTCTTCTCACAGAGCAAATACTCCTGCTAGTGGCCATCCTGGAGGCCTCTGCTGAATTTTCCCCAGTTTATCAGTGTCTTTCTTGTGCTGGGCTGTCCCCCATACCTGTGCATGGCAGTCCAGGCACAGTCTAATGAGTGCCGAGTAAAAGTGAATTAACTTGTCTCTCAGTCTCCTGGCTGTGCTGCTATTTACAAAGCCCAGGATGCAGTTGGCTGCCAGTATATCCTGCCAGCTCTTGCTCAGACTGCTGGATACAATGGCCCACAGGTCCATTCCAGCAGAGCTGCTGGCCAGTGACTGCCCAGGATGTACCAATGGCTGGAGTTTGTCCATCCCAGGCTCAAGACTAAGTTATCTGCCTCATTTCACAAGGTCGCTGCCAGCTCTCTCATGAAGGCTCGTCTGAATGGCAGCCAGGCTTTGAGTGAACCTCATCATTTGTTGTGATCCACAAACTTGTCAAGAATGCCTTGCATCTGCACTTCTATGTATGAAGAACTACACAAGACAAGATACAACACACAATTTTTCATCCATCTAGTAAGACCATTCATCTGGGATGTAATGTCCAAAGCTGGATAAAATGATGCTGTGTCAGCCAGTGCCAAAGCCTTTCTTAAATCTTTCATGGAAAGATTTTGGGCAAATTGTAGAGATATTACACAGGATAGAAGGCTCATTCATCAGTGACTAATTACATGAGGACAAACAAAAGCAGAGAGTGTAAGTTCTTCCAACAGACACCACAGACAAATTCCAGGAAACAGTGGGGTTGCAAGCTAGGGTGTTAAACATTCATACTGCTCATTCTCTTTTTTTTTTTTTTTTTTTTTTTTGATTACAGGTGATAATGAAAGTTGCTAATGATATGAGATTAAAATAATACAGAAAATGGTCAGTTAGGGAGAACAGCAGAGGCCCTTGCAAGATTAAATGCCTGAGCAATAAACAGCAACCTGCATCCTGAGTAGTGTGAGCAGGCCTGGCTCCCCTTTGTTAAAAGGATACAGCAGAACTGGAAAGCCTGAGAAGGACAACAGAGACAATCTGAGGCAAGGAATGGCCCCCACACCAAGAAACAAGGAATCATGCCAGAACTCTTTGGTTCAGAGAAGACAGAGTTTGGAGGGTGAACGAGAAAACTCTGAAAGCATGGGTAGCACAGGCAGGGTGGATTAGGAACAAACAGGAACAGCAGATGAAGTGAGTGAGTGGTTAAGTTCCCCATAGACAAAAGGAAGAGGCTCTTTGTACATTGCTGAGCTGCTGAAGTCCTGTTGAAATGCTCCTGCAGTTGCTAAATACATACATAGTTTCAGGCAAGAAAAATGCAGCAAGATTACTAAATAAACACGCTGAACCACACTTTTTCTGGAAAGTGCCTGAGGCTGGCACTGTGCTAAAAAGATAGGTAATGTGTATTTGCCATGTTCAGACCATTTTTTCTGATAATTTTTATTTGGCAATTTTTGGGGCAGGTCAGTCAGATCCAATAGAGCTTTCTCATCACAATACCCAATTAAAAAATAACTACATTAAAGGTAACTAACAACAGGTGTCTACTGCTGCTTGAGAGGCTTTTGGGTAGTCCTGCCTGGAGTCCAAGTGGCACTCAGGAGAGTATCTTGTAGGTCCTGTATCCTCTCTGCTATACTGGAACTACAAAAACTCAGGCTGTCTCAAATGGCATTAAGCTTCTATGTTGAGGTAACTGAATTGAGCCCTCCACTCCTAGAGCACAGTGAAACAAGTGAAAAACACCACATTAAGAGCTTAATGCAGGAAAATACATGTGTTTTTCACGGAAAGCCATTGTTTTCGCAGTGCACACATGAATGGGAGAAACCAGAGCTTGCTACAGAAACAAGACATTTGTTTTCACTCCATGCTGTGGAGCTATGGAACAGTTTTAATGCATAATCAAAGCAGCACTGCAACCTCTCAGCAGCTGCAAGTTAGACGAAATTTAAGCACTGAATTATAAAAAGCTGCAAAGGCTCAAAATAAAATCGTATTAACCAAATGTGGAAAAAGCACCACATGAGCTCATGTAACAGGAGTCAAATTGAGCAATATGGTAATGGTAAAATAGAAAAAGTAACCTGGATACTGGCAAACAAGTTGATTTAACCTCAAGAGTATACCAGCAATAAACTGGTCTGTTGTAAGCAAGGAAATAAAACTATGTCTATGAGGGCTTCTATCCCTCTCTTTTTAAAGGGTCTAACAGGGAATTTGAATATAATTTCGGCAATATCCCACACAGTGATACAGTTTGAATATTTGTAAATTCAAGAATACTTGGAAAAATACTATTTCCTTCACTTCCTAAGTTATTTTACTAAACCTCTGCAACTTAAAAAGTTCTACTTTTAAAGATCAAAAGATCTATCATCTTGTTAGAAAAAATTACTTTTCCCTTTCCTATTTAGGCATGCAGTGATAGCCAGCATATAAGATCCATGACCTACCAACAAATGCTGGTTCTTGCAAGTACACCAAAAGGAAGAAAAAAATATTCCCAAACACTCCATGACCAAGGGATCTCAGAAGTGGCCAGCAAATTACTCAGAATTACTGGCAGGTAGCAGTGGAATGTGGCCAGAGCAGTCGGTGAGTGAACTGAAGTTGCCTCCTCCGTGGTGGGCTGGTGTTCAGGAGTGACAAGGCAAAGAGCCATCAGTCTGGCACATTAGACAAGCTCTCTGACTGGAACAATCACACATTATTAAGCTCTATTTGAGCTGGTGGATGTGAACTGAACTCTTTCTGTACAAAAAATGCTTGACACAACTTTGCAACCAAGGTTTTTTTTTCAGTTTAGGTATAACTGATCTTGAGTCACATATTGCAGGATGATATATATAATTTTTTAAAAAGTAAAATCAGGATAAATTCTGAAATTAGGAGGGGATACCTTGAGACTAAGGTCTGAACCAAGAAATCTTCAGGAAAACAAATGTAAATAATATTCATAATACTTAAAATGCTACTTTTACATTGCACATTTAGGATAAATTAAGTTATACCTACACGGAGTACAGATAACCATATTATTGGGAATACAAATTTAAATTGGTATTTGTAATGCCAAATGTTTCCTCAGAAGTGAGATTTTGCTTGACTACTTGCATGAAGAATTTTTATAGTAAAAATAAAAATTCTCTGAGCATGAAAGTAATAAGGACCACATAAATTACATAATGTCTGATTGTAAGAAAACAGACTCTTCTTTTTTTCTCTTTAAAACTCCAGCTGTGTCACAAAGCTTCTGGCTATCTGAGATAGCCCACATCCAGCACAAAGGAAGGCACAGTATTCACTGGGCATGAAAACTCTTCTGTCTACTGTCAGGAACCTGTGGCCTCTTGTTCAAGATTGTAAGAGAGGTGCATCAGGATCAGCATAATCTGTGCAGGTGCACAACCTGCTTCCTGCTCTGTCCTGTCTTACACATGCATTCATCAACATCTGCCAACTGATAAACGATGGTCAGCTAGATCTAAACTGCTGCACTGAAAATAAAACACCATTTCATTATCAGCTCTTCGAATTATTCTGTTTACAATGGAACTCTCCCACAGCAGATATCTCATTATAAATAAAAGTAAATAATTTATTGAAGTGATACTGCAATGATTTTCACAGCTATGGAATTTGCCCTACAGATTGTCTCTTCTGGAACTAAAATTTTTCCTATGAACAGTTTAAAGTATGAAATCGGGTACCTCAAAAGACACGTACCAAAGACAATGTACAACAAAATGAGTAGATGCAATGAAGTTTTACCATAAATCTAGGCTTTACAAATGCCTGTGTACATGTTTAGCAAAGCATTTACAGATTTGCATTATTATTATTTTTCTTAACCGAACACAATTTGCAATGTAACACCACAGCATTCTGCTTCAAAGCACTTCTCTTTTTTTTTTTTGTGACTTGGTTAAGAAAAAAACAAAACAAACACAGGTATTTTACCATGGTTATTGTTTGCTTATTGGCATTAGCAGTGCTTCCTTTTCCTTTACAACTACAGCCTTGAGATCATCTGGATAGGCAGACTACCTTGAATAGGAAAGAGAATTTCAAGAAAGCCCATACAAAAATTGCTATACTGGAAAAAGGATGAGTGATTTTTAAATGTCTTTTTTAACACTGACCTTCAAAAGCAACACAAAGCAACTATTTTAGAAAAATATAAATACCACAATATACTGCAAATTGAGCAGAAGTCTTCTAAAGAAATTCTTCCCCATATATCAGATTTTACTGTAAAACTTACTATATACTTTTATTTTAAACAGTGAATTCTGTGATTCTGTGAACTGACAAAGTACCACACAAGTTTAGAAACCTTTCATATAATGCATAATTTTTTAAATGTCCCTTGTCTGTAAATGTACACCTGTAGGGAGCAGCAGTTTTTCCAGACTGTTTCCAGTTTTTCTCCAATAGAGAGAAGTTTTGTTATGCACATAGTTAAAATTTGTACAAATATTATCTGGACTTCATCCTCATACTTCTGCACTGTTTCTAAACTGTGCATTATATTTATAGCACATAATGATCACAAAAACATTGTTGCACACGGCCATAAGAGTAAAGCTTATGTCCAACATGAATAACAGCGATTGGATCTCATGGAAGTCAGGGTTATTAGAGCACAAGAAAAACAGTATATAGCTCACTTGAAAACAACTAACTAAGATGTATTGGCAAAGAACAGGAGAATATTAATGAGTTCAATGCTTAAAGTCTCAATTTCTTCAAAAGACATGAGATAAAAGCATTAGTGGACAGAAATCCATATCCTTCTGTGTCTGAAATTGTACTTCAAGAATTTAAAGGAAGTTCTTACTGAATAAAATTTTGGTGAAAATCATTCAGTCCAGAGATTGCAGAACTATAAAGGAGTCCACCTGGACTTGTCATGTCCAGTTGGAAATCATATGCCAAATAAACCATTTACTGAAGTAATGCAGCATTTATTACTGCCGTGAGCTGACTTGGGCTTAGTGTGGTCAACAGATTGTCACAAAACAGAGAGAAGTAATGAAATTACTAGTGACAGCAGCCAGTCTTTCTGAACATTGCTAACAAGACCAGGCAGAGAGCAGGACTGATTAAGTCAATAAGCAAGGCAAGATTTCCACCAGAGCTGACACACAGAGACATAGAAAAGTGCTTCCCTACTGAGGACAGAGCTGAAGCAGGATGCTGTTGAGAAATGCAGCATCTGAAATCAATTCATAGACTCTTAACCAGAGATTGAAAGACAAATCAGAGAAGGAATAGAAGCCATAGAAGATGACCTTGTCACATTGCCTCATAGCCTTTCAATGCAAAGGATACACAGACACTGAAGTTGGAGAAAATCACTGAAAGAATCGGGATTTGTCCCTGTGCCTCCAGCAGTGAATAAGATACACTTTCACAAAAGCTTTGAGACCTGTTTTGATTCCAAAATGTTTGCTATGCTGTATATTTTCTTAGGGAAATGCTGAGCTCTGATATGTTGGGTAGACAGACACCATTACCATTCACTATGCAGTGAGAACCCCATTTACATTTACTAAAAGCATGCTAGTTTTCATGTATTCATCTTCAAGGAATATTTATTCTCTAAGTATCTTCTCAATGGAAATAATTAACAACTGCAAAGTCTAGTGCTTTTATTTAACCTTTTTGAAACATTTAGCTCTTGCATACAGTTGCAAGGCAGATCTGGTGAAATGCAGTGTACAGTAATGCTATTTCAGCTGGCTACATGGAATCACTTTTCTTGCTTGCTTAGTGCAATGTTAGTATTTCCCTTTCCTATATCACTAAGACTAATAAAAAGAAATAATTTTCTTTCTCCACCCTCTTTCACTCCCTGGGGATAGAGATGAGTCATGTAATTTGCACAAAAATCCATTTTCCAAGGTACCTAGTACATACCTTACGAGGAAAGAAGCTTGGCTGGGAAAGAAATATTTTCTGCTTTTTTGGTTTTTAATTACCACAAAATTATACTTCTGTCCTATAGCTGGGATGAAATGAAATTCACCAATTATTTATTTTACTCTTTACAAAAAATAATTTCCTGTTTTTGAAAAGTTTCTCTATTATTACCTCATTTTATTTATAGAGCTTGTCTGGGTTTTGTTTGTTTTTTATCTCCCCTTCCTCCTTTCCTTGTATAAATGCAATCCTTTCTGCTTTTGATCTTTAACTGGCAACTCCTTATTCCATGGCTTTCCCATGTTCTGTCTTCTACAAATTGAAGCAGCAATTTGCTTCATGAAGAAGTCCATTACCACCTTGCAGGCAAATAGTCCCTAAGGAGTTGCACAATGCCCTTTTACTCTCTCTCCTGCCCTGGTTCTCAGTTTGTGAATCCTGTCTCACCCTCAAATCTGATAAATTTTCTTTCTCCCTAAGATTTCACAAACGTTTTAAAGTTATCCTTAACACAAAGGGTTAAATTGATTTGTTTTAATTAGTCATTTGTCAGATGCTTCACAGAGTCAAGAAAGAGCCTCGAAGGCTTTCAGGTAAAATTTCCTTTTAAGGTTTTCACCAGTGGGGATGGCCAAGCCTATTTATATCTCCAGCACAAGATGTTCTACAATGCCCAAGTCCTTGCAGTGAGGAGATTTGAGGCTGCCTTTTAGATCTGCTTCACAGCACCACTATAATGTAATTTGCTTTTCATTTCAACAAGATTGCTTAAACACAGACCTGCCTGTCATACCTTTTTTTTTTTCAGATGCGATGTTTACCTTTATAATCCTCCTACATTTATTTCAGAATAGTTCTGAAGTATTGAGAACATGCATTGCTTTTCTAAATGCCTCATTACTCCATATAACTCTCTCAAATTCAGAAATTTTGTTTTCCTTAGTCAAAGGCCCATGTGCATTTGCCTTTCCTATAAATCTTTCCACAGAATTCTCATCATTTTAACTTTAGCAATCAATGCTTCTCCCTTCACTTTTGCACTTTCTTCTACATTGGCTCTCTTTATGCATAAGCTGATCTAACATCTGTAATATCATTTTATATCTTTAAGTAAAGTCACATCCAGTGACAAGACATAAAGTGATTTCTAAAAAAAGAGAAATATTAATACATTTTGTACTTACCGGAAGAAATAAATTTTAGACTGATTAAAATTCATTCAGAGCCTGTTTGATTTTTCTCCTGTGAAACTCAAATGCAAGTACCATGTTGTTCATTTCATTCAAATGGCATAAGAAAGGGTAGAAAATAATTTGTGGTTTGACTTTAGTATTCTTTTTACAAAACATTTCTCTGGTATTATGTGCAGTAGTATGATGGTTCTTTGCCAGTGGGTGGCTTTAAAATTACTTTGGCACTACTCTCTTATTCTCTGGCTACAAGTGGGTAAGAGAATATACCATAACCATGTCTTATGTAACTATAGACACTTTTTATAGGCTAACAAGTTTGTTACCCTTAGCATAAATTGTATCCACAAGCTGTGGTTCAAGAAAAACAGACATGGTGTCCTACTTATGTTAAAATCCACTCAAGCACTGTTTATTGGTGCAAGCATAAACAAATATTTCAGGAAGGTAAAACCACATTAAAAAACTAACTTCAGAATCAATCAGTGTTATGGATCTCACAATACCCAGTATTATCAAACATATTTGAATGGCAGTGTCTCACATACAATGGATAGCAATGATCCCTTTCAGAGGTGTATGCAAAGAACAAAAAAAATCTTTCTTTGGACATTATCTCAGTTGGAGTAGAGTATGTCAGAGATTTTGCCTGCTTTGTGTAACTCCAAGTCTCTTTACTGCCCTTGTCCAAACTCCAGTGAACATTAAGTTTTGATTTCTGCATAATTTCCTATTTCTATGCAAATTCTCAAATAATCAGATACATAATTTGCTTCTCTGATGTACATGATGTTCTCTTTCCAGCAAACCCCTAAAATTTGCTTCACTAAGCTAATTTGAATAAATTTGTATTTCATCTTTTTTTTCAAAACTCTCTGTGAATTTATTCCATGAGATTAGAAATCCTCTGCTCTGTGCATAACATCCTACGCCAATTCTGCTAGGGAATAAAAATCTTATGAAATTACAGGTAAAAATAAAAATGTTAGCACATGATAATGTTACACAGAGTTGCTTTCTTAATAATGCTGAATTTAAGACTCTGACAATGCAATTTGAACCGCAGGTCTGCAGTACACATGCTCTTGCAATTTAAATTTTTTGCAAATTAAAGCAATAAATCACTAATCACTGCTGAAGGCTAGAACAGCCCTCTCTTCTGTTTTCCTTCTACATTTCCACTCACTTCATCTTTCCTTCTCCCAGTTTTTAATGTCCCTGCTCTCTTGCTGCCTGCCTCGCTGAAGGCGCACGTTCTCACTCGCAGCAGAGCAGGTACCCATCAACCTCCATTTGCAAGGGTGGCTCAGAGCGCTGATTTAATGCAGCAATGATTACAGTGCTGTAACTCAGAGCACAGTGAGGCAGGCAGCTGACAAGCTGAGGGATGTTGACATCGAGAGAATTACTTGAGCACTGGTTAAGCTTTTACGTCTACAAGGCCATGGTGAGAATCACCTCTAAACAACAGGAGGTTATGACACTTCAGGCAGATAAAGTAATAATTTTCTTTAGCTGCAGTGAAAACAGCACTTACACGAGGCACTGATTTTTTACCGTTTGCATGCAGAATAAACCTTACCACAGCTTTTCCACAACAGATCCAGGTAGATGTAAAAATAATATTAAGAAATACAAGTGCTTAAATCTACACTTTGAAGCACACGTGATGAAAAATATTCTTGAATACTCCATCCCTAAGTTCAGAATAAGCTACTGAAAACCCAGCGCCCAAAAAGAATACATCTCAAGTGAAAACTGGTGAGGGATGACACAACACATGGGCACACAAGGATAGGCCACAGACAAAGCAAAAAAAACCAAACTGAAACTTCAAAAGATTAATCATATGTATTGCCTTCACTGAGGTAAATGATGAACCCCCAATTATACATGAATTAGCATAAGTGTCTTTTCTGCAAATCAAAAATGCACCTTAAAGTCTGGCACAGAATTCTAACAAACTAAAAGCAAGTATCATCAGATTTTTAGCATATCTTAAGAATAGTTTGCTTTATGTAAATTTCTCCACCAGTGTGAGGAGAGATGGAGCTACAAATGCTGGACAAAATCACTCTTATCACAAAAGTAGCCAAACTGGGTTCTTTAAACTGTCTCTCACTTGGATACTACACAAACATGCAAGACACAGCCAAATTCTCTCCCAGGAAATTTAGCAAGAACAGAAAAAAGCATCAAAGGAAATTTCAAAAGCAAAATGAAAATTCTGCAGCAATCAGGTTTCCTTTCTTACAAAAGCAATTTTTAGTCTCTGTACCACTGTGCCAGATGGACAGTGTCACAAAGGCATCTCATTCCCATAACATTAAAATGCCAGTGGGTATACTGAAAGTTTACCTCCAGTTCATTTTTGAATGAATTTTGAATGAACTTTGATTTTTTTTTTCAGTTGACAGGCTCAAAACAGATGAAGTAACTAATCTCTATGATGACTCAAAGATGAAAGAGTGATGTAGATATTCTAAGAAGATGGAGAAGGGAAAACACAACTATTATCTAAAGAAAGTAATACATGGAAGATTTTTATAGCAATATTTTTTAAACTCTACACAGGTGACTCAGTAAGGACCTTAACTGACTTTGGCTTCTTTGCATCAATTTCTGACTGATAATATAAAAAAACAGTACTCTGAAAAATTATGTTAATTTAAAATTGTCAATCCTAATGAAGAAATTTCAGATTTACAACAGCACTGCTGAAGGCAGAAGAATAGAATTTAAACCCAAATTTTGAATTCTCAAGCTCAATCCTGAACCAGATGTGTATGTACAGAAGGGCACAGTCACATTCATTCATTTCAAAGAGGGAGGGGGAAGAAAAAAAAGAGTATTAAGAGTACCATTCTTTCAATATCACATATTCTAGTGGTTTAAATGTCATCATGTTATTTTGAAGCTTCCACAAAAAAAATACCTGATGTAGGATGCACATTTCAACACAAAATAAAACTGCCTCTCAAAGGCAATTATTTTGAATGAGAACCGCAATTTCAGCTTTTCACCTGCCATATATTTAATATAAAAACGAATATAAAGACAGAAACAAATTGGGCAGATGCAGATTCTTCTGCCTCCTTTTAGACATGCTATTGTGGCACAAAAACAGTGAACTAAAGCATACTGTTCCCCTGGCCTTGCCACCTAAGCTGATATTTGCAGCAGGCATATGCAGTACTAATAAGATTAAATAATAACCCATGCACCATTAATTCATAAAAGCATCACTGAAAAAAAGAGAAGCAGGAAAAGGAGGGAAATTGTTTCAGAGCAGTTTATGGTCCCAGCCTGATTACAATTTGGCAGGGATTCCCTCCCCAGTTCTACTTCAGTTATGCAGTAAATTTGCAGTATTTCACCCAACCACGTCAGTCTGCCAAGAAACAGATGCCCTCTTTTCAATCACTTCCACAGAGGTTGAGTAACTTTGAGAAAAAAACATTTTGAAAGTCATGGTACAGTAAAAGTCTGCTCATGGGGAAAATCTCAAACAAACCTTTTTTCTCCTGTTTTGACCAGAGAGAGAAGTTCTCAGCCACACAAATGATGGTGCAGCAGGACTCTGTTGGGAAGCCCAGCATGGCCTCCATCCACAAAGGGCAATAGGCTTCACTTAATGTTCAGGCTTCACTTGGATTTCTATTCTTTTCTTACATTATTTTGTCTGCTGCTTCAACTACCAACCTCCATGGCAACATTTAGCAAAACCACAAGGATGGCTTGCTAAGTGGAAGAGATTTTTGTATGAGTTAGAGCAGAATGTTCAGACCCTGTTTTCACATAATCAGATTTCATTCTGATGATGGCCATAGCTACTATGCTTAAAATCATGAATAAATTAAAAGTCATGGGCTTATACACTTCAAAAAAATATACATTTACAGTATGCTATTAAGACTTTGTTTTCTCCTTCCAGGTTTTTAACAATATAAATTAAAAAGTAAAATTAGCTCTGCAGTTCTTTACAAATATGTACTCTAGATAATTAGTTTTCAAAAAAAATCTCCCATTGATATTATTTGAATTTATCACTTGGCAAATGTATTTTTATTTTTAAAATATTATTTAAAATGTTTTAATTTAAATAAATGTATATTTAAATTGTGTGTGATTGTAGAGTTTGTTGCTATAATAATTCTAAATAGGAAATTATAACTTAGTACAGTTGATCAACCTTTTTCATTCACTATTTGGGAGAAAAAAGCATTTTCCAAGATCATTAGCATTCAAAATTTGTCAAACACTGTGACAATGAACAATTTCTCTATGAAAAAATGCTGAATGAATTGGTGTGGTTCAGCCTGGAGAGGAGAAGGCTCAAGGAAAACCTTACTGCAGCCCTTCATTATTGAGGGGAGACTTAAAATAAAGTGGGAGGTAGGTCTTTCAACAGTCTGTAGTGATTGAAAAAAGGCAACAGTTTTAAAAAGAAAGAGGGTCGATTAAGATTAAATATCAGTAAGAAACTCTTTACTGTGAGGGTGCTGAGACACTACAACAGGTTGTCCAGAGAAGCTGCGATGCCCCTTCCCTGGAAGTGTTCAAGGCCAAGCTGGATGAAGCTCTGAGCAAGGTGACCCTGCTCCTGGCAGGGAATTGGAACTGGATGATCTTTAAGGTCCCTTTTGACTCAAACCATCCTATGATTCTGTGACAATGTGACCCTGTTCCTTCTCTGAGCTATAACCTCTGCCATACAAGAAACCCAAATTACAGACTTGCAGCTTTTCAGAAGGGCAGGTATTTTTGCTAGTATTTATCCTGAACATATACCTCTCAGCACATAACAATTTTTGAATTATATCCATGCCTTCAGGTAGCAGACAAGCACTTAAAACTTTGCCCTCTCTAGCAATTTTTTCTTAAAACTGAAAATTGAACAGCCCATGCTTTCGAACCAGGCAGTTTCTGAAATTAGCTCTCTCATTCCAGTCCCTGTGTTTTAGTTGAGACAAGGTATGGAAAGAAGGCAGCTGTTTCAACTCTTCTTGGCATATAAGACTTTCATCACCCTACAAAGCTAATGATTGCTACTGATGGCTCTCTGCCATCTTCTATTATCAGGTCATTCCAAAACTCCAATGGATGTACTTCATATGCCAAATAAGCTGAATCTAGAATGCAGTTTTTTAGGACTAGGAAATACAAACTGAATGCCATACAAAGCCTCATGGTCACAGAGCAATAGTAAGAAAGCAATAACAGAAAACCAGAGTTTTTTAATTTAATGCATATCCAAGCTCTTGAATTATCAAGGAAAAAGAAAAAATTAGGTAACAAAGGAAAAGGAAACAGAAGGTGAAAATGTATTGCTTTCCAAAAGACAAAGGAGACAAAAGGATGCAGTATATCTAGAGGGACTGCTTAGGATCTGAGGATTTCTTATAATGCTCTTTCTTAAGCCTGGGGGCACGTGAGGGAAGCCTGCTTCAAGTATTTCAGATTGGGGATTCATGAGTCTTATTTATGTGCTTCTTTCAGGAGGCAGACTCCCCACAAGGATAGTCTAAAGCACAGTCAGCCTAATGATATGGGATTCCCCAGGACCCAAGCTCCAAGCTCACCTTGCCACACCCCATGAAATACGTATGGATGATGGCAAGAGCAGCACTTCAAACCTCATTCTCCCTGCATCACAGGGAATGCAGTGGCAATGCCAAAGTAGTTGTATGAGACAACTACTAAAGGGTGGAAGACAAAAAAACATTGACAATGGCCTGAAAAACACTCTTCACCAGCCCAGCACAACACTTTATGTTCTGCCACAAGTAGAATTTTACCATTTTTAGCATGAAAACTTTTAGGGACACTGCTGATGGAAAAGATGAGCAAACAAAATTTTTCAAAAGTAATCAATCCAAAACAGCAAGACATACATCAAGTAAGTTGCTTCAAAGAACTCTCTGGACAGTCAGAAAAATTATACAGTATAAGAACACAGAAAGGAGTATGCAGTACCATCCACAAGAAATATCTGGCAGCAAGGACAGCTTTCCCTGCTTTATATCAGGGTGAAGCAAATGCAGACACAGAAGAGAAGCAGGAAGGAGTGTTAGGAGTAGCTCACTAGCCAGCAAATCACTACAGAATTATGCTTAAAAATGTACTGTAGTACCTCTCTTCAGCTTATATGGGAGGAAAAGGAAAACACTCAGAGCTCAAATGCAGGCAGAAGAACACCAAGTTTTGCCAGACCTTTTCAAGACAATCAATTAGAGAACAGGAGGATTTTTCCCCATTAGGAACAGCATTATTCTCTTTTCCTGTCAGGAAACAAATGTTCTCAAAAATGAGACTGCTGAGTGCTTTAGAGGCACATTATATATATTCTTACATATAAACACTAAATGAACTGCTAAAATATAGGATGCCAGTTGATCATGCTCAATAATATTTTAATACCTTATGAGGAAGAAAGTTCTTACAAGTAGTTTTGTCAGTGATGTTCTTAAAAGCAAACTCAGTAATAAAGTTATTGATCGCTTCCATGCAAAGGTAACAGGTATTACAAGGTCTTAAAGCAAATGAAAGTCTCTCTAAAAACACATCTTCCCAATGAAAAACGTGTAAACAAATGTTCTTGCAATAAAAGAATCACAGAAATTTGAACTTCACTCCAAAATTGGAATGAGAAGTATCACTTCTGTTTCTGTCTAAAGCTCAAACTTTTGGTTTCACCAAAGCTTTCCCTTGTTAAAGAAACTTTTTCCCAGGTTTGAGGCATGCTGCAAATATTCAGTATTCCAGATGCTTTTCTATACTTGCCACTCCAATAGTCAGAAGTCCTTTACTTTTCACAGAATCACAGAATGAGCCGAGTTGGAAGGGGCCCACAGGGATCATCAAGTCCAACTCCCACAAGCCATCCTGGTTTCTGATTTATCTCACACTAATTCTTTCAATTGGTAAAAGCATGGGGGGTAGCTGGGCTGGCCATGATGCCATGTATATTTTGATTCTAACATTGTATCATTCAGATTTCCATGATGTTTCTGAAAACAATATTCAGCACAAGTGAACTGCATATTATATAGTACTTAAGATCAGCTAATTTTCATTCTGTTTTGTCTTCTTTTTTACTATTTGCTTATAATTTATATATCAGCAAGCTTAAGGCCATTTTCTCACAGGCTCTTAAAATAATACTTGGTATGGATACATATTGAAGCCCTTCATTGCAAATTATTCCAAGCACATATTAATCATACGCAAAGGTTGTTAAAACACATTCTTTGTTCAGTGACTACCCTTGTCCCAAAAGTGAATGATCAATAAAAGAAAGTCAAGACCTTGACCACAAAAAATCCACATCATAACACTAAATCAACAGCCATTCAACCCACTTTGCATACATTCATTTATTCAAAATCTTGCTTGCATAACTTAATGACTTTACATTTTTGGTATCTTCCTCTGCAGGAGAACAGCAGTCGATATTGCAGCAGCTCTGCCAAAGTACACACTGAGATTAT
This sequence comes from Petroica traversi, assembly GCA_025920805.1. NCBI lineage: Eukaryota > Metazoa > Chordata > Aves > Passeriformes > Petroicidae > Petroica > Petroica traversi. The sequence goes on along the minus strand of JAHLSL010000006.1, from coordinate 21,894,937 downwards.
GCACTAGACCATGACTTAGAGCAATGGGAACATGATGAATGAAGACTTTGAAGGTACAAGAAAGAGGAATAAAGCAAGGCATGGGGTTTTGGAAAACGGGCCAGGAGTTGCAAGGACTGCCTTGGTGAGGGATGTTCTGCCAGGCAGTCTTGAGGAGCAAAGAAAACAAGCAGACAAGACAAAAAAAAAAAAAAAAAAAAAAAAAGGCAGCTTTGCGTTGCTTGTCTGAGCCAAATCTCAAAGCAAGAAAATTCCCAATGTACCTGGTTTTTCTTACGAGGTCTAGGGAGGGCTCTTTCCTTCTTATAAGCTCACTAACATGCTGCAAGGCAGCTTCCCACATTCTATGGGACCAAATATTTTCGGCTCTGCAGAAGAAAAAGCTTTTTCTCTTTCAACAGCACTAACTCCACTGAGGACCCCCCCAGCTTCCCACAGAAAGCACTAATCCTCAACAGAGGGGAAAGTTTGCAAGTTCTCCCAAGAGAAGGGTAGGCCACTATGTAACAACAACAAAAAATTTACAAGCCTGTCTAAGCTGATCATAGGATAAAGTTTAGGTACCAAATTCCAGTGTGTCCTGTTTACTGAAAGTGCACAACACTGATAATGATATTTCCATTTTTTTAATCTTAAATGTCAAGCAATTTAAGTTCTGCTTATCATGCACTACTCACAGCCTCCTTAACTACAGAAGCATCAGTTACTTTGGCTTTTAAACTAAATGGAATCTGTCGTTTTAGAAGTATTTCAGGTGCTATTTGGGAAGATAACATTTCCATAGCAAATGAAGAAATAGCAATACTATTTAAAGTCAACTTAGTAAAGCAGTTACCACTGCCAAATATATTACCGTTTCTGTTACTACAGAGGGAAGGACAAGTAGCCCAAACTCATATCTACATATTACATTAAAGTCTGAAGTTTTACCTCTAGAAATGTTTTATAAGGCACTTTGAATACTAATAAAATACAGACAAATTTACAACAAAAATAATTTCCCAAACATAACAAAAACTTAGGAAATATCAGGATATTCATTCACTGCTCTTGAAAGCTTCCATGTACTGCTTTTATAACTGATAATTTTTCCTTTGCTTGCTAAAGTCAAATCTGTCTCCTCTACCTTGGAAAGGAAGGCAGTGGATGAAAAATCAAACATCACTCCTTCCTTGGTGAGTACTCTTCAAGGGCCCTGAATTTCAAAGCATACATTTGAGAAGAATGTCTGACAGAAGTTTGTTGCTTGGAGTGATAAAATGCTGACAGGAAACTGAATTTCTCCATCTTAGATCTATATATTTTTTTAAAAAAACTGCATAATATCAGTAAGTTGGGGATGGTTTTTCTGTTTGTTTGTATTTTTGGTATGCACAGAAGTCAGTGAAATGCGACTTCCAATGTTCTAGACTATGGCTTTGCTGTAAAAACCTGTATCATGCTTTCCATAAGATGGTATTGCGTGGAAGGTGAAAGCACAATACATTTCAGGCTGTTCTGCTGCTCTGGCAGCTGGCAATATTCTGTGTGAAATGCCCAGTGCTGGGCAGTCAGTTTGACTGGCAATGCCCTGGATGCAATGCCTTTTTGAAGACTCACTGTCTACTCTTCTCTAACCCAACACACAAAGTCTGATGGGTCCCAAGCACTCTGGTTTTATGCACCCCAGAGGAGGGAATTCTTGGCAGATAATACCTATCTCTGGGGTTTGCTGCTGGCAGAAATTAAATCAAGAACAAACTCGGCTATAATAGAAATTAATCACAAGACTTCTCTCCTCTGGGTTTCCTTCTGACTACAGGCCATGACACCCTGCAGCTATGTTCACTGAACAGATGCTACTCACATCCCGATATTTCAAGTTGTAGATAATGTGGGCAGTATCTTAATTTTTCTCTTTTAACTGCAAGTATTAACACCTCAAATGTGTAACACTGAGAGGTTTACACAAATAGTGTGGTGTCTGTAATTTTCTAAACATATCCAGCACACATCACCTTATGAGACCTTAACTCTCATGAAATGTCTCCCAAAGATCAAATTATCTACTTGTATTTTACATCATGGATTGAAATAGGGGAGAAGCATGGTTACTTCCAGGAAGGTACTTTGTCTAAATTAAATATTGCCTCCAAGGAAAAACATAAGTGTTTTGTAAGTCTTCAATTCCACTATTTGGAAAAGAAAAACAAACCATAAACAAAACCAGCATAAAACCAAACACCTCCATCCTCCATAAACCACAACAAAGATTAAAATAGCTAAGCTAGATGCTAAACTGGTTTTACCTTTTTCCTGCTTTGTATAAGCCAAGATAATTAAAGTAGTTGTTTCTGACTTCTGTTTAAAAGGAGAAAAAGAGATTTAAAAAATGAACTTCAAAATCTCATTTTATATGGCAATACTATCCAACAAAGCATCATAGAAATCAAATATGTAATTTATTTGTCAATTATAATCCTGTGAAGTAATTCATACAGACAGTATTCTCACATAACGGCCTGTAAAACTCTTGACATTCTTTTTTATTTAAGTTTACCTTGAACTGCTGGAAGCGTATCTCTGAAAACACTTAATTAAACTAATAGGAAAAAAAGCTGTTTTGCTAAGACAGACCTTCCCTAAGAATGTCTTTTCTATAACACAAACATGTTATTAAAGGTATTCAAGTCACATTCTGAAGGAAGGTCTTTCTCCTAGAGTCAAATTTATCAAATTATTAAATTATTGGAATTAATCCAATAATTTATGTTCAACCAAGAATACTTCAAAGTATACTTTGTAATGCCTAATAATGATGAAATATTGTCACAGTGGTTTATAAGCTTCCAGCTTTTAATCAGACCTTTGACTTTGATGAAAAATGCCAATCCTGCACCAACATCTCATTCTCTTTCAGGTTTAGCTGCCAGCAGAGGATGTGATTACTTACAGAAGACAAGTCTTTTGCTGTGTGTGCACTGCACTTTAAGCATGATTCATAGTCTATACACTTATCAAAGTTCTCATATCGTGTCTGTATTGGCTGCACCAGGCTGCACTGCCCAGAGAAACCAGTGGGCACTCTGGCAACCACACAAATTTAGCCAAGAATTTTAGCCTCTTTAATCATGAAGGAAAAAAGAGAAAGTACCTCTCCTAAACTCCCTCTTAAGGTGCTTAAAGAATCATCATCGTAACATGCTTAACATGCAAAAATAAGCACCTTTCATGCTCCTAATGAAATAATTGTTTGGATCAATATGCACATCAGCTGAGGCCTAATATTTGTTATGATAAATGTCTCATACTCTAATGACATTTATCTGGCAGCAACATTATCTATAATAGCATCTTTATCAAGCAGGAATCATTATGTTGCTACCACACTCTTTTTTGCTGGTCTGCATTTTTTTGTGATAGCCATCACAAAGAGTACTAATTTTATATCCTTGGAATTTAATTGTTTATTAAGGGGTTGTTTACATTTAGATGGAGAAAAATAAAAGGCCACAATGGCCAAAAAGACATCAAAGCATAGGTGAGAGGACCCTCAAAATAAAAATATTGAGAGGTGTTATATTAGCCAAACCCAGACTTTTTTCTTTTTATAAGACTACTTCAATAATAAGGATATATTTAACTTAGCAAAGGTCTTTAAGTATCAGGAACACGTAATTACTTGATTTTCTCACAATCCAGCAAAAGCAAGGCAGCAAAGAGCAAGCATAGCTTGCGAACTCATTACTAAACCCACCCCAAAGTTTAACTTCTGTTCCCTTAGGCTTGTGCTTATTAATATCACCATGAGTACCTCCTTTTCAGTTTTACGCCCACTAACAGAATCTGAATCCATTTCGAAAAGAGATTGAATTTTTCTAAACTGACTTCTTTTTCTCTTCCTGGGAAACTGTTTCTTGACTTTGTTCCTGGTATCAACAGTCACTCAAGATCAAACATAAAAGCTATTTAAAACTCTAAGGAAGTAACACTGTCTTACAAGGGCAGTATATAAATGGACATATTCACAACATCACCTAGCAAGACACACGGTTCAGAAAGTGTTTGCATTTGTTCTTGCAATGAGTTGCAGGACTTTGTGAGATATCAGCTTAAGTTAGCTATACCCTTAACTGGAACCCCGGAATATGATAAGCTGTGCTTATCATAACACAGCTTTGAAGGAAACAAATCAAACTTTTTCTTTTTTTCTCCATGACAACAAACCTCTCAAGAAAATCTCCAAGAATTGCCTACTTGACATCCATGGTGTTGCCAGGAGCTGAAAAATTCCCAAATAATGAGAAGATAAAAAAATAGAATAAATGCAAAATCACAGTAAGTCCACGATTACTTCTATTAAGAAAAGCTTGTGTTATTTAATGATCTGCCATAAGATATTTTCTGTTCTTTTGCTGGTCTCAGAGCAAACATAGTCTAATTAATGCATTAAATGCACTATTGTTTAAGGTAACAAAAGACTTCATAATTTATTTTTTCTTTTAAAATTACAAAACAATAAGGTGTCATATCCACAGATATGCAGATGACAAATTTGCTACAAGCTGCAATTATCGGATTTCAACATTATGACACAATCTTATTGCACCTGCAATAAGATGTCATTGTAGTATATACATAGAGGTAGGATTTGTAAAATTTACCTAAGGAAACATTGTCTTTTTTGTCATTCTAGAGAGAAAAACTGAGCAACTGAAGAGTACATACTAGTGATTAGACTTTGAATTAAGTATCAAATTATCAATAAGTGACTATTTTTTATTAGGGTCTGCTTTCAAGCCACATTAGCTTTTTACTTATTACATTTTAAAAATAGACACATTTATTACAGGAAAGAAGGAAACAAAAATGCTGTAAAAAAAAAATATATATATATAGGAAAATCTCCTGAAAGAAATCAAGGCTAACTGCTGCCAGATTTCAAATAAGCATTTTTAGGAAGTCTAGGCAGGGGAGGGGAAGAGCTTGGCAGGTAGACAAAGGCCATTTTTCCCTCCAGCTTTCAAATGAGCAATAAACTAAAAGCTATTCACTTCCATCTCTCACTTAACATAGCCACAGTCAAATCAATCATTTCTTTGCTCAGATGAAGTGCCCTTTAAGCATGCCCTAGATTTGCAATGAATTCAGTATGATTTTAGATATACAACTTCCCCTGACTTAAACGGAAAATGCATGACAAAGAGACTAAGCAATTTTATATAGAACTCCTTGAGATGATCACTACACTCATAAGTCAGGCTTTGGAAACCTAAGGACATTTTTTTTCCAGTTCATACCACCAGCAAATTGTAATACATGGCTTTTTAATTTAAGTACATGCATATAAAGAATTACAGTAACTGTACTTCACCGACAATAAATGCACATATTTAGATGATTAAATAAGATGGGATACTTCTGCTGCCTAGCCAAGTAGTTTGATCAATTTATTACATAAAATTAGATCTGAAACAAAATTAGTTTCCTTTTTTAAAATTTAATTATATAGAAAGACACAATAAAAATACAGTATACACAAGACAGGAGTGGTTTCTTGCCTAGATCCCAAGAGAGAAGCTCTCAAATCCATCTTGAACAGCTAACACCACATTGATTAAATGTTTCTATACTACTTTCTTTTCTGCTTATGCTTTTCAGGGACTATAATTACTTCAGTGAAAATATGGAAGCTTTAAATAAAGGTAAAGGAAAAATAAGTGGAATATGGGTTGTTTGGTTGTCTCTATTTTTTTTTTTAAATAACACATGTAGGCAAATTATTTTAAATTAATAATACCATCAGTACTATTCAGCTAAAGTTGAAGAAGATTTTGATGAGAAGCACTAGTGAAGTCAATCAAACTCCATGCATGAATGAAAGTAGCATAATCAGTTTGCTAAAGAAGATCCTTCATTTTAATTTTTTATACTTTAGCAGAAGGTCAAACACCTACTAAGAATATATAATTTATTTTAATTATTAAATATTTTAAGAAATACATTAAATACTAAATTTTTTTTCAAAGCTATTGCAGCATTGGAAGACATTTGAGAACTTCTGAAGCATTAAGAAATCTTAAAATTTCCCTTAAGTTTCTTACCTTTTACAAAGTTTCCCATCAGAAATTGAAATATTTTAAGGCAGAAAGCAAAACCTTAACCGGAGATGAAGAATAATTTTTTATAACTAACATAATTTTTTCATACATAATGCAAACACATATGCCCAATAGCATGTTATCAAACTTTTTTTAAGAGTTAGACAGAAAATAACTACAAGAGAAATCAGTAGGAAATGAAAAAAATCCAAAAACTGAGCACAAATCTGCAGATGAACACCTCAGTCTTGCTGTCACGGCTGTCAATGTTACCTTTGAATTTCTGATGGTAGAAAATCCTAAGGGAAATGTACAGCTGATGCTTTGGAAGAAAACTATGAAAAAGGTACTTTTATCCGTTAGAAGATGGAACAACATAATGAGAAATATTCCTTCTGTTTCATTGCTTCAGCTTTGTCCTTAGAATACTAAAATACCAGGTTGGAAGAGACCTCAAGGATAATCTGGCCCAACCTTTTCTGGCAAAAGCACAGTCTAGACAAGATGGCCCAGCACCCTGTCCAGCTGGCTCTTGGAAATGTTTGACATTGGGGAATCCACTACTTCCCTAGGGAGATTATTCCAATGGCTAATTGTTTTCATTGTGATAAAGTTTCCTCTTATGTTCAACCGGAATCTCCCCAGCAGTAACTTGGACACATTACCCCTCATCTTTTCCATGTGATTCCTTGTAAAAATGGAAGCCTCCATGTTCTTTTCAGCCAGCGTTTAAATACTGGAACATAATGATAAGCCTTCTTTTCTCCAGGCTGAACAAATGCAGTTCTCTTGGCCTTTCCTCACATGGCAGGCTTCCCAGTCCTTTGATCATCTTTGTGGCCCCTCTGTGGATCGTCTCCAGCTTGTCCACACTTTTTTTGTACAGCAGAAACTGAAACAGTAGGCAGGTGTGGGTGCTGAGACGATATATAACTTGTTTCTCGAAACACTACAAGTGTAAAAATACCGTAACTAAGAGACAAAAGAATGTCTAAGAAAGGGGAAGATTGTGTATTCATAATGTAAGAGGGTTTCCAGTTTAAAAAACCTGCAAATAAATACATACACCCTACATATTACAGCCACATTTTTGTGCACATACATATGCATACACGAATGCATATTTACTTTAAAGCACTCATTACATAGAAATCCATATTCGGTGATCCCTACGTGACATAGATTCACGGGAGCCCTTCAGTGAAGGCTGCTTCTTTCTGTGGAAGGGACAAATTCAAATAGGTGTATATTAATAAGTACAAAGATCTTTGAATTTCACTGTTCCACAGCAAGAAGGACATTGTGAGAAAGGACTACCAGGAGTTTCCCTCACTCACAAATCAGGGGGCCATCTCATCAGGGCCACTACAGGTTAAGAAGACAGTGGTTTGGAAAACTGAAGTATTGGTGTCCCAAATCTCACAGACATGTTGACAGGCAGCTCTTCAGAAGCTGTACGACCACACTTGAATTCCTCAGTAAGAAAAGCAGGTCACTGGGAAAACAACCATGAGGGAATGGTTATTGGAGACTTTATTGTTCCTTGAATCAACATGCTAAAAGATTTGCTTTCCTCCTACATCTACTTTCAGGATCAAAATACTATGAAATCCTTAGAGATACTGGTCTTTAAATAATAGCTGTGCAAGTTTTCAAAAGTCATTGGGGCACATGTTCTCTGCTAGAACCAGAAAGATGAGGAGAACACTGCAAGTGTGTTCTTCTCAGCACAGCAATGGAAAACAAATTAGTTTCAGTAGCTTAAATTCAGTGAATCTAAGAGGTAAGACCCAGGCCTATTAAGCCTTTCTCCCGTGTCATGCCAGGTGCTAAACTCACGTGGGTGGATGAATGAATTACATGTTCTTTAGAAGAAACTTTCTAGACAAAAAAGAGCAGACATCCCAGGTTTTCATATTATGAATATCCTATGGTAGACTGTGTCACTGTAAGTTTCCACCTCATTTTCTAATCATTCTGTAGCCCAGTTTTCAGCCTACCACTAAGGACTTCTTGCTTCTACCTAGCATGCAATGAAGCTGATGAAATCTCTTCCTAAAGGGATCAGATCGAGTGAGACAAAATGGAAGCCTAAGTAAGAGCTCATTCTTCGCTTGCATTAGTAGCTCCCTGTAGTCAGACTGTAGGGAATCTGTGGATGTGAATCTGATTCATTTAGAATGCTGAGTCCAAATGAGCCTAAATTCTGAAACATATGGAGAGAGTCCAAAATAATTTTTGCACTTTTTGAAGTACACAGATTTCTAATTTTTGTACGTTTCCCGACCAGAAAAAGAGCGTGTGGCTGCATCCAAAAACCACAGTGCAGTGTGTACATTAAACACAGCTGAAAGCTGCTCAAAACACGGCTCGTGCTTGCAAGGCAGAGCACATGTTGTGTGCAAGAGTCACTCTTGGTGAGAGTTGAATCATTCCATGTCACCTCAATAGGTTTTTCCTGCATATGTAACAAATGCATCCTACCTTTAGAGTGCATAACAAAATAAAAACAGGAAAGTATTGCTTAAATACAGCCAACTTGCAGATTCAGAAAGAAGAAAGGGAAAGCAAAGGGCAAAAAAAGAAAGGGCAAGAAAGAGTCATTTCTTCCTAAAGCATAATGCTGAGTGAAATGTTTTTTAAAATGTGCATTTTTTTTTCTTCCCAGTTTGCCACAACCATGCTTGGATTTGAACTGCAAGTCCTTCCTTAGTCTCTGGCTCGATTCATTGGTGCTGGAAATCAACAATGCCAATTCCTTAGGCCCCAGATTACCAAAGACATAAAAGAAATGCCTCAAAACAAGAGCTCTGCAGATAGCACAAGCAGTGAGCTGAAGAGGATGAAAGCTGTTTGATCCCCTTTAGGAAGAGGGACAGAACTGGCCAGAAATAAGGCACATCGGTGAGACTGCTGAACAAAGATAACACTGGCTGTGCTCTGTCTCCAGAGAAAAACAACACAAACCAAATAAATAAACCAATGTTCTTCCAGGACACATGCTCTGTCCTCTACCTCTCAGATGATTAAAGTCAGCTGGAAAAACAAATTGAGTAGAAATTAAGGAGACAGCTTTAACTTTATTAACTTCACAGGGACTGCAGGCAATTTTAAATATAAGAACTTCAGGGCAAAATGCCTGCTCAATGTCCACCTTGCCATTTTCTCCTGGCACCTGTAGCCTTCTGTTACCATTACTTTAAATAAAAGAAATCATCATGTTGGGACGCAGTTCTTGCTCTCAAGGGTGTTGTGAAAATTGAGTGGACATCAATTAGTCATCCCAACATACAAGCATATGCTGCAAATTTCAAAACACTGCGTAATTAAAGAGACTACTTTAAATTTCTCATATATGGTGCTGAAGTTCACCTCTGAGGAAAAGTCAACAGTTTTCAGCCTCTTGGTTTTAAACATTCTCACAACATTATGTTTTCTCCTCTTCCTCCTTGAAGAGTCATATTTCCACAGTCATGTAATTCTCTGAGCTGTCTACAAATCCCTAGTTGTGGATGAAAGCCTGAAATGATGAGCTTTATTATGCTTAAACAAAAAACCCATACACAACAGAATAGCATGTAAAGACAAATGTGACTTCAGGATGACAGTAACAATATTTTAGCATCAAAAGAGAGAATATGAAAAATTACTATTTTCTAATTGCCCCAAATCATTGAATCATCGAATTGAGCAGAGCAGAGGGGTAGAATCCCCTCCCTGCCCTGCTGCCCACGCTGCTTTGGATGCAGCCCAGGACACGGTTGGTTTCTGGGCTGGGAGTGCCCATGGCTGGGTCATGTCCAGCCTCTCATCCACCAGCACCTCCAGGTCCTTCTGGGCAGGGCTGCTCTGGATCTGTTCATCCCCCAGCCTGGGTTGGTACTGGGGGCTGCCCAGGCCCAGGTGCAGCACCTTGCACTTGGAATTGTTATTCCATGAGATTCCCATGATGCCAATTTCCAGCTAGCTGCACTTCAGTCACAACTTGTGTGGTTTTTCCCAGGTATCAAGTACTAAATATAAGCAATATTTCCCCCCTACAATTAAGGCTGTTTTATTGTCTCCAGACCACAAAAATGTTTAAGGTGAAATGAATGTATGGACAATTTATTTTTATAATTTGGAAGGCTCCTTTAGAATACGACCAGCACTTTTTTTTTTATTCCAGAAAGGTTCAATAGAAACCAGTGTCCTTAATGATTAAATAAACTGGAATATAAAATTGCATTATGGCTTAGAAACAGAATTTAAGGTCCTGCTGAAGGAGCTCTGGCATCCTTTTCTCATCTCCCTAGTTTCTTAATGATACCTTAATGAAGCTTAGAGATAGGACTAATTCTATTTAATTAAAAATAAGATTGCTTGAAAGGGAATTTCATTAAGAATAAGGAAGGTCATATGACTGGGACTTCAGGCACCTGGGTCCTGTCACTGACCTTCTTAATTCACCTTGAGTGAATAACATTTTCTTTTCTCTTATCCATTTCCCTGTCTGTAAATGTGGGAATTAAAGAGAAGGACAGAAAAAAAGATATTGACCTCTGTCACAAAGTGTCTGAATAATATTTTTATTTTATAATAAAAAATATTATAAAATATTTTTCCTTTTAAATGGTAAAGACATGGACATTGCAAACAACAGGGATCATACATCAACTTGTATATCCAACTACTTATATATGCATTAACATATGAACATTTAAATCAATATTATCAACAAGCACAGTGCAAGGCTGAGTTCCTTCACTATAAGTTTAAAGTCATTCTAATGGTTTTGAAGGCACTGCCTTCATTTTCATGTTCTGTACTGTAACCTGCATGTTGCAGTTTACCATACAAATCCATCTTCTTTTCTCTGTCTTCACTGTTAATTACCTTTTTTAATTGGAGGAAAAAATTAAATTTTCCTGAACTTGGGGGGAATAAAAACAACTGACTTTCTATTCTCTTCTTAATTGATAGAATGTAGTGCCCTAAAAAGAGCATTTGTTTACAAGGACTTTAAACACTATACAAAAATACAGACAGATAAATGCAGTGAGATAGATCAACTTCATTGTCATTGTAAAAAGTTCTCTAATAAGAAAGCAAGTTGTATTAAAATAGACAGTAAACTATAGTACTGAGTCAACTAGTGAGGGGGTCCAAATCCCCACTGTCTTTTTAATTAAAAAATATATATACAGGGTAGAATTTAAATAATAAGCATCATAAACAATATCAGGGTTTTAAAATATATGCAGTCTTTATTATATATATATATATATATTCTTAATGAAGAAATCTAGTTATTAAAACCTACTACAGTGCTGAAAAAGTCTGTTTCATCTAAGGGAGATTTTGCACAGGCAATTCTTAACTTCAAGTTATAAAAATTACAGCAGAAGATTATTGAAATTTCAAATTGGAAAGCCTTTAAACATTCTCTTTAAGGTCACCTTCACAAAAACAGCTCAATGGGCCTGGTGAAATCCATAGCATTTTTCCATTAAAATTCTGAATTATTCCATGATCATAGAATAACAGGCTCAATACACAAACAGAGCTAACTGTTGCCCTTGCAACTAAAATGCACAAAGTAATTTGTAAAGAAAAAGAAAATTTTTTTTTTCTTTTCTTTTCTGAGGTTCACTGCTTAGAAAGGTATTTTCCACAGTAAATGACATTTCTCAGCATAATTCTGAGAATTAATCAGATTGTTTTCAAGAAAATGTCAAACCATTGCCCCAAGCAATGTTCTGAAAATTAAACTTACATTTCATTCAATTCAAAAGAAATGAATTACTTTTTTTCTAATGAAGGTTTTTCTGTATATTAAAAATGAGCATATTTGCTGCTTAATATAAATATGCTTTCAATTACAATCAGCTTTACTGTCTTGGATATCTGCAATGTGATAACCAGAAACTTTGTTTCTAATGTTCCACATAACAAGTGGGCAAGAAACATATTTGTGATTCTGTTGTATTTTTAAAAAGAAATAAGAAAGGTCTTTTACTTGATAGACAGTTTGGATGAACTAATTTTCATATGAATTGATAGCTTTGCTGTAAATTCTGCTCAGCACTTCCGAAGAACAGGACTAGAGACAAAAACCATGTATTTTGAGCACATTCAATGAGCTAGAGACCTCAAGCGGCAATATCGTACAGCAGGGAAGATACAGCAAACCAAACAGATTTGTTACTCTCCCCTCTCAACAAAAATGGAGCTGGAATCAAGTGTGAATGGGGAGAAAAAAATGGAATGGCACCAGATCCCATGCAGACAACTGTCAGATTCCAGCTAGAGAACTAATTACACAAAATGAGAAAGCAACAGCAGAAATAAAACCAGCCCTGCAAAGAAAGGTCAAGTAGCTACCAGGAGAACCCGTGCTCAGTACAGGTGTTAGTCTCTTCTCCCATGTAACAAGGAAGAGGGCAAGAGGGAATGGCCTTAAGTTGCACCAGGGGAAGTTTAGTTTGGATATTAGGAAAGCTTTCTTCACTGAAAGGGTTGTCAAACAATGGCACAGGCTGCCTAGGGATGCGGAGGAGTCACCATCCTTGGAAGAATTTAACAGACGTGTCAATGTGGCACTAAGGGACATGGTTTAGTAGTGAACTTGGCAGTGCTGGGTTAGGACTTGGACATGATGATCTTAGAGGTCTTTTCCAACCTAAATGATTCTTTGATTTTATGAAATTCATTCACATGGTTGTGAAAACATCGCTCTGACATGTACAGGCACAGCTACCTCACTTGCTTCCCAGGGCTGTAAATTGTCAGCTGGAAACACTGAACGTTGCCAGCAGCCTCACCCTGTTCACCTCTAGCAGACCAGGATGAAGGTCCTCTAGTGGGAAAGCCATGCTGTGCAACTCTCCAGTAACTGACCTGAGATTCTCAGTCTGCCCTGAATCTCGTGTCTGAACCCTCTTGTCTCCAGTAGCCTCATGCACAGACATTGCCAATCCCTCACTTCCACAGGAAGCTTCCCTGGACCCTTGGGTCACTCCAGCAGCCAACTCCTTCCAATGCTCAGCACATACCTGGCTCCCAAAGCCCACAACATCCTCACCAGAGGGAGTTATCCTGAAATGCCCTTCCCTCGCAACCTGTGATTTGCCCCATACCCTCGGGCAGTGACCACACACAGACACTGCAATGGGTGCTCACAGAAATGTCATCCAGCCCTGAGCCATTGGGCTGAAATAATGGGGTTCCCCACCTGCCATCACACCTCTCTGTTCCTTCACGCATATGAAGATGTGTCTTTTCTTATATAGGTTCCTATTTTGAAAGGGAGTCATCATATAAAGGACTATAAGAATGCTTGTGAAAAAGTGAAGCATGGAATAACAAATCTTGTATGTCTTTATTCATATGAAGAATTCAATATCTAGAACCGAGTAGGAGGTCAAAAAAGCAGTTGTATTTCATTTTGTATTTAAAAGTTTATAAATACCTGATCCATTGTTTCTTCTAGCAAGTCAGTCTACTGAAAAAAATGCAGTATTCATAGTTTCCAAGTTCAGATTTGCTAGGAACCAAAGGTATTTTTCCCCCTCTTCAGCCCACCCCATTCCACACTAAGTTACTGGCTGCTGTCACATTCTTGGTTTCTATCTATATCTTTTGTTTGATTTTTTTGTTTTATTTTGTTTAAGGAAGGGAAGGAAAGAGCAGTGCCCAGAGGCATATGTTACTTCAGCAGAACCTTCATTTGCTTAGTTTTTCTGGGGCTGTAAAGCGTAGGTCTGTAATATTTTCAATGTTAAGCTGTAGCCTCCCACATTTTCATGTCAGGGCTGAATTCACTTCCCACAAGGAATTGTAATGGAATGAAGAGGACTCCTAGGTTTTTTGTCACTATCCAAGACCTAGCCACAGGAGCAAACAATTCATTTCCATACACATACTTCCCCTCCCCTAGTACCTAAATTCAAGTATTCTGGACATTCAGTTTCAAACACCTAAGTCTTTAAAAAGTTAAAATTCCTCTCAATCCACCAAAGATAACTCTTATTATATGACATGGAATTACAACAACTGAAAGACAATCTCTCTCAATAATGTCCTCTAAATTAAAAACAAAAATTAAAAGTTCATTGTGCTGTTTTACAAGAAATTTTAGAGTCCTTTCCCACAACTGCTAGGGAAATCCATCTGGGGCTTCTGAGGAGCATGATACTACTCAGAAATAATAAGGTTTTAGAACAGAGGTAAAAACCTTTTTTTCTAACCAGTGGCATTTTAGCCCTTTTTAATACGCAATGAAAAACTTCAAGTATTTTCTCATCTGAGCAATGAAACACTTTACCCAAATTGTAAATTCCAAGACACCATTTTCTCTTCTCTGATAATGTTAGGAATCACACATTGCATTTCTAGCAAATAGGCAAGTAGCTCATTACCTTGAGGAACTAAATAAAGTACACAGTTGCCAGATTATCTCCCCCTACTTGATTGATCTCACTGCTTTAGGTAGAAAAATATTCTGAAAATCCTCTGGCAGTTCTATATTGCGCAATAAATTTAAGAAGTCCTTAAGAAGTATACACACAGACTGATAGGAAGTGTCAAGAGTGAAGCCTGAGCAAAGACTGAGACTAGACATCAAGATTTATCCTCTGACAACTTAGAACTTCTATGGTAATTTTCTCTGCTCAGAAATACACAGCAGTCTGCTGGAAAACACAAAAGTACCTTCACATTCACAAAGCACACAAATACCAGAGTTACAGGGTGGAGCAAGACAGGGATTATGTACCACTCTGTGCCCAGTAGCAGCAGGCATCTCCCAGACCATCAGGAGAAAACAAAACAGCAAGGACAGCTTGAACAAAGCAAAGGACAGCTTTTGGGTTATGGGGATTTCTTAACACCCTTCCTACTCACAAAATTCTTCCATTGTCCCAACAGCTGTTGAGGGGCAGGGTGAAGGGAAGAGGGTGGAGAAATTTAAAAATTGTCCTGTTTTTCTTCTGCCACTCTATACCCTATAGAACAAGGCTACCACAAACACTATACTAAGAGCAGTAATAACTGTACTAAAACCAAGGCAATATGATCAACAAAAACAAAAAGTAAAAACACACAATCAAACCCCCAGAAACTCTTCTTTGCCTCTGCAGATAGCATTAGACATTTAAAGAAAAGAATGTGAAGTCATTTTTTTTAAGACCTATTATGCACATTGCCATTCTTGTGAAGGAAAATTAAGTCAAGTTTTACACTATTCTAAATATTCTACATGCCAGAATCCAACTCCTCTCCTGTTTATAAGAGAAAGGCTGGGTGCTAAACTGCAGGGCCAGTAAAATAATCTGTAAACATCACACATAAGAAAAACTAAACAAGAATTGCTAAAACAGTGTTTAAATATCTCAGAAAGTAACTCTATTCATACCAAATAGTTTACTGATTTTCCAAACCTTTTCTGGACATCATTCTGCAGCAAGCTCTTTGAGTTGAGTATATCTCTTCTTAATATCTAAAAATCCATCATCTTCCTCCAGATATATCTCAGTTCCTATTTTTTTCAAGTACAGCGCACACACTTTTTTACCAGAGGTCTGCAAAGACAAACCATGACCCCCTGTGACCAGCTATCCTTTCAAAACCTGGGAATCAATAAACTCCATGTATTTTCCTGATATACTGCAACATTTTGGGGCTATCAAAATTCTTGGTATCAAAAGGCAACTGGGAAAATCTAAACATCCAGGGATGAATGCTTTCCTGCACTAAGCATTAAATCTTTCTTTCTTTCACTATCTTTATACAAGGTATGACTGATTAAAAGAGACCTGTAAGTGCTACAATGCAATTAATTGACTTTCAGTAGCAGCAGGTGACTTCAACTCATTTTCTCAGAGTCAAAGGCTAAATGAAGTTGGAGAGTGTCTCAGAGAATCATCCATGCCAATCTTCTCCTCAAAGCACTGTCAGCCATGAAACCTGACCAAGTTGCTCAAGGCTTAATCCATCTAGGTCTGGAATACCCTCAAGGTTGGAGACTGTCTAACCTTTCTGGGCAACCTGATCCACCACCTGGCTGTTCTCATGGTCAATTTATTTTTCACCAGAAACAAAATTTTCCTAAACTGTGCAAATGATGCTGGATTTAATATTTGTGGTGACAGTGTATAATAGTAATTATTTTTCTATGTGAAATCTGTAAGGTTTCTATATAATAGTTCATGTGATTTTAAACAGTATTAGTTTTAGACTTTGTTATTAAAGCTACTTATCTTTAGGAAACCAAAATAATGCCATGGTTAGAATCTCTTGTTGAAAAAAATAAGTTGTCACTATCATAGATTTTATGAAAAGTTCTAAAAATGCCAAATGTAAGGTAAGTTGGAAGACAAATATCTTAATAATGCTTTAGCACATGGATTCCACTGTGCCAGCTACTATCATACAAATGACCTTGAAAACAGTGTTTGATGTACATCTCATGAAGAATTTCCAAGAGCAGCCTAAATCATCCAAAGGTTGGAAAGGAATCAGTAAAAACTGACATTTCTACAGCTGTGAAGGGGAAACACTTGGAAAACATTGGTTTGAAAGGTTGTGTATCAGGCTTGTAACCATCTGGACTGATATCCAATTGCAGAAATCAGGAGAAAGGAAACACTGCAAAAATTATGTATGCAGCTTGAGAAGAGGACAGCCCTTTACAAACACGGTCCTGTCATTCCATAAGTTTATCTGAATTCTTCACTGCTGCCAGCCATATGCAAAACCAAAATCAAACAGAATCTGAATAATCCAAAATACAATACCTCATACACCTTGCTAAAAATACATCACTTTAGTGGTAAATACTAGACTGTGCACCTGAATAAAAAATGCAGCAAACAAAAGGTAAGAACATTCTTGAAGAGCAAATCCTCCTCAATAAAAGGTCCTCATCAGGTTATCTCTTGCAACTGTAAAAAACAAAAATCAGAAAGCACTAGGTTATTCTCTTTGAGTAATTTATTCATGACAGGTAAAACACCTGTCTGCAAAAAGATTAATTTTTTTTTAAAATCAAATCACTGTGAAAATGTTTGTTGCTGCATTTATTACTCTCTACTCTCATTTATTTGTGGCAAAGGTGAATGTCACTATCAGACTGTGGTAGCGATCTCTTCACATTAATTAACTGCTGACAAGTTCTCTAGTGCTATATAAAGGAAAAAAAAACGGTCCGTGAATGACCAAAATCTGGGGAAAAAAAAAAAATCACATGTTCATTAGGAAGAAAAAAGTGAATGAGAAAGGGCACTTCTGTGTTGTTTGGAAGATCCAGAGATTTCACTATAGACTACAAACCAGCCACAGCATGATTAAAATCATCTCAATCACCAAATTTAAGGGACTAGGTTAGAGAAACACATACTGTCACCTTTCCCCCCTCCCATCCCTATAAAGTGCATGGGAAAATAAATGCTCAAAAGGCATGCTTCTGCCATTAGGTTTGGCTAGCCCTTTAAACAGAATATGCAGTAAAATTCTTAGAGCCCTTAATACCATCTCTTTGTGCTATGAACATTTGTCAAAATGAGGATTCCTTTGATTTTAAAAGGCAGTTCAGGAAAGCTAAGATACATCCAGAAAAATTATTCAAAAGTCATTACCTGGAATGAGAACATACATATCTAACAATCGACAAATGCTCTGAAGAAAAAAAAAATTCAATCACATTGTGCATACAGTTATAAACGGTATATGTCCTGATCAATGAAAACAGATTTTTCTTCAGAATTTAATAATGTCTGTACTATCTGTCTCATTTATAACAAAATAAAATGAGAAATATAGTCTTAAAGGGCACACTTTTTGTTGGTTTGGTTTTTTTTTCATAGCCATTCAGGATATAAATTGGGACCCAATCAGGGTCCCATTCAGGATATGGATTTGGAACTTTGCCAGTTTAAATTACTGGAATAAGGTTTGCACCCACAAGATTATTTCATTGTCTTTTCATTTGAATGTCCTCCAGATTACTGATACATAGACTTTTACAAATAATTTTACTATACTTAGACCAAAACACCTTACAAAGAGGGGATTACTTTTCAAACTTACAAAATATGAATAGCAATGTGAGTAGAAATAACTATAAATAGCAGTCTCCATTTACAAATTCAACACGGTACAAACCTTGTGTATTACTACTTTTACTACAAAATTTATTGATATAAATTTTACAGATGTAAGCAGTCAACTTAAATATGTGCAGCACTGAGGTGCATTAAAGGCAAGGGGGAGCATGCCAGATTTACAGGAGCACTTACATACCCTAATTACTAGCCTGGGAAGAATTATGAAACTTATATAACCAAATATAATGTCTCCTCCCACTAGAGCCAGGAGAGATCACTTCACATATTCTCATAGTGAAGGGTGCCTGCCTTCATACCCTGAGGTAACCCTGAACACAGACCCAAATCCCTGCCTGCAATTGTAATGCAGAGCAAGCTCAGGGCAATATACCTGCTCCATATAATAGATTAATCTATAAAAAACCAAGAATAGTTGTGTAAGTTGATATGCACAAGTTAAAATGCCACTTGGAATTCTTCCCTGATAGCAGATTTAATTTTACTTTGCAAGTGAAATTACCAAGAACTGTTCTTAAAATATTAAGTAGGCTGAATATAAAGAATACTCCCTGTAAATGCTCCATTGATAAAATAATTAAAGTAATTATGTGTCTATCAAGATAACATTTTATATTAAATAAGGATCAGAATACAGAAGGAAAATTTTCCTCTGCTGAAAGTGGTGTTAATGTTGGTGTTCTTCTCTTAGGGCATGCCTTCATATACACTTAAATATTCTGAAAATGGATCCCCATGGTACACACTAAATTGATATATACAGGTATGTATAGCTACGAATTTTTCTGCTCAGTGGGAAAGAACAGAGATGACACCCATGAACTGAAATGACAGTGGAAAGACAGTTAATAAATCCAAAGTCAAACACGTGATAAATGTGTTAAGTCTGATATCAACCGTACAAAGAAGGTGCACTGAAAAAGAGCCAAGACATTTCTATACTGAAAAATCCCCCCTTATGTTTAAAATCTATTATCAACAACCTAGTAGGTTACAGAAAATCTTGATCTCCATAAATATATGAGAAGATAGATAAAAACAAGATAGAAATATTACCTTTATGTGCTAGACCAAGAGGTGGACCTCAAAGACAGCTAGATAGATATTCTGAATGCATTTCAAGTCTTTAATGAAAAGGCTAATCATCCACAGCAGCAGTTTAGCAAGGATATTCACTCACAGTGGACATCTTGTTTTTCAGGTAGAATACTGTCAAAATAAGAAGTTTTCTGAAAATGAAAATTTTCAGAATTTTTTTTTAGTGAAAAAGACAGTTTCAGTGAAAGACAATTAAGTGAACTTGATTTTCTTTCCCTGGATTGAACTTATTTCCTGAAACTGTCTCCTGCAAAAGAGTTTTCCAGTTTTCTTACTCTACTGCTGCACTTCAAAATAGGAGTGGGAGTTAAAATAAATAAATAAGAAAAAAACATGGAAAAATCCTAAATCTAGATTATAGACTGTCCCAGACCTTTGCTTTATTTTAAGAATTTTAGACTAATTTACATTCTGTGAAGAAAAAAAAAAAAAAACCACAAAAAACCCCAATAAACTGAGGACCAAGTGAGACTATGCCCAAAGCTACAAAAATCTGGGTGTGTGCAGTGCCCTTGGAGGAATTAGAACGTAAGTATCAAAATCTTTGTCAGCAGAACACTCAACTCCTGGGCAAAATAAATGCATTTTAATGAAGAATTACAGTATTACTCAAGCTCAAATTATTTCCCCCTTAAGGCATATCAAATAGATTTTGCTTTATTAAAAAGCATAGCAACAACATTTACTATTTGTAATTATAATATTTCAGCTTATTTTGGGTAGGGCTTATCAATAAAACTTAAAATATCATTCACACAGCCTTAAAAAAAACAAGATCCAAGAAAGTAAAATGATTACATTTAAGTCTATTTCATACTCTCTCTGCATTTCTAATATACTGTGCATTCCCATGGAGGCATATTCTTGGAAGAGATCTGAACTGCTGGTTATACGAGACTAAGGATAAACAGCAGGTTAAAATGTAGGCTTTTTTAAGGTGTGGTTAGTGGGTTTTCTCATTTCTGCTATTGAGCATACTTTTTGGTTTTTTAAGCAAGCATGCATCATATTGCTACATCTGCACTTGTTTCATCTTTACCTACCACCTGAATGAATAGAACAATCCATCACCCCAAGAAGAAATATTTTAGGATTACTACCAATGCAAACATACATTAAAATAATTTTTTTGCACCACAGAAAGCATATTATAAAAAACCATTACATTCTACCATTGAACAGAACAAAATTTGTGCAACTTCTATTGGGTCTTTATTACTCAGAGACCACTGATTCAGTGCAGATGTTTCAGATATTTATCAATTTAAATTAACTCTTTGAATAATATAATCTATATTTTTTTTCTGAGAAATTACAGTGATTTACTCTAGTTGGATTCAAGTTCAGTTAGTGCAACAACAAACAAGACATGTTTGTCTCAGAGAGACTAGAGAAAAAACTGGTTTATTGGGTGATTGATTTATGGAAAAAAAAAAAGGGTACCTAGTAATATTTTTGTTTCTTTCAACATAAATTCTAAGTGAAACCATCTGCAAGGTGCCAGGCAACATTCCAAGAAATCCTCTGAAGTACAAATCATTGTGTCTTTCTTGCAGCTGTTGAGTCATGGACCATTCTGAACATTTAGAACAGACCACATCCAGGTCAAGGTATCTATGCTTCTGGTCTAGTCTGTTCCTTCATTTAACCAATAATTATAAAAATTCTAGGTCATTGCATGAACATTTAACTTCCATGTTCCTCTCAGAGCAAGGGTAGATGGCTGAAGCCATCACATAAGACAACTGAGATCTTCCATAAACAGTTTAACATGCAAAAAGACAAACCAGAATCCCAAACACTCCATTTTCCAAGGATCTCTTAGTATTGTTTTGTTTTTCCTTTTCCTGTAAATGCCAGCTAATACAATTTTGAAGTTTCATATTTTGTTCAGTCTCAGGTAAGACTGAACAGAGACTTTTTTCCGATGCTTAATGCGTTCTGTATCATCCTCTCACTGCTGTATTTGATTTTTCACATTCAGTGCATCTAGTCTTGAAAAGAAAAATAAAAAACCCACACAATCACAGCTTGGAAATCTGGGATAACCACTGTGTTGTTTTATAGACCATAAGGCTGTTGAAGCAGTAAAAACACAGACGCTCCCTAAAATACATTCTGACATTTTTGTGTACATGAGCGTAACAATTAAGAATGGAAAAGTTTTCTAACTCAAAAATCTTCTGTGTTTTTAGAGCAAAAAACACAGTTTTATTCATTAGGGGGTGAATCAGGGGGAAAGGGAAAAAAGTCCACCTCTTTCCATATTAATGTTTGAGAATATCATCCTGAAATTAAAACTAAACTAAGCATGAATATAATATTCAGCCCATTATCACAAACAGTTGATTAAAGTACTGATTCAAGACATGGAGTACAGTGTTGTTTCCTCATAAAGCTGTTTATGTATTTGCTATTCATTTTTCTGAAACTTGTCAGCAATGGAGATGGAGAGTAAAGTTTTGAAAGCAAGTCCATGCTACAACAGGAGAAGAAATAAGAAAAGAAGAAAATTGGACAAGATGATGTTCACTATATCAGCAACCTCCACTTTGAATTTGAATCTTCCTCACATAAAAGCTAAGTCTGGAAAGTTTTATGTTTAATGCAGACTCATTCCTGTCATCTTGTAATTAGCCTTCGAGCTGCTTTTATGCATGCAAGTTCCTTGAACTGACATTAGATAGAAATAAAGAATGAAATTATCTCCATCACCCTCATGCCAGATCCTGTTAACATCCTTTGCTCCCTCCTCCAATAACAGTTCTGAAAATATTGAAGTATTGTCCTGAAAACAGTCATGGGAAAGATTTGCAAAGTCATCCTTTTAAAAATGGAATCCCTATTACTTTTTCCATAGCATTGCATTTTCAATATTGCATTGTCTAACATACTCTTCTTTCCCCTTCTGTTATTCATTATCGATTTGATTGATACTGCAACATCTTGTCCCTTGCTCTTGATTTGGTTATGGTCAACTCTGTGTCCACCAGAACCACAGGTCCTTTTCTGAAAAGCTGTTTTCCAGCTGAGTGGCCCCCAGCATGTACTGGTGCTTAGGGCTGCTTTTCCCACCTGTGAGAGATTTGTGAAGTCACACAACAGCCTCCTCAAAACACAAGGGCAGTAATTGTGGAGGGGTGAACCACAGCTTAAGTGTTTTTCTCTTGCTTAACATCTCAGCTTAGTTTGGCAAGTCCTACTTCATTTTCAACCAATAAATAGGGTTCCTACAGCCATGCAACTGGTAGCCCTGGCTATGCACTCCTCATTGGTTTGTTTCTCTCTACGTGCTCTTGATGCTTTCCTTCTAAATACTTCCATCCTTTCAACTGCATCCTTGCTGGCACATAAGGTATCATAAACAACTTGTCCTTCCCTAGAATAACTTTTCAGTTGGAGAGGGGAATGTTACTACTATGAAGCAGGAAGTAGAAAAATAGACATGTCACTAAACCCACAAGCACAATCTGTGGAAAATGCATCAGTGTTCAAAGCAGAGCAGCTTTCCACTTCCCCGGAAGAACTCACAGGATTTGTCATAGCAGATCACATTGCTGCTCTGCAAAATACAGCATGCTGCCTCCAGCACTGGCCAATACCTGATGCTACACAGAAAAGTGAGTATCAGCATATTGCACCTGGCTGATCTTGAGAGATTTGCTCTTTAATTGCTAAGCAGAGCAGAAAAAAAACAACTGCCCTTAAGTTCCTCTTGGGCTCTGTAAGTCATTTTGCTCATGTTTAAATTTAGCAATATAGACACTTTCAGGTGACACTGCATTAAATGCAGTCAATTAGAATTAGCTTCTTGCGTTTATTTGATACAGCTATTTAGATAAATGTTCAAGTAGCTACAAATAATATAGCCCTGTCTCCCATAAAAGCTAACTTACTAATGTGACATTCCTAATCACTACATGAGCAGCGAATGCTCAAGAGTTTGTTTCACATTTCTTTTCCCTTCAGGCAAAAGGAAGGATGCATTCCAAGGCATTCAGGACTGCTAAAATTGTGATCTGGGCTAGTATAAAATTACTGCCCTTAACAGGAAGGAGGTTAGCCTACTTCCAAAATGCAAAAAATATTCCCATGAATCAGACTGCAGAAAATAACAATCACAAGAAAATGTCATTAAGGGTTATCACACCTGGTGGTGAAAAGTTTATCTCACCTGTTGATTGTTGCCCTCCATTCCCCCTCCATCCCACCTTGCCCCAATCCTTCTTATCTTCTGTTTCTGGCTCTACCAGAGAAAACTGAACAGATAAATTTCCACAGAAAATATCAGTTGTTGTATCCTGAAATAATACTCAGGCAGTGATAAGAAACAATGAGGACAGAGGAGCCACATTTTTGTAGTGAATGGTTACAACAACTATCTTTGACAACACGATATGAAAGTCATTTATTCAACCCAACACCAACATAATGATTTCATGGAAAAAAATGAGAACCCTTCATAAATTACTTTTTATGACTAAATTATGCCACATTCAACTCACATTTTTCTCAAGTTATCTCATTTGCTTTACAGATTGATGATGGTCTTCATCCCTATGCCTCTATATTCTACAGGATAAACATTTTCAACCTACTCATCAATCTGTCACATTCCTCACATTTTATGACCCTCTTCAATTTAGTCAAACTACTTTTGTTGGCAGAGTAAGGTACAGTGCAATTGGTTTTCTCACCATTTGAGATAAACAAGATGGACTTTAGCCTTCTTTTCCCAAGTCTTTCAAACACTTTTGTACAGATATGATACTGGTTTTGGTAGGCTGTTTTTGTTTCTTTTTATAGGACTAGCTTCGGGAAGCTTTAAATGGACAAGTTTGAAACCAAAGGTAAAAAAAAAATTAACATATTTTTTTCAGGTCAATCCCACTATGTGTTTCCTCTTACAATTAGCCCTTTACTATAAGAAATCCACTACAGGTGGACAACTTCAGCTGACATCCTTAGAATCAGAAAAAAAAAAAATTCAAATACTTTTTAAATTCTGTGGACTGTCTTTAGTTTTCTGATATTGGCATCATAAGAGGCTACTGGAAAGGAAAATACTAAGACTGCCTACTAGCTTAGGGCAATGTTATCTCTGATTTTCCCCAGCAAGGCAGTGGGAGATAGTAAGTGTCCAGATAAGAGGGATACTATTTAGCATTGGTGGGTTTATTCTCCTTGCTGGTAACATTATCTTAGTTGGCAAACTACTTGTTTATTTTTTTCCATCATGTTTCTGAAAAAGCCATTTAATTTTTCCTGCATTAGTTATGTAGCAATTACACACTGTCCAACCCTTTTAGATGTTTGCAATCAACAAAAGACTTTATATTCAGCCCATTACAAAAATAAGAGCTACTTATTTTATATACAAAAGCTCTCACTTGTAAATGCTTTTATCTACTACATGGTGCACTAAGAGACAACAAGATACTTGACTACACAGAGAAAAACTGAAGAAGTTTCCAGGAACCTCTCACTCATCCCCTCCAATATGGGGAATTTGAAAGGAAGATTCGGTCCTTAGACAAATCAGAACATTCTGAATTAACTGCAACAACTTTGGCTCTGGGTCTTTTTAACTTTTAAGTGAAGAATTTGAACAGTTTCATATTCGTTGCATTTAGCGAAATATTAGTTACATGTAAAAATTCGACCAAATTAAGGTGGAAGTCACTATGAAATTGATAAATGTTAATCCTCACATCGTCACAGATGTCAAAACTTGTTTGCAGAAATAATACAATCTGTACTCTTCACCTCAATAAATTGGTAAGCAGCAATGCTGCACAAGCCAAGACAATTAGCCTTTCTAAACTCATGTCCACTCAACATAATTTGAGTATGTTTAAATGTACAGGACTAGAAACTCAGTAGTATAACCTTATGTCTAAATGTCTATTCATGTTGACAATACATTTTTTTTTTTTTTGGCTGATGAAAAATCATAGAGTATCTTGAATTGGAAGGAATCCTTAAGGATCACAGAGTCCAGAAGCTCACCAAACTCTGTCAGGCTTGGTGCTCTGACTTCTTCCCTGGGAAGCCTGCTCCAGTGGGTGACCACTCTCTCAGTGAAGAGCCTTCTCCTAATGTCCAACCTGAATCTCCCCCAAGAGAGCTCAGATATTATACGCTGATATGAGCAGACAAATTCTTACGCCTGTATAAAACTCACAAGCCTGGCCTGAAGGGTCTGTCCTGTACAATTCTTGTGTCATTAGGTGAAAATGGGCAGACTTTGTCTGTCAGGCGTCTGTAACTCACCACAGTAGTTATACTGACAATCGATCCTTCCAAAACAATGCTCAACATGGCTCAGTCTGTCTAAAACAGGATGAAGCAAATTACAGCTTTGCACTGCTGAATTTACCCTTCTCCTAGATTCCTTCTGACCTGCTAAAATAAAGACAATCACATTTCTACATTTCCAGCCATTTCCATTCCCCACCGCCATTGTTCTGCTATTTTCCTTTATGGTCATGCCCATGTCCTTAAACTGATATTGTCAGTATGGCTGTCAGCACTGATCATGTCAGATAGCCTAAAAATGGGTGCATTCAAGAAGGGTGGAAAATACAATGTTACAGGATGGGATACTGCAAGAAAAGGACTGCATTACACTTATCTTCTAAGAAACTGAATCTTGAAGGTAAACACTCAAAAATTGCTCTGGAGTTGTAGTGTCTCAGCCATCAAGTAACCCTTGTTTGGAAATGTGAGGAGATCACAATTTTATGGCACAGCTTGATCTCAAGTAGGATCAGCACTGCTAACCACATGGGAAGCCACATCTATCATGCCTCAGCAGTGGAAAGCTACCAAAGTACAGCACTTTTGAAAAGATGTTCACTTTTGAGATTAAGTAGTTATTTAAGCCTGAGGCTAATTAACATTTTAGAGGAGCAGGGGATGGAGAGAATCAAACACTGTCAGCAGTGTTGTTTACAGGCTTGACTCCAGCAACATGGTGTCTGGTCCAAGACTGACCCCTCTTTTACACAACAAACCTGCACTAGTTCCAGTGGGACTATCCTATTTATGTTAAGGCTATAGCACAAAAACACAACACTGCATTTTGCAGCAAAGTGTAATTCATCGTGACATATTACAAGAAAAATTTGGAAACATGAAATCCAGTGAAAAATCCCCATTGCATTTCTTTAACCCAACCTGGAGACAGGCAAAGAAAAATCTGATCATGGTTATACAAAAGATTATGACAAGATAAACCTTTTTTATGTATCTAGTGTTTTCCCCCTTCTACTGTACTACATAACTAAAATTGTACAGACTCCTACATAGCATTCAGGAAGTTTTCTTGCTTTCTAGTTACATATCTAGTCATATTCATTTATTCAGATATAAGGACAGCGTATATTGACAGGGATTAAAAAAAAAACAAAAACCAAAAAAACCCAAAGCTGTATTCATCCTAACTGCTCCTGCCAATATAAGAGATGAACATGCCATACTCGAGCATCTCTGCAATTCCACAGCTATCAAGGAACTGTCACTATGATACAGGCAGCAGGAGCTGCAAGGCCACTCTAAATTGAGCCAAGGACTGAAGAGATCTGTGATACAGATGAGTAACAAAACCACGCAGTACTTTCCCTATTGCTCTTCATCACCCTTCTGGAGTTCTCAGTCTTGGAGGCCCTCAGGATAGGTGGGACTCAGCCTTCCTCTCCTCCACTGGGCTGCAAAAGTAACTATAGGATACATTTTGAGTGAACAGTTTCACAACATGCATAGGCAGCTTCTCAGACAACTGATTCTTAATTCCGCTACACACAGTTCAAACCATCAGACTTGACCTTCACCTTTCACTTTCAAGTTCCCCCTCTGTTTTAGTACTCTTGCTTATTTTCCTATTATATGATTTGTAGTTTTCCATACCATGGTTATTCAGCAATTTAACAGCTCCTTAAAAAGCTAATTTAGGATTAAATACCCTTTCTGACAAGTGTTACATAACATTTCCTATTTAAAGGCAGTATCAGTGCCAAGTAATTTATGATTTTGGATTATTAACACTTCGAAAAAATGTCATCATTAAATTCCACACTCATAAGCTTTCTTGAGCTCTTTGATAAACTTGCCACAGAAAACCTCGTATTCTCCTTCGGGTGGTAGTAGAAGAGAAGCCTTTATCCTCATCTTGTATGCACCAGCTTACATAATTTTTTAGAGGTGGTCCTCTCATCAGTACTGATGGCACCAAAATATGACATTTGACAACAGTGCTGCTCTCCATGGAATAGAGTCCAGTAGTCAAACTATAACTGGGAAAAATGAAACCATCTGGGGGTAAATAATTTTTCATTTATTCTTTTTGGGTAAATAAAACAGCTCAATTCTCCATGAAGGCATGCATGGAGAACATAAGTCAATGTTCTGCCATTAGCTACCACACTAACCTCAGCTGACAGATACATGTCATTGTAAGTGACATCCATATTCAGTAAGTCCTCTGCCCCAAATGAATTCGTATTTCATTGCCATGACATATGTGGACAGTTCCTAAGTCAAATTAGAGCCATGTTCACACTAAAATCTCTTACTACCACAGGTATTTCCACTAGTTGACAGAAAGAAAAAGCAAACTGCCCCCACTGTAGCAGTAGTTAAGAGTTGCTGGTTTGACAGCATTAGTTAATCCACAAAGGAATATGAAATAAAACTTCAGCCTACAGTAAACTTCCCAGCTATGTTCCACTATTACAGTCACATCACAAAGCTTCTTCAGCTTAGGCATATCTTTAGAAGACTTTTCAGCTCAAAAGTCACAATATAGGTGTTGATAGTTACACCCAAGCCTCTTTTCTCTTTTCTGCCTCCCAGGATATGGGCACGGACTTTTGAAACTCAGTTGTTTTCAGGAGGTTTTTTTGCTGGTGGGGTTTTTAGGGGGGGTGGTTGGTTGGAAGGTTTTTTTATGTTAATTGTGTAATATTTAAATTAATCTTGCAAACAGCAAAAACAATCTGTTGTCACTTAGCAGAAATGTTTCACTTGATGGTGTTAACATGTTCCTGCCTCCTGCTTCAGATGTGGTGGAGAGGTGCAGAGGAAGAAGACTGAAAAGTAGACTGAACATGTAACAACAAAGTTTAGGAATAAACATTCCTTCATCTAAATGTGATAGTGTTTATATTCAGTTATGGTTTTGGAATTCTGAGAAGTGTGATACAACTTTTTAAACAAGTTAAAAAATTATTCACATTAAGACTCACCTGTCAAGAATAAGGTTTATGCATAATAAAGGTACATGCAAAGTAGGCAAAGGCTCAGAATTTTTTAATACCATACTTCAAAAGTATTTAAAAGAGTAAGTGTGAGGTTCTGTGCGGGAAATGATTTTCCAGCTTATTTAGAGATGTTCATTAACTCTCACAATGAATACTTCATTCTGAAATTTCAGATGTTTGAGTTTGGTTTTGTCTTCTAAGTGAAGCATTTAAGCCTCAATCACTCTGCCTGCTCCCAGTATTTTCCATTATCTTAATCAGTTCTGGATTTCAATCTCTGAAAAACAGTTATAATTTCTAACCTTCTATTACTGTCCCTTAATTTTTCTTCCCTTTGACTGACTGGTTGCAAATATACCACACTCATATGCACTACCAAAAAATCCTAAAGACATAGCAAAATAACTTTTTTTTTTTAGTTTGATATATAAAAGCTCTGCAAAGGTTTGGTATTAGAGCAAATTGATTGGGAGGATACAGATTCCGCTGGAAGAGTTAGGGTAATCTCAGTCTTCCAAGGCTCTTGACAAAGAAGGGGGAAATGGACTTGATTCTGTTTGCATGCTACATAAGGACATTTTTGCATACCTTGGGGGTGGGGACTAGATATAAAGAATTTTGAGGACTTCAATTAAGACCTTGAGCTTTTGACACTTAAAGAATACCTGCTTATTCTGTTTGTTTAAACAAATAATATCTAAACTGAATCTAGGCTGAAAATCTGTTGAGTGCTACTAAGCTAAGGCAATTATTCCACCTGCATAAAGTAATGCAACTACTCCTTCGGTAAGTCTAATTTGGAGCATAAACTTGAAAGTTACTCATTTACAAATTTACTGGCTAATTTGTGGTTAAATGATGAGCCAATTAAATAAAGATCCTAGACTCTCTTTTCAAAGAGCAGTTCTCCCAAGTCAGAATGTTAAAGCAATCTGGGATGGGAGCTAATGAGGTTCAGCATCTTAATAATGCTTAAGTGACTTCTGAAGGAAGAAGCCCAGCTGTTTTCCTGGTCAGAAAATAGGGCGCATACCTGTAGACTGTATGAATTAAATGTCTGCAGTAACATCTCAGAGCTTTCTTACACTTTAATATTGCAAAGTTGCATGGGGAAAGATACCCAGAAACCTTGTGCCTAGTCCACATGAACAGCTAAAACAATACAAACCCCATGCAGAGATTTCTGTATTTCACCTTCAACAACATTTAAAGCTTTCCAAGATGTAGAAGAGTTAGCACTGGCCCCTCATCACTAACAGCTCCATAACTGCTGCAACACGTGCCTGGAGCACCACTTGGTCAGATCCACAAGCCTCAGGAGACCATGCTGTTAGCTGGAAGTTTTTATCGACAGAGGCTTAAGTGATCTCCTTCTCTAATTTCTCACTCTAAGTGTCAACACACACTGGCTGTGATATCCTGAGATGTATCCCCACCTTGCAGACTAAAAACTACCTCTGAAAGCCTTGTCACTGCAGTGCTGACCAAGTGACACATCAATAGAAAAAACAGCTTGTTATCAATAAAGTGATGCATTTCCTTGAGAAACATCACATCAACTGCATGCCCATAATAGAACTGAGCCTGTCTTTCAAAAGCATTTGTAAAGGCAGCTGAAATGGGCTAAAAATGGCACACCACTTCACACATCTCACATCTGGAGCTAGCAGTACAGTCTACTTGTAAGAACCTCCTCCCCAAAAGGGCCCTGGGTCTACACCTGAGAAAGACAACTCCTGTCCCAATGAAATAAGGTAATTTCCTTGAAAACTCTGAATTTAAGAAGCAGGATAGTTTTGCAGGGATGACAGAGAATAAGAGCAATAGCAACCCAACCAGCTCATTATAGAAGGATTAGAGATTATATCCTACTGAGCAGTGCTTACATTCATCAGCCAGAGGTATACCACTGTATCAGGCTGCTCTGCAGCAACATGCCATGACAGCTCTCCATCACTCATTTTCATATGTCTGTTCTCAACTGGGCCCTTTCCAAAAAAAAATCTGAAAATTATCATAATACAGCTGGTAAAGAGACTTACGCAGGCTTTTTGAAGATAGCTTATTTAAAAGTTATCAGGCAAAAAATGGTACCAGGTAATTCAATAAAATATGGAGACTGAAAGAAAGAAGATCAGGGAGGGGGTGATCAACATCATCTACTCACATTAACCTTTATTTAAGACACATTTCATTAGGGACATCATCTCATTTTCATACTTCAGCCTGGTAGACTTTTCTTCCCTCAGAAGTGGATCTGAGGGGGAGGGGACAGAAAGATTTAACAGGGTTTTCCAAGGCTTGGAAATTCATTAAAGTAGACTATTGTAACAATTTAGAGCTCTAAACTGCTGAATCAAGATTGCTACATAAGATTAAGTTGACAGACATTTGAAAAAAAAAAAATCCGTTAATGCCTCAAATGCATTTGGTTAGGGAAATAAAGCTACAATCCAGATTTGGTTGTACTCTCTAAAAAACAGGGAAAGAAAAATATATTTCTGAAAGAACAAATATTAGTCAATATTAAGTCACAGTACTAACAAACATTTTTCCTCTATCACATTTGTACAGAGCTGCAATTAAAGACTTATTTAAAGCAAAAGATCTTATTAATGGGTTGTTACTTTCTATAAAATCAATTTCAGTTCAGTAGCCCTGATTAAGTCTCAATTTATAAAAGTGGAAGGAGGCCAACACAGAAAATCGGTGTAACTCCCTAACAACATAGATTTTTTTTTTTAGAGAGCAGTTCTGAAATAGATTACAAAGCCTTCTAATGAAAATCAATGACATTTTAAAGTTAAAGGCTTAAAGAGTAATCAAAGATTTAAAATGCCAAAAATGGAAACATATGCTTCAAACTCTGATTTTTTTCTTGTGTGCCCAAATTGGCTTGGTCAGTTCAAAAGCTTAAGGCAAAAAGGTGACTTTCTGAACTGCGACTACCCAACACAGGGTAAAGAAAGGTCTCCTTGGACCCATGTATGGAGTGCTGGGTAACATCTTCTGATAGATTGTCCACAGCTGATGTGGAGTTGGATTTTGTTTGCACTGAGCCTCGGAATACTCTTCCTGGGCATCTCCTCTCCTCGGGTCACATGGCATTCTCAGTGGTCTTCTTCTCCACACCTGCAGCATCAGCACTGGACACCAGAGATCCACCCGGAGCTTCACACTGCTGGCCCTGGGGCTTCACCAGACAATGCTTTCAATGGTTATGGGTCTGCTTTAGCTGTAACTGCAAACATTGACAAGGGTCAGGAAAGGGTGGGAAGACTATTTCCTAGAGCTGGACAGTGACTCTGAACATTGAGACCAGTCCTGAGGAGAAAGACTTGGAGGCCTTGGTGGACAAGTAGCTTGACATGAGCCAGCAATGTGCACTTGGAGCCCACAAGGCCAATCATACCCTACGTCCTATCCAAAGCAGTGGCCAGCAGGGTGAGGGAGGGGATTCTGCCTCTCTGCTCTGCTCTGGTGAGACCCCATGTGCAGTGATGCATCCAGCTCTGGAGCCCCAGCCTAAGAAGGATGTGGAATTGCTGGAGCAGGCCCAGAGGAGGACTACGAAAATGATCAGAGGGATAGAGAACTTCACCTGTGAAGACAGGCTGAAGAGATGGGGTTGTTCGGCCTGTAGAAGAGAAGGTTCCAGGGCCAACTTTTTGCAGTATTCCAGTACATAATAGAGGCCTACAAGAAAGCTGGAGAGGGACTTTTACACAAGGGCATACAGGGATAGGACAAGGGGTAATGGCCCTAAGCAGAAGGAGGATAGGTTTAGATTAGATGTTAAAAAGAAATCTTTCATAATGAGGTTGGTGAGACACTGGATCTGGTTTCCCAGAGGAGGCTATAGATGCCCCCTGCCTGGTGGTGTTCCAGGCTGGATGAGGCTCTAAGCAACCTGGTCTATTGTAAGGTGTCCCTGCCCACATCAGAGAGGCTGGAACTATCTGACTTTTACGGAATCTTCCAACCCAAAGCATTCCACGATTCTGTGACTCTACAATGACCTATTTTCTAGAGCTTGATAGGCAATTCCTTTGTTACCGCTTCATGCCAACTGCCATGATGCACTTTAACCTTGTTGTGGTAAAGATCTGAGTGAGTCCTTGTGCAATCACCCTTCGAGTCATTTAGAAAAGAAAGAGTGGCTGAACAGATTGCAAACATATAAAGCCAGATCTAAACCGACCCGAGACCAAGGGGGAAGCTTGCCCCTCATGCAGACAGTACCTCACCCAGAGAAGGGCCAAAGATATCAGTCTGCCCTGCCTCCCTGTCCTCAATGCCACTGACCTCAGGACCCTGGCAAAGTTACATGAGCATGACACAAAAGGGATTGATTCAAGGACATTTATGAACAACTTTAAACATAATGTTAATGAGGTTTTTTTAGTCAAAGATAACCTGGTATTATTAATCCAATTAAAATTAGACTTGATTAGACTGCTACAATTTCAATTAGACTAACAATAAATTCTTGTCTTTGTGTGTAAGGTGTGCTTCTTTGACTTACAAAAATATATTGGGTGTAGTGAAACATTGTACACTTCTAAGCATGATTGCTTAGCTCCTGCTTTCCATATTCATGTAGAGCACAAATCCCTGTTCTCTCCCAACAGTGCTCCTCTTTCCTGCTCTCTCTTCACTGTGGTAGAACAACTGGCACAGTAGTAAGAGCATCTTCCCTGTGCCTCCTCTCTTTTTCTGTTGGCCAGAAAAACCAACCAATTAAAACAAAAAACACACACCTCCTCCTCCACCACCGTGCAATCTTCCACCCATAGCTAGCACAAGCACAGATTCAAAGGCGCTGTGCCACAAAACTTTACCAGGAGAAGAAGGGGTGGGTGCACCCCTTGATGCAGTCAAATGTAACACGGGGGTGCACAGCACATGTTAACAGTAGAGATGCTTCATTCATGCTTCACTGCATAGAAAATGTATTAGCTGGCCTGTTCTGACTAAACATACTAACCCCATAGTGTGAGTTCTCATAATTCTGAATGAATGAATAAGTGAATGAACAAATGAATGCTGAAATGAACACAGAATACTAACAGTGCATAGAAAATTAACTTTCAGGAATCACCTTCACATCAATATTGGGAACTTCATGCAGTATGCTGCATTCTTTAGAGCTTCCTTTACAGAATTACAAATCTGGGAGATCAAGTAAAATGTGTTAGCACAGGAACACCATTCTTCATGTATCATAGGAGATCAGTAACATTAGTCTAACAGCCTGAGACATAAGTAGTTTTTAATCTCTACCAAATCTCCCACCTGCAGAAATAATTAACATTTTTGACCTTTATATCACAGATTGAATTCGTAGAAATTCAAATGGATTCTCTTCTGTATGAACTAATAATTTCCTTTTCTTTTTGACTACTTAATGTATAAAAATGTTATTTTATATACAATGTATGTATCCATTACCAAACAGTACCACTGAATACGGGTAAATTTCTTTCTGCTTACTAAACCTGTTCACACACACTCATGCCCATGTCTGAAAGTATACTACATGAAATTGCACCTTCCCAAGGTATTAATTTGTATGTCCACAAAATACTGTAAGTGCAACCTTATGAAAGGGTGACAAATAAAATCCTGAAGCTTTAAAAAATAAAGACCACAAACACCCCTACACCAAGTCCAAATAATCAAGATAATTCCCAGAATAGAAAGAGGCAGCAGAAAGAGCTGGAGAACAACGTACATTGTGTAATGAGTTCATCACTTTCTGCATTAAAAAGAGGGAGAGCAGAGGAGAGGAGAGGAGAGGAGAGGAGAGGAGAGGAGAGGAGAGGAGAGGGGAGGATATAGTTCAGACCTATAGTGATCATCTAGTCCAATTGCCTGACCACCTAAGGGCTGACCAGGAAGCAAATCCCATTATGAAGGCATAACCAAATGCCAAATGTTTCTTTTTCAGGTACTGACAGACAGGGGGAATCAATCACCTCGCTAGGAAGCCTTTTCCAGTACAGTCACTTAACTCTGGTCAGCCATAGAATGATCAAGCAGTAGGACCAGATGATAATTACAAGCCCCCACCATCTACACCAATTCTATGGTTATGCTCTGCTATTTTTTTTTTCGTTACTAGAGAAGACAACCCTTCAATTTTCCTACAGAGAGAGTAAATAAATATATCTAAAACTCTGGAGTTCACATTCAGATTCCAGAATCTTCACACAAAGCTGAGCAATTTCAGCACTGTGTATCTGTTTTCAGAATAGATACAACTAGAGAAGTACAATCTGTTTACTCTTCATGTCAGACCAGCCTAGTATTTCTTAGCTTTGATATTCCTCCATGTATAAAACTAACATTTACCAAACTACTCTCGAACCAAATGGATACTCCTTCAGCTTTCCACTTCTGTCCAATGGCTTGTGGCAACTCCTACTCCCACCTCAAGCACATATTGCCAGTCAGAAGAAAAGCCCCAAGAACCATTCCAATTGTCCATCTCAATAAAAGAGCACAAGCAGCCTCTTGAAGGAGACTATTTTCCAGAACCAAGGAACACAGAAGAATGGGATGTTCCTAGTGAATTTCTCCACCACTAAGAAAGGCAGAGAAGTCATGCATATTTGCATTTTCTAAAAATGTGATCAACTTTAGGTTGAGGAAAAAAAAATCAAGAAACTCAATTTTATTTGGCTAAGATATTTGATAATTAATAGTTTGGTTGTTTTTTTTTTCTCATCTATGTCCTTATTTGCAATATTTCTGTGTTCACCAAATGGGTTACTGAATTAAAAGGAAATTTCTCATAGGTGCTAACCTGCCAACTGCACTGCACTGCTTTTTCTCTACAATTACATTTCATTGAGAAAATGCTTTGTTTTACCATTTAATTTCTATTATAGTAGCAACGAGGAAATATTAATTATATATTCCCATTGCAACTATGAAATTTAAGCTCTTCCATTTTTTCACAGACAAATGTTCCCTTTCAGGTGGATAAAACATTTTTAAACTATTTTACAAACTGGTAGTAGTAGAATAAATGCCTCTGTAATGGTTTTTCAAAAAGAAAAGCAAGTTCCACAGTCATTGTGTATCTTTCCTTGGGCACTGGGAAGTCTGAGTCAGCTCAGAAAGACAGAACAAAACACTAATTACTGAAGCAATCCTGAAACTAGGTGTTTGCTCAGAAAGGTGTAGCTTTTTGGCTAACTATACAATCTCTTCACCTGCCATTTGTTTCACTCTGCTGTCTGTCAAACAGAGTAAAAAATGCCTCTAAACAACAGGACAGTTTTTGTCATACCTGTGCAGTAAATGGCAACTCAAGACAAGCCATTTCTGATTAGGACAGAAGTCCTACAGCAGTATGTGCTGCATATATACAAATGCAAGACATGATTGTCCAATGATGAGGGCCAAAAACCACTTGAAGAAATGACTGCTGATAAAAGAACAAGAATTTTGCCAAATCCTTAGCAAGGGAAAGCAGGAAACAGAGCAAAGTGAATTAGGTTCTGAATATAAATTTCCAAGATTTTTCTTAATTTTATTGTTTGAAGGTCTGTTCCAGCAGGTCTTTCTATGTCAGCATTCCCACTGTTTCTTTTTAATGTCTCAGTTAATGAAACCGATTCCTCAAACTTGGTTTAACAAAGTAGGAACCAAAGAAACATCAGAAAAACAAAACACAAAGACAAACAAAGATAGGAAAAGGGAAATTCATTGCATGCAAACTACAAGTAAGTGAATGAAACTAATAAATTTAACCATATATATTATTCCTTGGTATGAAAAACAAAAGATTCTTGCATGGTATAGCTAAAGTATTATGTTGATGCCATTAGAATGTATCTTAACCCTAAAACAAAAAAGTTGCCATCAAGATTGAAGAACGAGTTGCAGAAAAGGAGATTAATTTCCAGTTCTATTACATGTTGAAGATCTTGCATTAAAATCTTGAGGTATTTCTTTAACCTTATTTCTGCAATAAGCCACTGTTTTCATAGTCATATTTGACATCAAGGAGGAAGCCAAAAAAGCAACAACAGCTGCAACAGCAGCTTATGTATGAGGTCAACTATGAATATTCTCATGTGCTTGGCTTTGAAGTTTCATAAAATTACAAAATGAGATATGACCATGTTTAGCAGTGAATATATTTTTAATCAATTTTTTCAGCTGATTGTACGTATCCTAAACAGCTTTGGAAATGACAAAAAAATGTGCAAGAATCTGATCTAGGAAGGATGTTCTACCTCCACCATCTGCAAACGCAAACCTTTCAGGGTTCCTGTTCTAAAACACCTCTAAACACACCCAGCAGCTGATAGAAGCTCTGATGGAGGCATATGAGTACCACACGGTCCTCCTCTCCTGGTGACTCACACATTCACTGTGACACAAAAATTCGACCCACACCACCAAAGGACCTCAAAACATCTCTGCTTTGCTTTGACCTGAATGGTCTCAGAGAGGCAGTTCTCAGTGCCATACAACTATAATCATAGTCTCCTGTACAATGGACACAGCCAGTCAGCTTCAAGTGCTAGGATCATTTTGAAAATTAGTAAAGTAGCTTGAAATACAAATAGACTTTCTCAGAGTCTTCTAGCAACTAATTCCTAAATGCAAACTGAAATATATTTAATTAGTGTCCCAGTACCTACTGTTTATCTTCTCTGATTGACCCTTTTCCAGAAATGGGCGCTAAAAAACTCCAAACAACTGGCATGGGTATCCAGAATGACAGTTTTCTTCCAGCATAACAATGACTTTGCTATGTTATTGAAACTGGACATGTTTCTGTCAATCAGTAAATACAGAATTTTAGCACTGACTTACTAACATCATCCTTAAGCAATTGTTTCTCTGTGCCTTCCCCTGCATCCTAGGGCACCACTTGTATTATCTAGGACTACTTTAATGTAAATTAATAGGCCTTGACAACACAACTACATTTGCTTCAGTTAGAAGTCATCTTCCTGCACACAGTGATGTCATTTTTGATCCTCATTAATATATTATAGTAAAGATATTTTCGTGGCAGATAGATACATTCAAATGTCTCCTTTTGTCTAAATCAACCCATTAACGTACCAGCAACACTCAGAATTTGGTAGCTATTTTGCCGTTTAGTACATGTACAAAATACAAACTGGTTCATAAAAATTAGTCACTAAGCAGATCTGACAAGACCTGTCTGTCACAAACATCTCATCAACTCCATTCTGAGATTATTTCCCTATCCCCTGAAAGGTTTCAAAACAAGCACTTGATAATTCACCATTTACAGACTGCTTATGTGAAACATGACATTGTTCAGAATACCTAATTTTCTTTCTCTAGATGGTTTCAGAATATTCCCACAAATTCCCACTACATCACTCAGACTACTTAAATTCTTACTTTTGCTGTTTGGGTTAGTATGTGTGTGGTTTGTGTTTGCTGGGGGTTTTATGTTTGGTCTTTTTAATGAAAGTAATTCTAATTAACGCAAATGAACAAAATATGACCATCTGAGTTGAAACACTGATCATTACATGTGGAGGTTAGAGACCACCAATACAGAGACAGATAAAAGAAATCCAAAATCTTTAACACACTTTTTTTTTATAACACAGCTGCATAAAGGATGACAAAATTAGAAATGAGTAGAGTGCTTCCAGTTGATTATTCACAGCTGAACACAAACCTCTGAACTTAAAGCTTTAGTAAATAGCCATTTTACACAATTTTTTGTTGTTGTCTTAAATAAAAGCTAGTACAATTAATATTTTGTTTTACTACAGGAATAAATGTATTTAGGTGTTCTTAATTATATATAAAAAACAACTTCTGTGATCAAGTAACAGACATAATCCCTTGTTGCTGACTAGTTCTGAGTTTTTAAGTGGATGATTACGTATGTAAGACCAAAACCAGCTGAACAAAAGAGTGTATTTGCTTAACAGCATCACATCTTTGCTTTTATAGTATACACACAGAGGTATTTATTTCTTCCAAGTGTTGTCTCTTTTGCTTAAAATACAATTTAACATTGCTTTCTGCCATATAAAGATTGTACTAACAGCAGCTTTGAGGATAGTTAAAAACTTGCAGATACAGATATGCTTTCTAGCTTCTCCAGATGTACAAAGGTTGCAGCACATGGGAAACAACCATCTTCCAACTACAGGCACACTGTGGTGATTATTAACATTTGTTTCCGCACTGAAGGGAAGATGAGAACTGTGTGTCAAATACCAACAAAGTCACAGCCTATCTCACTTGGAAAACTTTGTACGGAATATAATCCCTGTTTCAAGTTTCATTTTATAAAAAATATTTGTGGCAGATTTAGTCAGGGGCATACTTCCCTTTCACTGCCCTCTGCATCCCACCCACACACTTCTCCAAGACTGGATCCAATCCCACAAAACAGACTCAATATACATTAAATCTGAAGTGGAAAAGAGTGCATAAAGATCTGGAAGTTCATTAGTATTTCTGGAGTTCTGTTCCTTCATCTCAAGCAGTCATCACATATTTGCTATTAACATAAATTTATTCAAATATGAAGAAGCTGTTACAGCAATTCTCTATCTGCAGTTCTTGAAACATGTTGTGATGATTAAAAATCCCACACGCATTGAGAAAAATTTACAGTGCATAAATTTGTTACAATACCCTCATACCCTGTGCGCATTTGAAGCGCTCAAAGCATAATGTGTTAAATTACATACTCTTGACTCTGTACTGGATATTTTCTGTAGACTATTACATCCTGCCACCAATTACAGTGGTCAGAAGTTTGCTGATTTAAAAAGCTCACTTTCATGGCATTTGGACTTCAGTCACCTATGCTGATTGTCCAGTAAAGTCTGGATTTTGAGAATTACTGAATGTGATTAAACATTGGATGTTTTGTATGTGTATGCACACATTCCACTCCTGCTTGATGTGCTGCCCAAAGGATAAAGTAGTCCAAGTATAATTTTTTGCTGTCTAAAATAGTTTCCTTCTGACCTTATTACATCAAAGTATCATAAAGTTATGCTCTAAATACCTCTACAGATATCATATGCCTATTGACATCCTCAAAGGATCTTTTTCTTAACCAGAGGAAAATTAGCTTCTAAGAGGATGCAAACTCTGTGGAAAAGATCCAATGATAAAACACTTTTCCCCAGACTGCATGCTAAACGGCTCTTGAATGTCAACAAAACCAGCATCAAGGAGGAAACTGTTGTCTCTGTGTCCTCTTCCAGTAAAAAACATCCTTTTGATTTCATGCCTTTATGATCATTCTAGGCTCTCAAATTATTGGCATTAATCAGATGATCATCAGTCAGTTGTCAGACTGTGACAGAATGCAATTTTAAGGTTTGCAAATACAGGAAATTTAGGTAATAGGCTATTCCTCGAATCAGATCATGGAAGTACTAATAGCCAGGTACACTGTCCTCTCCAGTGTTAGACAAAAGTAGGTTTTTCTCTCACATACTCCTGTCAAGTCTGTGGTAGAATCCTGTTTAACCACATGTAACTGATTTTTTTAATCTTCCATTATTTTTTACAATTTTTCTTTTTTAACATATTGAAGGTAATTTTTTTCTTAACTTATTTTTAAATTAACAACTGCAGCAAGCAGACCCACCCCACTGCTTTTATTAGGGGAGAATCATTGCCTTGTATTTTCAACCTGTTTCTTTCCATGTTTGCCTGCTACTGGAAGAGAGATAAGAGTTGCACGTTCCCTGTGATTAATCTTAAATTTGTTCAGCTATCCATTCTCTAGTCTGTAGATCCAAAACATACTCTTAGGGAAGTTGCCCCCTAGCTGATAGTATTTCAGTTTTCTGTATTTTGTTGATCACTCCTGTTCTTTTGGAACATGGCATACTTCTGGGGGTCAGGAGGATGAGCCTCTCAAAAACCTGAAATGTGGCCTCTTGAAAACTATTTGAAATCTTTTTCTTGATCAGCTACCAGGAAGTAGGTCTATTTTCTACAAATCATGATCTTTGACAGTAAAGATTCTTCTTCCCGGGATCTTCCTTGGTGATCTTCCCTGGTTCACAGAATCAAATTATAAGTCCTTTAGGAAAGAAATCACATGGTCATCTACTTCAATCTACAGAAAGCAGAGTCGACTCAGAATTCAGATCAGGTTGCTCAGGGCTTTGTCAGACGCGACTTGAAAAATCTCAAGGACAGAGATTCCACAGCCTTGCTAGGCAACCTCTCTCAATGCTTAATTATCCTCACAGTGAATGGATATTTATCCTTAAGACTGAGCCTCTTATGTCTTGATTTACGTGCATGGTGTTTCATCTTCTGGCTGAGCACCTCAGTGAAGAGCCCGGCTCTATTCACTTGATTGCCTCCTTATCTGTAATGGAAGGCTGCCATTAGGTTATCCTTCCCCTGAAGCATCTTCTCCAGGCTGAACAAGTTCCATTCCCTTGTCTTCCCAAAGGATGTACAGTTCAGTTTCCAAATGTTTTGGTCACTCTCCATTGAATATATCCCAGTCATTCAATGTCTGCCTTGAACTTGGCTGAGAGAAAGAAGGGAGGTGGTGTCAAAACCTCAACATAATATTCCAGGTGGGTTCTGACAAGTGCTGACAAAAAGGGGAAGGGAACACTTCCATCAGTGTACTGTCTAACACAGCCTAGGATGTTGTCAGCTTTCACTGCTTCCAGGGAACACTGCAAGACTCTATGTTTGCTTACTGAACTTTAAACAAATTTGCTCAACCCTTGCCCACCTATGCTGGGAAGTCCAATGCAGTTCCATGAAGAAGTTTCTCTCTTTATTATGTGTTTGTAACAGTCTCCTTAAGACTCCTTGATTTCCTAGATGCCACTGCAAAACCAATTGCTATTGCAAAAAATGAATTAAAATATTTCCTTACTCTATGGCTTAACAACATTTAAATGTGGCACAGGAAAATGTAAGACACTTTCTCAGTTCAACTTCCACAACAACACAAGTATTGGAGAATGAGCCAATTGGAGAATGGCTCAACTTGAGCATTAAGAACAGAGGGAGAAATTGCAAGCATTAAAAAAAACCTCCCTCACACCAAGAGCAATCCTACTTATTTTCCCTACAGTGATGGAGAAGTAATTCTACTGTTCACGAGACTGAGAAAAATGAGATTGTAGAAATTTGATTCTGGCTCTGACAGGTATTTGACTGTGGAGATTACAGGTTCTAAAATGTTTGGAATAGAGATTGTACTTCAGCATTGCCTATGTTAAGGGAATACATTCGTCAGACAGTAAATACTACAGAAGAAGAAAATCTTGGCTAAATAAAATAATAATTTAAACAGCAGAGATGCTTGTCTTAAATTTTTGTCAAAAATGCAATTGCTCACTGTAGTCTGACACGTTAGAGGCTAAGTTTTTTTGCTTGAACTGTTCTTGACAGATTTTAATGTTAATTGGTTTGGGGAAGATGCCAGGCAATCTAAAACATTTGCTGCAAAACAAATGTGAAGGAAATATGGCTCAGGGTGCAGAGTCTCACAATTCACTTACAACTGCAGAGAACAAGCACCATTCTCTACAGAGAATGACAGAGCCAGACAAAGAAAAAAAATAATTTTAAGAAGTGGCAAGTAAGAAGCAACTCTGCCACAAGATTTACGTCCTGTACATTAAGCAGCAATAAAACATTAATTTCACTATTGTAAAAATGCTGACTATAAACTCCATCAAGGTCTCAGCAAAAATACAAAGCAGTTGCAGTCAGCAGGATCTTTTCTGTACACAAATTACCATTTATGGCTAGCAAAGAGAAAATATTCTAAAAGACAAAAGTAATGGAAACTGAATTGTGAAGAAGTCCCTCAGAGAGAAGGCAACAGAGGTTATCTCATCCCACATACTAACTCAAAGCTCTCATTCCCCCTGCTCATTCCCCATGCCACAGCTGCAAATGCTACGCTGGAACAACTAACTACAGACCCGCTTTGGTTTATAGATCTTGCATTGCTATTGTACTTTGACACATTCAATGGACCAACAGGGCCACCATTTCCAAAGGAAAGGACCTTTGAACTGCACTGGCATGCAGCACATCTTGTGTAAATTGTGAAGGCAGCGGGATTTCCCAGGGCACATTCAACCAACAGGTTTGCAATTCCAGGAGAACCCCTTCTCACACAAGACAACCACATCTTACACTAAACAGAAGGACTCACCATCCTAACTTGATTTGGAGGGGGCAACTTCGAATCACTGAGTAGTCTAGATGCCCAGTTATTTTCATTAACAGTGTGGGCATTTGTCCACTTAACAGTCTCACAAACTGACAAGAAGTTGAAAAAACATCTTTG
Organism: Petroica traversi; assembly: GCA_025920805.1. Taxonomy (NCBI): domain Eukaryota; kingdom Metazoa; phylum Chordata; class Aves; order Passeriformes; family Petroicidae; genus Petroica; species Petroica traversi. The sequence goes on along the minus strand of JAHLSL010000006.1, from coordinate 21,852,075 downwards.
AGTAAAGCTGCAGAGACATGGAGGTAGCCAAGAAGATTCCTCTGTCTGGATAGAGACATGCCTCCCTCAGGACACATGAGCATGTGCAGTCTGCTGTCTAATTTCTGTGTAACTGAGAATTTTAGTTCTGCATAGTCTCCACTTGCTCTTTTGTCTGCTTGTAAAAGCCACCAAGAATGCACTTTTTCTTCAAAATGAAGGGAATGGCTGAGACACTTCCATAGCAATAAAGAGGTGCCAAAAAAAAGGGGGAAAGGAGTCAAGGAGAATGAGAGTCTTCGTGTAGTACTTTTGAGTAACAGCTAAATGAAATCTATTTCTCCAATGAGTTATCAATATATTGACATAAAGAGGGTTCTGGCAAAAAACAGAAAGAAGATCCCATTTGTGCCAAGGCAGTAGCAAGGAAAAACAGCCCATGCAATTTAACCCTTAAGAAAGAAGCAGTGAAACACAGACATAACCAAAATACCATCCTTCTCTTTCAGAAGAACAAATAGGCTACACAGACTATCAGTCTCTTTACCTTTTACAAAGAAACCCCAGCTATTTGTCCAAACATGAAGACTCAAACACAACCCAATGTTTAGCAGATAAAGGGAAAAGAGAGGTAAGAGAAAAGAAATAAGAATTTTGTAACAGCAGAGAAAGCAAAGTGAAAGGCTTTACTTCTCTTAAGAGCAATTGAGGATCCACTGGAAAAAAAAACCAAACAAGGAAATTCTTCCATATATCTACATTTTTTAAAAAGTAGCAGATCTTCCAGTACAAGTAGCTTATAGTAAACATTTTCTAAATTAATTATCTGTGCATACAATTCTTACATTTCTTTAAAAGCTAAAATTCATTATTAAAAGGTTATTAATTTTTTATCCTCTGAAGTTATTTCCATCTTTAAAATCAGCATAATTGTAACCACTAAATTTAAATATAAGTTAAAAAATAGCAATTAAAGAATTTTGCACAGAACTATTGACATGCCACCTGTATTTTAAAAAGAAGTTTATTTAAGAAATTGTAGTGATGACTTTATAAAGCCTAGTACAGGTCATTCTTCTGTAATTTATTCTTTATATAGTACCAATTAAGTCTTACTACTTGTCATTATAATGAAATGGTATCTAAGCATTGTAAGAGGATAATCTTTATCACAGGAAAAAAAAGTTTTAAATACAGCTTACTTCATGAGACTGCTACTAATGAGCTATTATGAACTACTGCAAATTCATTACTACTATTAATTCCCCCTGCCCCTCAACACTGCAGCAGAGACCCACCTGACCTTTCCTTCCAGAACCATGTCCTCAGAAAAGGCATCTTCTATTTTACAGGGAACTAAATCCCTGCGGCCAAATCAAGAAAGTATTGTCTTACTCAGGCAATGTGCTCTTCCATAAAAAATCTCCACTACCACCCATTTCAGGCTGTGGTCTGTGCAGGAATTGGTCTGAAATGTTAATCAACCTTACTGTAAGATACAATTACTGATTATAGCGGCTATTTAGCTCTACATTTGCTTTAGAAGAATATTTCTAGGTAACAGTAACAAGCCCAACAAATCATGTCTTCTAGCAGACACGTGAACAGATCTATTCTGCTCACGATTTTTCAGAAGAGAGACTGGAAAACACACAGATCTGTTTCATTATAATTTACTTTTCTGGATGCAGTTACTACACAGCTGCTACAGAAGTTTGCAAAAGGGTTAGCAAGTCTCAGGTACTTAAAGACATACACACATGTTGTATTGTGACATTTAACTTTATGCCCCGACACCTGAGGTTCAACAACTGGGCTGGCCCACGTTTTGCCAAGCTTGCAAATGTTTCACAAAACTGTGCTACAAAACCAGAGAGCAGCATTTCTAGAGTTATATGAAGACAGACGCTTCAAACAGGTCTCTCTGATCAGGTTGTGAATTCAGCCTATTACTCATGACATTCTTAATGCTCTGTTTTACATAGAAACTATGAAAACCCAGTTTTCTTTCACCTGCATGAGAATATGTCTGGATTAGAGAGGAACAAGCCTGAAAGAAACTAGTCTGCCTCTGGAAGGACAGGTGGGCAGCAATGGCTTCGTTTCCTAAACACTGAGACTGCAAACCAAGAGAAAATCACCCCCACCTCAGAAAAGTGACCTGATACCTTTCAGGGCTTTTCAAGAAGCCATTGTAAGAAATATAGCACTGTATTTGAGACTGCTGACAAACCCAAAAAAACCATGATTAATACAACTAACACCCTAAAAACAAAAGCTCTGCCCATTTTAACGAAATATTCACTGAACATATTGTAAAAACTAGTTTCCCAGCAGGTGAAATCTGGTTATGACACTAAAGGTCCCTGAAATCTCCTAAACTAGGAAAAATATAAACCAGAAACTTTACCACTGACAATTTTACAAACCAAAGGATTTTACACTCTCAATTCAATGTAAGCTTTTTCTTTCTTTTTCTTTTTTTTTTTTCTTCATTTTTGTCTTCTTTTTTGTGGTCATTTATTTTCAAAGAAATTAGAAATACCGTACTTACATTTTTGTGACCTTCCCCGGCCCCCAGCACAAGAACCCTTTTAGTATTTACAGGCTTCCACAGCAGAAATATGAACGTAATGTTTCTATCCAAGATTCAGTCCAGATATGCTTTTTCTCAGCCAGCTAGTCTAGTCTGCCAAGGCTAAGCAATTTCTGTCATCCTTGGTTTTCACTAAGGAAAGTGTTTGTTGCACGTGCAGTTAGTCAGTGCTGTTCTCTACGACTTGGGTTGACTGCCACATGGGCACAGGCATGCTTTACGTGTCAGTGGTGTATACACCCTTCCAAAAAGTCTGTACTTGAAGCAACAGAACACCAGTAAAATGTTGTCTGAAATTGTTACCATGCGTACTCTATCTTTTTACTCCATCCCAAAAAAGAGCAACAATTTTTTAGCTGCCTGGGTATGGCAACAGCAGACTCCCTCCCGCTTAGCATCCATAAAACTCAAGGAGATATTTGATATCTGAGACAAACCAGCTCCTAGCATGGCCCTTGTGCAGGGCAAATAGATGCTTTGGCTAGAATTTGTTTCGATTGTAGTTTTTTCATTGTTGTCTTGGGGTGTCAGTGGGGGCTTTTTTAGTTTTGTAGTTTTTGGGTGGTTTTTAGGGAGAGGACAGTGGTTGGCTTGTTTTGTTTTGTTTTGTTTTTGAACTTCCAAGTTGTTCAAGTAGGAATCTAACAGAACTGTTCAAACCACTTCACTTGAGTAGGGCTGACTGGTCCATGGATTTAGATCCTGTTATTTCAGCATATGGCCATATCTGCATAAATCCCTTGTGCCCTGATCTCCCAAATTCTCTGTCTTGGATACAGGCTTCATAATTGATCAGTGGGGAATTCAAGAGCACAGTAAGTTTCAAACAACTACCTCACAAGAAATATTACTGTAATGGGACTACTGTACAGGTTGTATTTTTGATGGGGCTCTAAACTTTATTCAGCACTAGGCATGTACATCATTTAATAAACTCTGTCGATGTATCACACACTCAGCATTCCTGTAATTGGGATTCTCTGCCCAGGTAAGAACCAGTTCAAAGCCCTACTGAAGCCAGGTTCAATGGCTCTAATTAGTCTGGATGAAATAAATCAGCAGTGCTGAACAGCATGAAAGCTACACTGCTTCAGGTAACACATATCATTCAAAGAAACCACCATGCCTTTCCATTCAAAGGTACCACACCATTTTTTAATTTAAGGATTTTGTAGAGGTCTAAATTACATTTCATCAATTATTTCAAAACAGCCAAATGGAGGAATTAGAATAAGAGGATTCTTAGCATTTGTTGTTTATTTTGGATAGCAAAAGGCAAAGATAATTGCCTTTTTTTTTTTAATACCAACTGTGTTTCAGGCAATTTACAAACATTAGGATTGTTTTAAAATGAAATGACCTAACACTTGCCAGATTTCCATTGCCAGAAAAAACAATTATGTGCAAAAAAGGTTTGAGATTATTAAAGCCTGTAACAGTCATAGCATTAAAAGAGTCCAAACACAGCTCAATGTTTTGCAACACAGCATTAAAGAACAAACAGAAAAGACATAGATACCACACAGTAAGGAAGACACACTTTCAGTTTTCCAGTTCTGAAAACACATCATATATTCAGAGCTTCGTAACACTACTTAGCAAAACAGGTAGCCCATAAGAGAGGTAAAACACTAACAAAGAAATACTAATGAATTTCACATAAACTCAACAGAACAGCTCAGCTCCCACAGCCACCTGGTACAAGCTCAGCAGCCAAGAGTCCAGCACATAAATAAAAGCTCCAGATCCAGAAAACTGAAATAGCAAGACAGTGTCTGTGCAATATGCAATCACTGTTCAGTCTTCAACAGTAATTCCCTAGACCACACAAAGTAAAGAATATAAAGTAGGAAGGAACCACAAACAAGAGCAAGAATTAAGAATGTTAATACTTATGTCCATAAACATATAATTGTCATAAACAGATAGGATTTATACATCCTAAAAATAAAAAAGACAAGATTGATTTTAAGTAGTAGTTCGCATACATCTCTTTCCCAATTAATAAGGCCAAAGATGTTCTTTTCTAGACAAAGCAAGGCCAAGAATTACATTCATTCCTCTTTGCGGAGAAATCCTCTCTAAAATCCAAAATTATTTTATGTTTCTCAACACTGTGATATATCCAGGCTTACATATAACACCTTTAGCAAAAGTAAACGCAATAAAAAAAACCAGTTTAGTTAAACTAAATTAATTAAATTCAAAACTGAACATCCTCCAACATATCAAAAGTCTGGCTGCACAGGATGTTTTCCACCACGTTTGGAATCCATTTGGCCTAACATTTGATAAGCATCACCACAGAGCAAGATATTTTACTCATCGTCAGCTTTTGCTCAGTCTCACTTGGTGCAGAGAGTCAGACATCTGCTTAAGGAGAAGTTTCCCCATTCTGTGTTAAACACAGCTCTATATTTTCCTTGGCACCTCCTTCCCTGTCCAAGGCCATTGGTGTTCACCTCATCCCCACTCCCTCAGGTAAAACAATGCTACATCATCCCTACAGACTGGGACCCTGAAGTTAGTCAAGTTTAGTTGCAATAAATGAACCACAGTCTACAGGCTTACACTCCATCAGTGGGAGCAAGTACAATTGTCAAAGTCTGGAGTCAGTAACTTTCTAAACTCAGTTCTGTAACACACAGTAGTTTTCTGAAGGAAAATAAAGAAATAAAGCACTTGTATAAGCACTTAATTAAGCAACATTTATTTTAACCCAAACTATACATTTCCACAACTACTGAAAATTAAAAAGCATTTAATTTTATTTTCTGAGTAAACTCTTGCCTTTTTTTTAACCCTGTGAGAAAGCAAGATTTTGCACTGTTAAAATGTGGGGAAAGATAACTTAATATCAGTAGCTGTGGGTTATAAAGCATAAATCAATATTGCCTCAATGCTATATGCATGTTAATTGTTTGTTCTATTGACAGCCATATTTTATAATTATTTGATGGTCATGTTTTATAGTTATTTTTCTACTTATTGCAAGACTAGACTGCAAAATGTGTAAGCATTTTACATTTTATATCTGCTATGTAAGTATTTCAGGAGAAAAACTGTGTTCACGAAGCAACACAGGACTCTCTTTTTCTTTTACTAGTAGTCAGTGGTTTGGATCTTCATTATGAAATTCAAGTGCAAGAGTTGTCTTAGCAAAGGAACAAGTGGCAGGGGTAGCCAGCTGAACAATAAACTTTTCTATTCAAATAAAAAAATGATACATTGATTTAACAATAGTTCTGCTTCATCTCTCCTCACTCTCCTCCAAGATTTAAATAAAATAATACAATGCTTCTTTCAGAATCCTAGTGAATAATAAATAAATAGTAATCCTGATAGAGTAATTTTCTTTGCTATTGTAGGAAATAATATTTTAAAGGAATTGAAATAAAATATGTAAATTTGTGGCAAAAAAATTTGGAATACCTGAAAAAATTATGAAAGCCAGTAAACCTGAGACTTCATAAGGTTGCCAGCAGGTTTATTATTTATTTATCTTGTAATCTCTACATCTTCATAATAAATGCAGTATTGGATGGATTATCTGTAGCATCTTTAAGACAACTGAATTCATTCACCATGAGTAGGATGTACTTCCAACAGAATCACTTTAAAAGATCTCTCTCCTTCTTGAGAAAATTTTCAGCCTACGTCCCTGCAGCTAAAAGAACAGATGACTAGACTCAGACTAATAAACGATCAGTTTACTGCTAGTGAAAATACATTTAACACTTCCATGAATCAAATTTCAAGCTAATTTCATTACAGCAAATCAAAATCAATTCATGTAAACAACATACATTTTTTTCCACTATTTGCTTCAGTAAAGTCTACTCCTCCAGACTGATGTATGATGCCAAACATTTTTTTGCCTAGGTACAGCGTGGCTTACACAGCATCCCACTGAATGAACTTTTCTAGCACTATTGCTTTTTTAAAGTCTCCAGTTTCTCAGACTTCTTCCCTACACCACCAAGTAGATCCACAGTACACACTTCAGCAGCTTTGGGGAACACTGTATACACCACACCTTTTACCTCTGAGCTGCACAATAGAGAGGACAGTAAAAAGTCCTCACACTAGGCCTGGGAAGTCTTTATAATCACCTAAGGAAAACTAACTCAGAACTGTGGCCTTGTCACGATCCCTGTACAGACCTTCTGCTACCATGCATCCATATCCTAATGCACCCTGTTTTGGCAGAACAAAGCATCTTCACACCAATGAGAGAACCTTGTAAGAGCACAGGTAAAGAATAACTGAAAAATCCCCAAATTTAGAAAGACTTCCCAGAGTCTTACAGCGATGACATAGAAAAGGATTCTCCATGCATGAAGAGTAGCTTGTTTCACAGGCAAGCTATGGAATGGAGGTGAAAGACAAACCACTGATTTCTTTTTCCTATTAATTCACCAGATTCATGGCAAGAGGTGGAAAAAACAAAGCAAGAAATTAACTGTTATACACTGATTAGACTAGTGATGGCTGTGAAACACATGAGTCTTTATCACTTCTCTACAGACTTAACTTTTAAAGTACCATGTACCTATTCAAACAAAAAGAATGGAGTCCTGAAAACCCCACAAGCTTTTTTTCCAAACATTTGAGGAAGATGAAGCAAAACTTCCTCCTTTCTTTTCATTTAAAACAAAAGCCAGAGCAATTTGCCTTACTGCTTTGACCTGATACCTATGGCATAAGGGTCTCCTGCAGGAAGACACAAACCAATAAACACCCACCAGGCAGCACCACCGACACAAGCAGCGCTCCAGGACCAATGCACTGAAGAAGCACAACAACATCTTGGTGATTGAGTTTCTCTGTGTGTGTTTTCCTGCTTCCATTTGGGTTTCTAAGTGTTTTTCCAGTATTTAACTGCTCACAGATGGGATATTTGCGAAAAGCATATGCAACACCCCACGGAGACCCCATAAGACTGCCATAATCTTTAGTTACGTCAGGAGAAATGCATGCAATGGCTCACTGCTGAGCAGATGCCAGTTGCTACACAGGGAACGTTGCTCCATTATCGCAGTGCTCCTGTAGCAAGCCTTACAGGAGAATAAGGTGGGTTTGCTTCTAAACAAAGCTGCCTTCACTCACTCACATGTCTCTACTTTCATACCCAAATATCCACCAACACCACAACTCACTGGTCTGAGCAGCCTGCCCAGTAGAGAGGCCGCAGGGTCAGTATCACTGGCATCCATCCAGGACTTCTCAGGATGATTTGGGAGCCAAGGTGCTTGCAGGATGAGCCCTCCTCCATTTGGGATGGCAGCCATAGGCAGCTATGTGTGGCTTCTTCCAGCCTTCAGGAGCTGCCAGTTCAATCTTTCCATCCTGAGAACCATCAGGACCCAACCAATGCCCCCTAACCCAGGTCTCAGGAAAAGTTGCATTTAGACTTGTTCCTAAGCCCAGCCCTCTCCTGCAATTTACTCCTCCTGGTGCTTTCATACCCATACATTCCTACCAGATCATCTTTAACATGCTGCTGGAATCCTCTGCACATGCAATAGGAGGGATCAGACCCCACCAATTTTTCCAGCTACATCTCAGTCCATGGCTAGTACAGGAGACTATGGGAAGGTATCTTCAGAAAAACAAAATCCATTCTGGGTGAGCATGCAACAAATAGGCTCTCACAGAATTTTCTTCCTAATCCCTTTATACTTTAGGTTGTGTGCTAAGTACAAAGTCATATTTTCTGTCTTAATCCCATATAAGGAAACAATTTTTTTTGTACTTAACATTTGTCTAAGGCCTGGTAATCTTTTTACTCTTCAAATCTACTTTATTTTTTTTTTTACGGAAGTTAATAGCTAGCTACTTAATCCTCATATAAATAAGTTAATCGGTTTTTTCTTATATGCGATAGGAATTAACATTGTAAGGTCCATTATTTTGCTCCAGAAAGGTATCAGCCAGGCGTAAGAGCATAGAGACTTCCACCATCCTGTGCACACAAAGCTGACTCCCACTGCAGTCACTGCTTGCAGCCTACTTACTCCACATTAGAGGAATACAGGCCCAAATGCAAGACATTGCATTATACTGGAAGAAGCAGCAGCTTCATATTAAAAGTTTTATCACCATCTGCAAATTTACAGTTCCTAGCTATGTATTTTGGCTTGCTTGATTCTTTTCCAAGCATTCCTTGATATAATTCAGAATCAGCCTTCCAGCTGAACTGGTTTCTTGTGCAGCTCTAACTGATGCATTTATTCATTAGCTTTAGTAAAGCCCTAGGCACAGTGACAGCATGAATAATATACAAAGTAAAGCCCAACATGCTCAAAAAATACCATAGTTTATTATGGAAAGCAAATAAAATGAGGATGGGGGGTGGGGTGTTTTCCCCTCTCTCTCTCTTTTTAAGAAACATGTACAATCTACAACCTTGACAGGCAGGATAAGCAAGTTCCTTATTTTTCCCTAGATGTGTGCATATTGGAACATAAATGAGCTGAAATATGTATGGCATGTTCTATTCAAACTCTCCCATAAAACTGTATACACTTCTATTAGCTTAAATTTAGAGAAATAAACTACTTTAATTCTAGTTCTAAAGTTTATTCATTCTCTGTGATCTCCAACAATTTTGCTTATAACTCATACAGAGGAAAGGAGGTCACACAAGCCTTGTCAAAATATAATTGGAAGCAATAGCCTGAATTCATTAGTCCTATTAACTTTTAATTTAATCCTCCAATACAACATAAGCAGCAGCAAGTATTCTTATCAAGCTGAAACACCTCTAAAACTTTCAGCCAAATGCGTTTCAGTCTTTCATGCGTAGTGGGGCTTGTTCTCGATGCTAAATGAAAAGAATCGTCACCTATAAGACCTTCTCTACTCTTTCCTTTGCCTCCCACAGAATGGTTTGTCTAGTATTTTTCAGCAAAGTTCGGGTTGTATGGCCATTGCAGCAGTATGAACTCAGTGAGTTTAGGGGTAACAGGAGCTTGGGGGTGAGAGGAGGGCTTTCTTTCTAGTGTGCTACCATATAACTCACATTTAATGTGGAGAAAAAAAATGTTTCTCACCAATGCTTCAATAAAATTAAAGATATATTTAATAGAAAGACTACTATCTTAAGAAAATTAAAATAGACACAGTCCTTTACTAAAAGCTAAAACCATATATAAAAAGTCTGTAAGGCTACAAAGAAACGTAGAGAGTTCTTTCCTTTTTTTTTAATTAACAAAGAGAAAGAAAATCTTTATTACATAGATCATGTATTACACCAAATAATTCACAGGATTTCCTATTTGCCTCAGGACATATGTTCATTGTAAAATTAGCCTTAAATAAGTATCACACCATGATTTTTGCTAATTATATAGTGATATTCCTTCAGTCAACACTGTATAAATTTCAATTTAAGAAGTGTACAGCAGGGTTAACTACACAGCAAAAAAACTTAAGAATCCTGGTGACCTCTATACTACAGTGTTTCATAGGTTCCCACTGGACATCAAAATCACTTACAAAGAGGCATTATGCTTTTCTGAAGTTCACAATGGGAACAGAATAAAATCAATTCACATAATAGGTGATGAAGCCAGTTATTGAACCAGCCATTTCAAACAAAATTTTAGTATTTTTATGCTAGTTTTTAAATATCAGAGCATTATATGAACATCTCAATCTGCTGTTTTTTCCTCCATAATGTATTATGTAGGTTTTTTTACTTTTAGAAAACATTTGCAGAGTAAATAGCAACACCCACGATTCACTAATTGCCTGAGATCATTAGGCAGGATATACACAGTCACTCCTTCATTAGTTCTCTCTTTCTCTTGAACAATGCAAGTTATTTACAGATGCTAAAAATCACCAGCAGACACTCTTTACTTACTAAAAAGTAGCACCATAAAAATAAATGTACAATTGCAAGCAGAAGAAAGAGAGACAGACAAAACATTAAAGAAATTGGAAAGAATGCAGTAAAGAAAAAAAGTAATTTAAAAAACCCAGAACAACAAAACCCCACATTGAACCAAACAAAAAAACCCACACCACACTACTAAATCACCCAGTAGGAACAAAGTACGTAATTTTACCGTAGATTAAAAAGTTTGTTCCTTACTTAGCCTCATAACATCTTGTCTGAGCCAATCCAGTGCTCCTAGTAAACATTCAGTAATGACCTACTAGGCATTACTATACTATCTAAGGATACTTATGACAACGCTATTTCTTCCAGGATAGTAAAATGGAAAAATCTTCCCCCAAATCTAATGGGCCCATGCAGTTTGCTGCTATGACAGCTATGCCTAGCTACAAGGGCTCTCCCTGCTACGGCTTACTTGAACAAAAAATACTCATAGTCCTTTACTTACATTCCTGTCTCTCACCCATCGCTTACTTTTTTTAACCAAGGAAGTGTCTTTCCCCCTGGTAAACCTGATGCTTTCTTAATGGAAAAATCATTCAGGCTTCCTTGGGGACCTCCTAAGAGGGGAAGGTCCAGGGAGCTGTATGCCAAAACCTCTTGTAAACTCAGAGCTACACAGTCAGAGCAGGCATTTTCATTCAGCTCCACGTGTTTTCCTCACTGTTTTCATCCCTCATGTACAAACAGCTAGGCAAATGCTCCTGGATTCACTGTAGGTAGAAGCATGCTCACAGCAGGTCATGCCTACATTAGGGGCGCCAGAATTGCAGGGGTACATGCAGAAATGATTTCTACCATCAGCAACAACCTGGCATCCCCCAGCAAGCAAAATGCTTCCATCTCATTCCCAAGCACTGCCTGCAGTGGACCAGGACATGGAAGTGGAAAGCTAGACACAGAAGCCAAAGTACTTCCAAAACCTGGCAATAATCTAATACAACGGATGGGTAATTCATAGATTAGACCACCAGCTCAGAGAAGAATTCATTTTATCAGGTCCTGAAGAAACCCCATACCACTGGAAATTAATGCGAGAGGATGACAACTGGCACATTCTTTTCAGCTATAACACAGTATTAGTTCCATAGAATAGTTTGGGTTGGAAGGAACGTTAAAGACCATCTAGTTCCAGCCTCCCCACCATGGGCAGAGATACCTTCCAATAGGCCAGGTTGCTCAGAGCTCCATCCAACCTGGCCTTGAATGCTTCCAGGGATGGAGCATCCACAGCCTATTTCAGCAACCTGTTCCAGTGTCTCGCCAGCCCCACTGCAAAGAATTTCTTCCTAATATCTAACATAAACCTACCCTCTTTCTATTTAAGGACCTTAAGGACCTCCTTGTCCTGTCACTACAGGACGTTATAAAAAGTCCCCCTCCAGCTTTCTTGTAGGCCCTCATTATTATGGAATGCTGCAATAGTATCTGCCTGGAGCCCTCTCTTCTCCAGACAGAACAAGCCCAATTTTCTCAGCCTGTCTGCACAGGAGAGGTTCCCCATCTTTCTGATCATTTTCGTGTCCCTCTTCTGGACTTGTTCCAACAGATCCATGTCCTCCCTGCACTGGGACCCCAGAGCTGATGCAGCACTGCAGGTGGGGTCGCACCAGAGCAGAGCAGAGCAGAGGGGCAGAATCCCCTCCCTGCCCTGCTGTCCACGCTGCTTTGGATGCAGCCCAGGACACGGCTGGATTTCTGGGCTGTGAGTGCACATGTCCAGGCTGCCATTCCTCAATACCCCCAAGTGCTTTTCCACAGGGCTGCTCCCAAACCATTCTTCAACCAGCCCATATTTGTGCTTTGGATTGCCCTGACCCAGGTGCATTTTATATGCAATAATTAGAAAATACAAAGAATCTTGGGGGACACCAGTGTGCCTCCTGACCAGGATTCTGAAAGGGCCTACTGGGTAATACAGCCCCTAGGGCTGTGTTATCCTCTGCAGTTACGGTGATCGAAACTTCTTCCCCAAGACAGCCAAAGGCCTTGTACACATTTATATTAATTCCATTCTCCCAGCTGGCCCATTGGCCTTCCCGCCCCTTTTGTCCTTATATGGAATTTCTCCAGAATGTTCTCCCCAGTTCGAGGCCCCATTGGCCCCTTCTCCTTGGTCCCTCCTCCTGCCCCTCCTCATTGGCTTCCCAACCCGTCCATCAGCATTGTCCCGCCCCAGCCCTCTCCCTATTGGTTGTTGTAAACCCCACCCCCTTCAGTACTTAAGAGCCGGGTTCCGCCCTTTTGGGTCTTTGTCCCTGGACCCTCCAGGCTGCGGAACAAACCGGACCTGGAACCTGCACAGAGCCCCCTGTATGTTCCTTGTGCCGCTGTGATTGCTGCTCCCCCGTGCTGTGTGTGCTGGGCACTGTGAGTGTGAGCTCCTGGATGGTCCTGCTGCCCCAGCCTGGGGAGATGCTCTCAGAAGGTCACAGCCCTGCCAAGCTGGATACCACCAGGGCTTAATGGGAAATCTTGTTTACACCATGTACATCCTCCAACACGATTTAAAAAAAAATCACTAATATGAGGACACCTTTCACACTCAAAGTGAAATACACCTTGGCCAACAGGCTCAGCAGAGAGCTGGTAATTCACATCAGCCCTTGTAAAGCCTTAAAAATATTAGCAAGTTAGGATCCATACGATCCATACACTTTCTGCTGAACATATGAAAAGGGCATATTTCACAGCTGCAGCAGAAACCCAAGCTCCTCACATCAGCAAAAACGCCCAGCAAAACACAGAAACGCAGAGCTGGCCTTAGCTGGAGTCAGCAAGCAAGGATGCCTGGCTGCATTGATGAACCATGTAATAGGCTTGATATTCTGATGAATATTCACCCTTAGAGACCTTTTCTTCACCTTCTCAGACAGTTTCCAAAAATACCATAGGAAGTTACTTGCAGCACAGTGCCTCTCCTTGGCCAAACTTTTCTAAAACCACATATAATTTTTGAGCAGGGGAAAATCTAGATATTGGTGAAATGCCACATTGAAGAGAGAGAACAGAATAGAACAATGCTTAAGTAGGATTTTTCCACCACATTAAAATTCATCCAATATATAAAATGTAATACCTCTGCAATTGAAACAAAACGTTTCATTTAACTTTTCTACTTTATCAAAATTTCAGCAACACCACATCTCAAAAGCTTGTTCCTAATACAAACTGCCATTCCTTTTCAGCATGTGTGATCCTTAAACTTACTAAAATATAGCAAGTTAATATTTGGTAAAGATCATTTCAATTTACAAAAGGTTGAAGGCTGCGAATGAGTGAATTTATTTAAAGGTATACTTGAAAATTTACATTGACATTTGAACATGAGTTTATTCTGTGCACACCAAAATATCTTGGCGCTTTTGCCTAGACACCTGAGAAATCACACACTTCTGAATAACAGCAAGCAGATGGAGTAATTTCTATTTTCCCAAAATTAGCTGTAGAAGCTTATTAGAGCTCTGTAGTAAACGTGCAACTTCATGTTCTTCCTCAAGCTTCAGGATAAATATGACATTAAATGAAAGGACACATTTTAATATAACATTTAGGAACTAATTTTGACTAATTTTAACTGACTTCTGAACAGTGTCTGAACTGGATGCAAATGACAAATAGTTGGCGTTTATCTGCAAGTGTTGTTCCTGCATCACAGATATACTCATCTGAGCCTGAAAAAATGCACTCCATCTCTTCACAGAGTGGAAGCAGCTGCAATGACAACTCATTTTTGGCAACTTTAGTCCCTATCTACTTGTAGATAGCAGAAGCAGCCTCAATCACATATTAAAACTAATTAACAAACCCACTAAACTACACCATAGCAAATACAGATGCCAGCTTCATCCACAAGAGTAAATATCTAACTCTGATACTGCATTTCCACAGCAATTTTGAAGTCATTCCATGGCAGAGGTCAGCAGGCCTGTCCATCTCAGATCTTCACATGGATCTCTCATCCCATCTTTGTCACTTCATTGCAAAGGCAAGTAATCTGGACTGAGTGCATTAGACCACATTATCAAAATAAACCAGAATTAATTACTGCAGGAGCATTACAATTCAGCAGATGTCACAATACTGAAAATAAGATTCCATCTTTGTGTAATGCTGCACAATGGGAGATTTATGCATTTCCTTCCATACTTCGCACTAGGCAGGAGAATTTTCTGTCTTTATTATATGAGAGCACACTGTGACTGAGATCCCACAACAGGAGCAGAGCAGTGAAGTGCTGTAACAGCAGCATCAGCAGTATGTGCAAAACAAATCCTTTTCATGTGACTTGCTTGCCTCTGTAGTGGAGGGACTTGAGAAGAACAGGGTTGAACAGATCCTGGTTCATGAGGAATAAAAAATTAAAATCCCCCCTAGTGGGTCTGAAACAGATTACATCTTGAAATACCCAAAAACGATGATTATTGGTCAATCAGCACAGAGTGCTTCAAAAGCACGTTAAAAATGAGGCAACCACTGTAGAGCAAGACATCCTCAAAAATCCTGCTCAGATCTTTTCTTTTGTCCCCTTCCTCCCACTGAGAAGGGAAATATGCTGCAAGAAAAAGCCAAGAGGTCAGGACATGAAAGCAACAAGTCCTGAAACCTTAGAGTGCGATAATCTGGAAAAGGAAGACCTTTTCTAAGCCACCAGCAGCAGTTCTGAGGATCCCATACAGAGAATAGCAGAGAAGCAAACGCTGCTACAAAGACAGAACAAAGGCAGGCCCCATCTTCAGGAGTGGACTTGAGAAGGACAGCAACAAGTTTTCCTCTCCCATGCACCAGTAACAGCACATATACCCTCACTGCTTAAAAAAAGAAACATCCTTAGGAATGTTTAAATTAAACAAAAGTGGCTCAGATGCAAGAGGAGCTTTTTCTTGACTCAAGCCCTACTCTGTCTGGGACTACCACTAGCACCACCACCCTAAACCCTGTTATCCTGGTGGGAATTAGACATAACACTTACATTGATCAAATTACACAGCACAAAAAGGTTCTTAAATTTATATTTTTCTTCGTTAATTATCAAGGAGTAAAGCCTCCCAAAGCAAGCCATGCAGGCAGGAAGCTTTCCTGTTTCAAATTATTTCTTAATAATGATAATAATAGTAAGAATAAGAAGTCCTACTACACAATACAATAATAAACCTAAACTTCCTAATGCAAAGTGCTGTAATGCTGTCCCAAGTCAGCAGACGGAAAGCTGAATTAATCTCTGCCGTTACACATGGGCTTGTTAAACCACAGCAGAGTGAAAACAAAAAGACCATGTTATTATCACTCAGCTCTGCCACTGAGAGCCCAGTGGGGAGCCGCGACACCTCACATGAACCATGCTTATTTCACCACGCTGCTGTTGGCAAGACCCTGTGAAGAGCGTCTGAAACAAGTGCTGCAGTTATTCACGAGCTAAATGGATGCCAGAAACACCACGAAGAAGATAAAGGGATAGCGAAAGAAATTTGCACCTCTCTTTTCGTCTGGCAAAACCAGTAGGTGGAAGAGACAGATCTGTTTCTCTCTATCCTGATGTCTGCATTGGCACAGAGGTTTTGGCCAAACTAGGAAACAGCTTCGGCTCTCACATCCACTCTAAAACTGGGCTTGAAAACACCCTCAGTGCCAGAAGTGAGAGAAGGAAGCTGAGGACTTTTCCTACAGCTCCACGGATCAATGCATGTATCCTGTAAATGGTGAAAAACAAGCAGCATAAACTGGAGCAAAGTCATTATACAGGTTATATCCTTACAGCAGGCACACAGTGGAGAGACTTTCTGTAACAATGACCTAGACAGATATTAAACTAGCAGGTGTCGCATACATCTGGGAGACAGACAAAGCACTATTAATCTTAAAGAAAAATAATGCAGCGTGATAACGTGACATCTGGTCATGCACAATAAACACACTGTAAAACATTTATTCTTCCCTATTTGCTAAGTAAGCAATGACTCCTTTAATTATCCACATCAAACCCAGGTTCAAAAGATGGCAATGAAAACATTTGAAACATCTGGAAAACGCTTACATATGTATTTTGTACTTAGTAAAAAAGGATATTAGTGCTTGTGGACCTGATTCTGTCCATGTTTATCAAGTTTCCCTTGAAGTCAACAGCTATCTGTGCACAGGAGAGAGCACAGTTTTTTAAGCAGGATTCTAAAAGTGAAAATAAAGTTCTACCAATGTCATTTCAAATCATGTTTAATCTGGCTTTGTTCTTTTGTTCTTCACTTGAGCATTTCTGTACCCTTTTTGTGAGTTATTTGCCTGTTTTTAATCCGTTCAAAAAAGAGATGGTCTTAAAATGGCTTAAAAATAAAAAAAATCACAAGTTTAAATTACACTTTCCAACTACACAGAGCAAGTGTCAATGTGCAATTAAACATATTTGGACACCAAGAACATAAACATTAACTGTTCTGAGGACAGAAGCAGTTTTTCTTAAAGAAAGCTAAAAGGTGAAAAAACAACGCCACCAAAACCAAACCAAACAAGCCCACACAAAAAACACCCCAACACTCCCACCCTAATAAACTTAAATTGCCTTTGTGAACTAGTTTGAACTCCACTAATAGCTAAATATGGTATATTAATGGGTGTTTATTTAGAACTAAGAATTGGGTTCTTTAAACAGCCTTGAAGAGAATTCAATTTCTTTTTTATAGTGTATAGTGTGTTCCTTGCTGAATTTCCTACTGTATCTCCAAATGCTGACAAAATTCTGCTTAATGTGATCTGTAAGTCAATATATTTCACCAGCTTCAGGAAGGAAAAAAAAGTCATATTCTCACATTGTTACACATACAATTTCACTCTGAAGTAAAGCTAGTACTATCACATTAGCTGCTAATCACTAAGTCCACTACCTCTTCTGTTAAAATCTAAGTGAAATTTAATTGATTTACCATAAGGAAGGGTGCAGAAAGCAAACTGTCAACAAACTAGACTGAATCTTGTCCTGATTACTTCAGCTTGGGGATGTTTCAAGACCCATTACATAACGCTCTTTTATTTCACCTGACATTGCAATTGCTCTTTCAAGCATGATTTATATAAATCGAGAAAGCATCTTGAGTTCCCCTTTCTGAAAGCCTTATCTTCAACACAGCAGTTCCACCCCCTGCTTCAGAGCGACAGCTCTAGACCCAGATCATGGAGCAAAGCTGGTCCTTGTAGTCCTCCAAAGACTCAATTCATTCACAACACACAGCCCAACAGCAGCATAAAACCCATGTCTGTCTTGCCAAAGCCCAAAGGAAAAGCTCAAGGAAAGCTGCACACCATTTAAGTGACTTCATGATTTATCCAATGCTTAAGAGAGAAGCTTTGATGCTTTAGCCAAAGCCCTCAGAGAACACTGTAAGAGGCAACAGAGAGAACAAGAGCTTGACTTTCAGAGTAGCAAGCAGCTGCTCAAGGTCCACCAGAAAACATTGGTATTTATCTAAGACTTTGAGACTTCACCTCTGTCTCAAGCCAGTAGGAGACCATTATCACAATTTCCTCCAAATTCTCTGAAACAGATACTAATACCAGAAGTATATATATTATCTCTGGATTTTAAGACACCAACAGTCTGACAATCCAAATAAAGTGATTACATCCTCTGAAAAAAACAAAACAAACGGTTCCTATGAACAAAGACTGCTAGAGTAACAAGCTTGAGTAACTCAATACAACTGAAGGCAATGCCTCATCTCTCCAGGCAAATAAGAAGCAGTCATGCACTGAAATATGGTTTGAAACATGGAAGAAGTAGTCCAGAGTGAAAATAGACTCAGAACTTCATTCTTGTGAAAAATAGCCCAATGTATTTTTTAAAACCCCAGAGCAGTATGCCTTTAAGCCAGGCTTCTAATTAGCCACACATAATTGAAATATGCAGCTGTTAAAACATTGAGTTTAAAAATAAGCAGAAGAATAATTTTCTACTTGCACGTGCATTTCTCTCTCAATTACTTATGAGATGCTCTATTTCTGAACTCCTAAGTTCAGTAAAGATCTGTTACTACTATAACTGAGGGGAAAAAGAATGAAGTCTTATTATCATCTGATCTATTTCAATTGATAAGTGGAAATGATTTTTTAAAAAGTGACAGTTTTCATCATTAAACTCTTACAAGAATTACCTTGTTCTGAACTATGTATCATCATACAAGTAACTTCTAAACCATTTGATGATGCCTAGGTTACAGTGGTCATCACTCTCCAGAGAAAACATCATCACAAATTGCCATTATATTTTGAGAGAAACCAGGAATTAAAATACTAATGCATGTTGTCTTGGAATGACTTGGACAGGCTCTCATGGGGCTCATGTGTTTCCTTTATTTAGGAAGCAGTAAAATGCAACATGTTACAAAATTTTGTTGTTTGACAAACTCACCATTATTCAAAATGGTTACTATGATTTCCCAGTAAACTTACCTAACCACTATTTTACTAAATGCCCAGAAAAGTAACAAGTCTCACACTTAGCACGCAACAAAATAATCCATGCTGGATATAAACACTGGGAAATAGACAAGAAGGTAGATACAAAACATTACATATTCATTACCAGTGCCAAGAGGACAAGGCCAGGATATACACCAGGATGCATGCCAGGATGTATGGCTTTAACAGTAGAGTGATATGACAGAAATGCATGACAAAGAGAAAGCTGTCACTTTCTGTTGCTAATAAATCCAACTCTGTGAGTAAAAATTGATACAAATTACCCTTAATTATCTATCATTAAGAACAAAAAAAACAGTGGTGCACTACACAACACATCAAGTTTTAGAAACGTGGAACCTTAAAACCCAACACTGAAAGAACTTGTAGGTGTCAACTTTGTTAAAGCAAAAAGCTACCCAGTAGTCAGCTAGATTTTATAAAGGTTGTCTGTAGTTTTTTACTGCAATCTTAGGAAGTGATCTTTATTTCTTATATAATAGATTTGGAGAAGAACAAGCTAGAAATATCAATCCCTTTTTTTCCCCTCCCTCTTTAAAACATAAAAAATGCTCTCTTGCTCTTTGTATCAGATAAGACATTTAAAATTAATAAAGTTCAATTAGCACACCTGAGAAGACTAAATTAAATTCCAGAAGTGACAGATAAGAAGTTGTAGCTGCTGGAGAAACACGCTTACTACCAAATTGCAAACCCAAGCACCATCACACTTCAAGTGTGCTGGAAACTTGGGTTCTACACACATGGAAAAGCATAACACTCACAACTCTAATTCTTTATTTTATAATTAAGAAACTAAGTGGCATGTAGCTTTTAAAGTATTTAGATATTCAGATATTGCCAAGTACCAAAATACTCAGTAAGCCTCTCTTGATTGTATAGTCAGGTTTAGTAAGAAGTTCTTGAGTTATGACAGAAAAAGTGCCCAAAAGACCAAGGGCATCCTGGCCTGTATCAGCAACAGTGTGGCCAGCAGGACCATGGCAGTGATTGTCCCCTTGTACACTGGTGAGGTCACACCTCAAATCCTGTGTGCAGTTTTGGGCCTCTCTATGCAAGAAATATATTGAATTTCTGGAGCATGTCCAGAGGAGGTCAACCAGGTGATGAAGATCATTTAGAAGATGTCTAGATGTGGACTACTGGTGGGCTTGACAGTGCTGGGCTAATGGTTGGACTCAATGATCTTAAAAGTCTTTTCCAACCTGAATGATTCTATGATTCTATAGCAGAAATGCACTGTGCAGATCTATCCCTATGCTAAAATACAGAGGTGCTTATGTTTGTATCTGAGCAGAATGTCATAATTTTAAGGCTACCTCACCAAAGTAGTTTGTTTTAGAAGGTTATCATAAACATTTATTACAAAAAGAACCCTGCAGACTTTGTCTTCCTGTGTTCCTCAGTCATATTTGGTGACCGTGAAGTTCACTTCTGTAGTTTAGCCAAAACAACTCCAGAGACAAAACTAACTCCATCTTCTTCAAGTTTTGTTACCAGTTAAGACTTTTTTCGTTTGCTTTCTAAAAAACCCACATTCATTATGCTGTAAGTCAATTAGCCAAGATTTGGAACAGACATTTATGACCCTTAGTATTCTAGGACAAAGTTCAAGTCAACCAGACAGACAAACAAAAGAGTAACACAGAGAATCATCAGTAGCCTACATTCAGTACCTTTTACTGTATACTAACAAGGATCCTACTGACGCCAAAGTCTCCCTTGTGCTTTTGAGAAGTAGATAGAACTAAAATCTAAGAACAGTGAGAAAAGGCAATCAAATGCTATGATTTGCTTTCTGGTCCTAGTTTTGTGGAGTATTTCAACAGTAAGATGGAAATCCAATAGTTCATAAATTTCAGATGGAGAAAGTGGCAGTTCCTTAGAGCTGCACATGAGATTTTGTTCAAGTTTTTAAATTTGATAAGATTCTTACATTCCACTGTCATGAAATGAAAACAAATTAAACTAGGGTTTACTCTACTTATAAATATATGGTTGTCTTGGAATCATCCCAGAATCAATGGTAATAAAAGAAATAACATCAAAAATGTAACCAGTAGTATTAGCATTGGTGGTTTAATTAGAAATAAACGAGTTTCAAGTGTTCTTTCAAAAGGAAGGACAGAATATGCAACCAGCACACTAAACACTAGTGAGCAACTGAGAACAATTTAAATAATAACTTCTGAAGTGCAATAGCTCAGCAATGAATTCACTAGTAAGGCCAGAATATGCTATAATTTGATTTGACATCCACAATAGAATAGTTTACCAATCAGACTCTTTATACATTTTAAATATATATATATATATAGCACTCAAGAAATATACCCAGACAATTGTAATCTGATGGTTTTATTTCCATGATGAACTACAGCCAGCATTAAAAGTCTAAATTCATTTCTAAAATCAATTTGTTCATATTAACTACCACCTCCAAATTTCATTGTTTTATTTGCTACAAAATCAAAAAGCCATCCAATAGAAACCACTTTCCCGGGAGGTACTAACAGTCTGCAATAATTTGCTTCATCTGGCAAAGGAAGACAGCTTGAGTTTCTTCATAATCTTCTGCAGGTGTGCTTTCTAGATCATGATTCACTCCAGGGAGACCTTTTGAATACACCTGCAGTGTCTCAGCTGACTGTGCTGAAGGGCAAGAATCCTTAAACTTTTTTGTTTTTGTTGTTTTGGAGATTGTTCAACTAATTTTTAATCCAATAAACAACATGTGGTTTTTTTCTGGGACAGACTCAACCCTCCTCCCTTTCTCATAATCCCCAAGTTTTTCTCTTTCCTAGAAATTACATCAGATTTTCTCTGCACTTGCATGACTAGCTTAAAAAATAAAACTTTTTGGTAAAACTAATGGATTTTGTCAATTGTGCCCATTAACCTAGCTATTCTAAGAAGTCAATATTTTACTGGGACAGTCTTTACCTAGTCATTTCACGATGTTTTCTCAGCATTCTATTCAAAGTGAGCATCTCCAGTTAAGAATATATGCTACCCTTTTTTTTAACAGCATTTTTTTCAGGTTCCCAAGTCTGCAATGTTCTTAAGGTCCTCTTTAGGCAGGTCATGTAATTGATTTACATGGGGCAGAATTTCTGTTGACTAAGTATTGATCTTGATCATGAACTGTAAATGCTAATGCATAAAATTACTAAAATCCTTTGAAGATTATATAATTCGGGGCAAATCCCTGTGGTTTTACTCATGCAAGGAGTCCCACTGATGTCAATAGAATTTTGAGAGTAATTATGAACAGAACGACAAAAATACAAAGACTTTCCATACCCTGAAGGGTGGGGGCAATGGTTCTAGGTCATATACAAATCCTCTAAAAAATAATGTCTTATAGCAGAAGCTTCCAAATCCCAACATAACTCCTGAGAACATTCTTCCCCAACTTTCAATCTGTGCTGATGGCTGCAACTTTGATATACCACTTTATGTTTAAAGGCACATCATTACTGTCTATAACCTCTAGAGCTGCTGAGGTTGTGTGCAAGGCTGCCATCGAGAAGAATTCCTAGGAATATTTCAACATAAAATACGGGAGCATACCCAGGTATGTTTGGCACACCTATACAAAGAGAAACAAGAAACAAAGTGCATTTCATGTCTCTTACAAAGTGAGGCAGAAGCAATTATCAGACAGTTGCTTCTGATAGTGTCCTCATTGCCCCTAGCTGCAGATGATTGGCAGCAATGCAGCTTGATACATAGTTCAGTTGGCAATACTTTGTCGTGTACATGTTTAACTGCTATAAAACAGTGTTTCTTAGGAAAAAAATCTGATCTAGTTATTCTGAAATTGTAGCTACATGACAAGAAGTCAATTAGAAGTAACTACTAAGAGAATCTCTTCCTGGAGCTTCTACACTGCACCAATCTCTGCTGCTGAACTCCTCTGCTTCCTCCCTGTTCTGTTCTGGGGTTGGGCAAGGGGGAGGTTGGGTTGGTTTTGGTTTTGTTTTGCTGCCCTTTAAAATTCAGTGTGTTCTTTTTGCTGCTGGGGCCTTTTTAAAACCTGGCAATGGTGAAGGGCAAGATTAAGAGTTACAAAGAAATTTAGAAGTCTACACTTCATAGATATCTAGAGCCTGCCGGTACAAGAAGCCTTGGTCAAATAAACAGTACTTATCTTAGTGGATGCTCTGTGTGACATTAGAAACATGATGTATTATTCCCATTTGGAGAAATTATAAACAAAGATTAACCAAGTTTTTCTAAAAAAGAGTTCTAATGCCAGTCCTCTCAATCATACAGTTAGTGCCTTGTATTAAAAAAAAAAAAAAAAAGCCTACAGAAAGATTATTATCACAGAGTAGAATGACTTCAGAATGAAATTTAAAGGAGCAACGATTTTAAAGATTCCTGAATTACTGGGACCAGGAAGAGCTTTCAGGACCTAATCAGTGATTTGCACTTCTCCACTTTTGGCATTAGTAGTGCAGGACCCAACAGCTTATTTAACCAAAACCAGTTTTTGGCACCCTCTAGAGGTTTTGCTCCCAAAGAGAAACTGTTCAGAAGATAGATACTTATCATAAGTATGATATGTAAGAAGAGCTTACAACCCAGAACTCAAGCCTTGGACCAGTGAAGCTTTTTGCAAAAAGATTTATGCAAGAATGCAAAGCTAATACATCAAAAAATCAATTTGTTTCATTCTTTGTGATCAGATCACTCATTCCATCAGCTCAGGACTTTTGGATTTGTAAGAACAACTAGAAAAACAGATGACAACAGTCCGCTGTTAAAAGACAGGCAATCAACACATAGTTGTGTCTTTATAAAAATTAATGTTTCACTTACTTTATGGGAAAATTAACCAACCTGGAAGAACGCTAGCAAAATAGTAAATCACCCATCTATGCAATACTTTGAAATAATTTTCCAAGCCTCTACTGTCAGATGGGTATATTTTTATAAAGTGGAAATTAAATTTTGCTCATGTTCTCTGAATAACAGCGGTATTAATAATCCAATTTGTCATTGTTTGTCCAGACACCTTCCCACAAAACCCTGTCCATACAAAATATGAAGGGAAAAGAACTTTCTATTGCAAAACTGCCTACTGACTTTTTGATCAAGTTGGTGTTAGGATGCCATTTCCTATAATATATATATAAGATCTCAGTAGATCATGCTCTTCAAATCCAGTACAACTGTGATTAGGAATGAAGCATTAATTTTCTGGTATCATCACTCTATATCTAAAAATAAAGACATTTAAAGCAGATTTACACAACTTCCTCAAAATAAAGCAGAAAGAATAGCTTATTTTAAATGCTTCATTATCTAAGAAAAAATCCTAACAAAACATTCTGCAATCCAAATATTGAAGGAGCATTTCCCATCATCAATTATATCACAGAAATTCCAACTGTGAAATGTTTATTTTTAGAATATTATGAAATTACAAGTCATTTATCCAGAGCTTTCCAACCACTGGTCTTTTGCTGCAAACATCTTGCCTTGATTTTCTTAAGAAAGCAAATTAAAAAAAACAAAAATCCAGGACACACAGATCAGGGTGTCCAGGGTATCCCAGGAGTAACAGAAAAAAGGAGGCATGCTATATCCTTGACCCAGTTCTTTTCAACGTGTTCATCCAACCTGGATGCAGGACTCAAAGGAATACTACATCAGCTTGCTGATGAGACTAAAAGGGGAGGAGCTCTCAACTCCCTTGATGGCAGAGAAACCCTGCAGAGAGACCTCAACAAATCAGAGGGCTGAAGTTCAACAAGGAAATGTGCCAGGTTCTGCACCTGGGATGGGACAACCCTGGATGTATGCACAGTCTGATTGGAAATGAGAGGCTGAAGAGCAGCACTGCTGGAAGGTCCTGGTCAGCGGCAAGTTGAACATGAGCCAGCAGTGCCCTGGCAGCAGGATGTCCAACCCTGTCCTAGGAGGCATCAGGCACAGCATCATCAGCCAGGCAAGGGTTGTCCTGCTCTGCTCTGCACTGGGGCAGCCTCACCTCAAGTGCCGGGGGCAGATTTGCGTGCCACAGTATAAGAAAGTCATTGAACTGCTATAGAGTATCCAAAGGACAGCCACAAGGATGGTGAAGGGTCTGGAGAGAAAGCTGTATGTGATGCAGCTGAAGTCACTTGGTCTGTTCAGCCTGGAGGATATTAAGGGGAGACCTCATTGCAATCTACAATTTCCTTCCAAGGGGAAGAAGAGGGGTAGGTACCAACCTCCTCACTCTCATGACCAGTGACAGGACTCAAGGAAACAGCATGAAACTGAGCCAGGGGAGTTTTAGGTTGGTTATCAGGAGAAAGTTTTTCAACCAGAGGATGGTTGGGCACTGGAACAGGCTTCCCAGGGAAGTGGTCACAGCACCATTGTGCTGAGCCAATCTGGGCTCAAGAAGCAAAAGGGAAATGCTCTCAGGCACACAGTGTGATCCTTGCAGTGTCCTGTGCAGGGCCAGGAGTCAGATAGGTCCCTTCCAACTTAGCATATGCATTTTCTCTAATTCTATACATACACTTCTCCAGTTCCAGTATCAGACTACTTTGAGACATACACATCCCTTTATTCAAATTAGACGACTGTATCAGTGACTGGTGAAATGAAATGAAGACCAATTGCTAACAAAAATCATTCAGCATCTGCTTCGGAGAAAACTGTAATGAGACTCTTGAAATATCCTGATGATGGCTCCTCTGGGACCCAGCTCTAGCTACTGTGAATTCTGAATTTCAGGAGACCAGTTCTTGAATGTAGAAAAGGCAGTCTCAGACAGGGCTGAATGTTTGCACAGGCACACTTATTGCAGTCATTTGGGCCATACTGGAAATCATGCAAAGCTCCTTTACATCCTGCAAAGTCTAAGTCTTCAGGCAGCACCAGGATATTTCCTTTCCATCTGCCTGTCAAGAAACATGCCATAGTAACTACTGCAAGTGACATCCTTGGGATGACCACCACATTCAATGTACAATCTGGAGACCACACACAGATTCCGATTTGCAGAGAAACCAGTTGTCCACTGTGTCAAAAGCAAGCATCAGTGGAAACACACCAGGCCCAAAATTCTTCCACGGTCCTAAGCAGCCTCCATTTCCTGTTTAAAACCTTGTTCCTTGTTCAGTATTAAGTAACAGTTCAACTGATACAACAGTTCACTAAAGAATTTCTTTAATACGATGGAGATGTCAAAGCTTCAGTCAAAGAACAGCTGTGAATTATGAAATACAGCAGAACTGTGCACAGTTGTCCAGACACAGCTTCATCAGTACCGCATAGAATGAAAGAGTCGCTTCCCTCTGCTGCCCAGGAAGTTGCTGGATCTTTTCTGCCATGAGAGCACACTGCTGCCATCCACCAGGAACTTTAGATCTTTCGCTGCAAAGCTCCTTTCCAGACAGCCGGCCTCAGCATATAACTGGCATAAGAGGTTATTCTAACTCAGGTGCAAAACTCGGCATTTTGTCTTCATTGAATTTCACAACATTTCCTTCTTCTCTTTTTTCCAAGCTGGTAATGTATTTCTGAATGGCAGCACAATCCTCTGGTGTATCAGCCACTCCTCTTGGGTTTTGTATCAGCTGCAAACTTGCTGAGGGCAGCTCAGTGTCCCATCACCAAGATCAGGAACAAAGATGTTCAACAATACAGGACACAACAGAAACCCTTGGTGTATACTGTTAGTGCCTGGCCTCCAGCTGGATGTCATGTTGCTGACGACAACCCTTAGGCTCAGCAGATCTGACAGTTTTCAGCCCATGTCACTGTTCATTTATTTCATCCATGCTTTAAAACATTGAGTATGAGCAGATTACGGGATATTGTCAAAAGTCTCCCATAAAGTCAAAATAAATGACACTTGTTGCTCTTTCTGCATCCCCCATGGCCATCATATCTCACCACAGAAGGCCATCAGGCTGGCAAAGTTTGTCTTCTCCTTCATAAATCAATTATGACTACTCCAAATCACCTTCTTGTCCTTCCTATGCTTGTAAAGTGTTTGTGGGAGGATTTTCTCCATCACCTTCCCAAGGACTGAGGTGAGGCTGACTTGCCTGTAGTGCTCCAGATCATCCTCCTTGACAGCAGGGATGATGTCCTCTTTCCTCCAGTCCTCAGGAACCTCCCGTGATAGCCATGACCTTTCAAAGATAATTATTAGAGACTTTAAATCTCCTACAATTAGTACATAAGTAGAATTTTTAAAGTAGATGATGAGCAGATGCCATGATAAAGAGGACCAGTATGAACTCCTCCACTCTTCAGTGAGCAAATATGGCAGAAATGCATGAGAAAAAAAGAGATTATCACTTTCTGTTGCTGGAAGGAGCTATTTTCTAGAAGATAATTCTGAAACTCTAATCAGCTATTTATTAGCATTTGATCAGATATGTTCTCACATTTGTGACAGAGTCCACACCAGAATAAATAAAAACCCTACTAGAAACAACTGAGACAGATTGATAGTCACAGACCAATAATGAGATGCCACAGAATTTCATGTTACCACTATCATGATTAGTGAGCTCAGGTTTTCTGTCACTAACAGCAGCCTGTGCCCTAACTCAGGAAAAGCTGTATCCAAAACAAGCTAGCTAGAAGCTGAAAACACAGGAAATAAAGCCTAGAGCAAAGCTTATGAGACTCAGCAATGTCAGGGAAAGATGCTGAACTGTGGAACAGTCTATTGGAAGTGGAAAAGAAATAAAAATTCAACACCTAACCATTCTCTGAGTACATAAAAAATACCTATACCATGGATAAGGGAGGTAATGAACTCTGCTATATTCACACATACGGGAAAACAAAGTTATCTCCTTGAAACCTTGAGTTTTAAACTGAATTTTCTCTCCAGATTATATCTGTAGGAAACACTGTTGTTGTTCGCATTGTATTTACCCTTTTGAGGTGTAAGTGGTTTGTTAACTCCACAAGCTTTGCTGATTGTAATCTGACAACCTAGAAGAACAATGGATAAGAAAAACAAAGCCATGCTTTGAGCAGCTCCTGGAATGGAAATGTATAAAACCATAAGGAGTAATTGCCTTATGTACATGCTTTTAGGATAGTGATATTTAGAATAATTAGAAGGCAGATGTTCTAGAATTCACTGTGAATTTCAATAGACCATACTATCAAGGCTGACTACAAGTATATAAATGGATCAGAGTTGAATAAATTAGATTTCTCCAAAAAATTAAATTAATTTTGCTCAGCAAACCTTCTTTAATTATTACTTTGACTGAAAGAACAGCAGCTACAAAAGCTATAACTAAAGTTTCATGGAATTTTTTAGGTTTAACACATTTTCTTTTTCAAATTAATATTCCATTAATTATACTTTTGAGAATGTATTATATTGCTACCTGTAAGTTATTCCAGAACAATGAACACAATCTTAATATGTCCAAAAATATTATACATTCTTGTCATCAAAGTCATTAACTATATTGGTTGAGATTATTTTACTTTATTTAAAACTCATATAGTGATAAAGGCAACTTTTACCTAATAAACCAATTACAAAGAAAAATCTATGATCCTTCTGATCCACTGAGCCAAAGACTAGGGTGCTCAGCCAGCCTGGCCATTCCTTTCTATTTCCTTTTTGTTTCTTTTTTTCTTTTGTTTGTTTATTTCTCCTTACAAAATGAATGCCAAAGAATACTATGTCAGAAAAGACCACTTGTGAGAAAACTACCTTAAAAGCGCAGAGATATTTTCAGACAAATATTAGAACAGTATTCATGTTTTGTGAAAGTGAAAAAAGAAAGGCTGAAAGATTGTTTAAATATTCTAAGGCTTACCTATGCTAGTTATTTTGCAATCTCTAACTACTCCAAGATCAACTTGACCCTCATTTAAAGAAGAAAACCTATAGATATTGGCAATTCAAGCATTTGTCCCTCATCTTCCTGCTCTGAGACAGCTCCTTTTTGCTTGAAACAACAAAGGATTGAAAAGATTACTACTGGTACCACAGCAAGGCTTGTGCAGAAGTTGTCTGTCCACTTCTCTCTTAGTAGATAATGAAACAATAGCAACTCTTGCCTATAAATGAATTCAATGCCATTCCTTACATACTCTATGTTAATGCAACAGAAGTAATAGTGTAGCAAGGGACAAGCAGCAGCGTTTTGTTTTGTTTTTTTTTTTTTGCTGATGTTTTCTAGGGCTTCATTGTTCTTGCCAAAGCAAGTTCTAGTTTTGTTCTTTAAAATTCTCACAGAGAAGGGATCTAGTACAGTTACTTCCCCGCCAGCCCCGCCTTGTTTACACACCTCCAAATTACTCTCCTCTTACTTATTTTCATTTTCTTAAAGATGTAAAAATAGCCTCTTACATCACATAAAATATGTTGTTACCTATTTTGGAAAAAAAACAGTTGAAGTCAAAAAGTTAAGTTTTATGTCACCCATGCATTGAGAACAGTGTATCTAGAGCTTTTTGCTTAAGCAATATGGAAAGGGCTACATGCTCTAGGAGACAGAGTACATAAGCAACTAGGATCCTATTTTCATGCTTGTTCCTGACCTATTTTCAGCCTCTCTTGACTTGTTTTCCCTTCAGCAGTCTTGTTAGATATGTTTTTGAACTTTTCAGCACAAGGACCATCTGTGACTATGTTTTGGACAGCACAGGTTCAACAGGGCTGTGATCTAAGCACGGTTGTCAAAACACTGATGTAATATAAAATAAAGAGCCACCACTATGTTTGATTGCTTAGATGATTCCAGTCTGTTCCTCCATCTGCATTCTTGCATATGGTCTCTTCATACATGGTGCAGCTAATGAAGCTACAGCACGCAATTTTCCAAACGTGCCCTGGGAGGGAATTTGTTACACACCACTCTGCACAGGCACAGAGGGCTGGAGCACAGTCCAGCCCGTGGTTCTGTTTGTTATTGTAAAGGGCCACAGACAGACTCAGCAGTGTAGAACTCACTCTGTATTTCAACAAGGGAAACACTGGGATATTTACAGCTTCAAGGTCCTGTTCTAATTTAGGTCTAAGGTCCAGTTCTGTAACAAAATTAGCCTACTGAAGTTCAGTATCAAAAAGAAGCAAATACTCTTCCACTCAAACACTAATGAGTTTGGTTTCCTGTAGGCAAAATGGTAAGGCAGTTTAAAACAACAGCTGCAAACAGGCATACTGAAGGAGTCTCCTGAGTCTTCCACTATGAGCTAGCCTGCATCTAGAAGTAGCAGCTTCAGGCCCTTTACAACATCTTTCTGCACCATAAAATTATTTCAGCTGTAAAGTAGTATCATAAGCTGAATAGCTTATTAAAATAATAATAATAGAAAAGGTAAGAACAGAATTCTTAAGGCCACAGCAATTTCCATTATAGTCTATTTAACCCATTAACGACTGTTTCAAGACAACCAAATAAAAAGTCTATTCAAAAGAGGAGGCCTATCTGACAGAAATAAATAACAAACAGATAGAATCTATTACTTTACATGTCTGTTATGTTTTGGGTAATATTTGAATGTCATACTTAGGTACTATTAAAAGCTCTGCAAATATCTTCAAACTTTAGAAGTTTTGGATGTATAAATGCTCAGACCTTAAATTGCAAGTTCCTTTTATTCTTCTCTTCTACACATGTATGAAAAATGTGAAGATTAAAACATCAGAAATATTGCACAATGTTCTATAAATTCATTCAGCAAGGTAAGTCACCTTTCTCAAGGAGCTCTAGAATGATTCATGTGCAAAAAAGAAAAAGCTTTGTGCTGGCCTTCCTTTCTTCAACTGTTCCTGTGAAATGCAAATGTATAGCAGCTCCTCTGAAATACACTTTGTATCCAAAACCTGGTATTGTGAAATCAATCACAAGTCTCTAACCCATTCCTTTCAGAGACTATGGACAGAAGTGCTAGCTTTGGATGCTGACAACACATTCAGAAATAACCTGTCTTCTCCATGTTTCTTGAATACATATATATTTATTTGTGGGATATTGTTATTCAAATAAGAGTGTTAAAATAAAAATGAGAAATAATTTGAACTCCGTAAATTTCCTGTTGTGCTGTTAGGAAGTGTGGTAGCCACCTGAAATTCAGATTAGAGGGAGGTTTTACCAGTTATTAAGCAAAACTACAAGTTGTTAAAGCAAAACTACAAGACTCCAGTACTTCATAATGGTTATTGTACAACCAACTTGGGCGGACGGTACAAGAGAGACAGACATCCATTAGGGTCTGTATCAAGGTGCAGGAACACACTTAAAGGTGGAAAAGTCTACATAGAAGCGTGGTACAGTTTTCAGTGGCTGCTCCCACTGAGACAAAGAATCAGCCTTGGCAGTAACTGGCACTGACAACACCTCAGCTCACCTGTATAAATCATCAAGAGCCTTTCATGTTGAAATGGTGTGACTTGAGACCTGTGTCTGTTTTTGAGTCAACTAAGGGAATAAACATCACTGCAATAAATCTTCTACTACTTCCAGGCAGTTTGAGAATGGCTAAAATATGGCACCCCCTTAAATGTGCAGCTTTCTGTAGTTGATGTGAAAGAGTTAGAGACTTGTAATTCACAATACTAGGTTTGAGATACAACATTTATTTCTGAAGCACAGCTATACATCTACGTTTCAAGACTGTCTCACCTTTCCATTTGTCCCATCCCTCCTGGTCAATTAATCTTTTTAATAGCCACCCCTTATTCTCTTTTGTTTAGCAAAAACATGAATATATTGCATAGTATATATAAATTAGACTCTCCTAAACAAAACCATGTGACAAAAAAAGCCCTTCTTTTTGGCTCTCTGCCAATACTATTTAGTTATTCAATACAAAGCAGAACCAAAATAACACATTTAAGTAAAGATTTATTAGGAAAGTATTTGAAAAACATGGATATTTGAATATTATGATGAGAATATTAAGTCCTTCAAAAATCAGGAGTCCTTGCTTCTTTATTACAGTATTTTACTGGAGGCATGCTAAATACCTTATGAAAAAGTGAATTTTAAAACAGCAGAAGGGGAAGAATAAATTGCTTTTTTCCCAAGAATGTGTATTTCCATAAACTCAGTCACTTGTTTTAGGAGGTCTGTGCAACATCCTAGAGAGTAATTCCATTTGATGACAAGCATGCAGTATCAAACCTTGCATGCTACAGAAAACAAACCTTACACTTCCAGAACTATATTGTTCTACAGGTCAGGAAGAATCTATCAGTAAGATAAGTTAGCTAAACAAAGTACTATTCTGATTATTTTCCTTCTCTTTCCAACTTCTCCCCGATTTTGACCCCCACCTGTAACTCATATATTGACCAAATAGTATAAAAACTATTATGCCTGTTTTATAATAAGTGTACTAACTGTAATTTTCTTTAAAAACCAAACAAAAGAAATAACTACAACAACAAAAATCTCAACCAAACAGAAAAATCTCAACCAATCAACCAATCCAAACCAAAAACCACACAACAAAACAAAAGCCACTGAAAAAGCCCACCCCAACTGTTTAATGACAAACATTATCTTGTGGAAGTACTAAAGAGCCAAGTGAAAGAAAGATGATTAAATAGAAAAATAAATTTTTACTAAGGGACATCTAGAAAAACACAGAGGTCCCATGGAATCAGTTGGATTTCTGTTACCAAATTTAACAAGAGTACCATAGGGTTTTGTCTGGGAGAAATTAAAACATTACATTGCTTTTGAGATTAATATGCAAGTTATGTAACAGGCACCCAAAAGAGGAATTTTTACATTTGACACAGGTGCAACTAATTCCATATGTGTTTATAGCACAAAAGTAGAACATATGCATGCATGCATTTCTTAAAACAAGTTCAAACTCTGTTTTGCTTATCTGTGCAAGATGTTCTGTTAGAACTGATGCACATTTGTAAATACAGCACTCCCTAAAATGTATTTCTAAAAGAAATCATCAGACTGGATCAACTATATGTGTTAAAAGATTGAATTAACATCTTTCCTATTTGTTGACAATATGACAACATAGCAGTTATGCTTTCCAGTCTGTCTCCCTTGTCCCTAAATTCCCATCCAGATTTCTTCTGGCCTGCTACAACCAGTATCTCAGACCTCCTTCTTTGCTTTGGATACTATGTACAGTAAAAAAAAATACCAAATGAAATCAAAACAAACCCCAAAATGCAAAAGCAATTTATATTGCAGACTCTTTGGCTCCTTGACAAACATCATTGCTCCAAGTCTGTTCTGTCAATAGATAACCAATCTGTCATTTGGGGACATGAAATACTTTCATCACCACTGATCAAAAGCCAAGTAGTTCCTCCCTGGATATTTTTAGAGGGGAGACCTTGCTGAGAGAGGCTCAGGCAGAGTGATCCATCAGCAGTGTCAGCCTGAGGACTCCAGTGGGCAGAACACAGCTGTAGAGGAAACCCTGCTCCCCCTCCCTGGCAGTTCTTGTCTGAGTCAGTAGATACAGAACTTCACACACAATCAGGAAAATCAGGTAATTTGAAGTGGCTTTGCTCAGATAGCTTTCCAATGAAATGACACAAGCATGTTCAGGAGGTCAGAGATGCCTGGTCTCAAAAATCCAAGATGTCCCAAAATCCTAAAACTAAGTCAAGTTTATGTTGCACTTAGCTGGCACTGTCAGGTACAGCATACTCCTCAAATACTAGTGCTGCACTTGCTCACAAAAAATAAAATTATTAAATATATAAATCTTTTTCTGGAAATCAAACTCAATTACATATCTGTGCAAAGTTTTATCCACTTTAAGTTAAAGTAAAGGCATAAAACGTGATCAAAACCTGGAATTTTGTTTTTACCACAGAAAAACAGAGATCTCCTCTGCTCAATTCAAATACTATTATTCTAACACACGTGAAATAGAATAAATACTTATTACTCACTACCAAAAATTCACATCTCTTCAGACAGACTGGCAAAAAAACCTCAAAACAAAACAAAACAAAACAGCAAGACCAATACATGCACTGTACCTCCAAGACTTAAGGATAGAAAAGTAAGAATTAATAAGCAGATTACTTAAAAGATATTTGTAGAGAGGGAACCTGTAAGTCAACTAATCAAAACTCAAACTCAAGAAAGGCAAAGAAAAAATTTTACACCATAGCTTTCTGCTTCATCCACATACAGTACTTGCTGAACAGATCTATGCTACAAAAGATACATAGAATATAAAGAAATTTTTGTTCCTTTCTGAAATGAGGAGTATTAGCCATCCTTTGGGTGCTCATTATGAGAGTCTGCATTGAGAGTTAAGTGCACAGGATCCCAGTGGAATCACTCAGGGACTAACGAACTTCCATAATTTGACCAAAATTGCATGCTTTGGAATTTGTTTTTATTGAAAAGACTATGTAATGACACATATTAGGAAGGCCTATATACCTGAGAGTATTAATCAATTGCTTACCAGAATAGTAAATTAGGCTTCACAAACATACTATGGCTTCATGATACCAGAGACTTTTTGGTATCGTGAGTCTGCTTTTAATGCCAGTTCTTAAAACTTGTGATTCTAAATTTACCCTTTGATAAGACATGCATGTTTCTAATTAAGCTTAACCTGTCCATTCTTCTTTGAAGAGATTAAAGTCAAAGTCCCCCAAAACTCTTGAGGCTCTGTGCAATAATTTACTTGTTCTATGTAAAGGCAATAGAAGTCGGAAGTGAAGAATTAGTGCAATAAGGAACCAAGCTTGTCAGAAACACTTTCAACCAAAAATACACACTAGTGAACCTATAAAATCCGTAAGGTGCTATCATGTTTATTATGGCAGAAAAATAGGAATTGGTGGTGCCTATCTCCTACACATTCAACTTTAGGAAGCTGTAAGTCATCAGTAAATGAATGAATGTGTGTGTAGCAGTTAATCCTTGAGGTCTGTAGCAGACTACAACTGGGGTTTTTTTTCCCCAGGATGGGCCAAACTTTATTGTCTGAAAATCACACAGACACAGCTGAGAGTCATCTGGATTAAACCTGGTGATGCCTAAGCAGGACAGGACTTCCAACCCTGTTACCCAAAACACTTCCATATGGAAGGTTAACACAGTTAAATGACAAAAGTAAAGAAAACAGAAACCAACAGTTTTCTGTTTTCTTTACTTTTGTCATTTAACTTTAATGGTAATTGCTTTAATGGTAATGAAAATTTTGAGAACGCATTCTATATTTTTGACACTTACAAGGAAGAGATGCACTATCACACTTACAAGTTTTTCCTGTTACCACCAGATGAAATACATCAGCACTGCGGTGGAAATTCACCTATAAAATCACATTATTCTTGTAACTCAGGCTTCAAAACCATTTGCAGCAAGAATTCCACGATTCATCAATTACTGTCAACCTTCTTCATTAAAATACAAACTTTTAAAATACCCAGAACTTCTTTTGTTCTAGTCACTGCATTTCTAAGCACACTAGGTTAGACGAGGTCAGGCACTGAACAGAGGGTTCAGGTTACCATCATGCGGTGATCAAGGATACAGGTGCTTCAGCAGAAGTACTCAGAAAGTACTCAGTAATCATTTTGTTAAAATTTGTCAAAATGCTCGCAGACTGACCTAGATTTTGGGTTGTAAGAATTCACTAGATATACCACTTTATTTAGTACCTACACTGTTTAGCAGCCCCAACTCCAACCTTCCATCAGACTTCAACTTCTCGATCACACAGAATCTCACCTACTACAGTATCACACCATGCACAAATTAGATGACGCCATGAGGTGCATTCAAAAGTTGTCCTGAAGTTTTGTTGGCATAAGAAATGTGAGAAAGTGATGGTGTTATGAATGTCTCCAAGTATCTGCTTATTAAAGAACTGACTCTACAAATTCTGGCATACAACACAACAACAAGGTTTGCACAGGCAAACTTTACATGTTTAATCCTGAGCCATTTCCATTCCTGAAAACTTTTAAGCTGCTGTTTCCGTAGATAACTATTCTCTGACCCAGCCTTCCACCTTCTCACTCTCTCAAATCGACATCTAATGTCATGACACTTTTCACACAAAAAAATGAGCATGAAAAAGCTTTTGCCTTCCCATATGCCAAACAGGTAAAGCAATAGTCAATCTCTTGGCAAACAGAACAATTATTTTTGAAGAAGCAAATGACTGGGACAACAACAACCTGCTTTCAAAGAAACCTGATTACTATCCAGCCAACTGCAACATGCCAGGATTTGATTCATGTATGCCATCTTCAGAGAAGTTACACTCCTCACTCACGTAAATCTTAAATAATGTATATATTAAAAAAACAAAACAAAACAAAACCCCAAAGCCCCTTATAGATCAGCTAGCCTATCAGAAACACACACCCTTATAAATTCTGGCATTTTGGTGAAAAACCATAAAGAAAACTTAAATTGTTCACATGTTCTGTTTTCAACATCCAACACATGTTTTCTTGCCTTTCAGATATCCAACTTCAAAAATTGTAGAATTCTCTTGGAAATTGTCTGGAGCCTTGAGTTACCTCTCAGACCATCCTAGCCAGTCACCCTTCCAAATTGCTTGCTGGTTCTGATGGAAAGCATATACTTTACCAGGATGAAGATTACAACGTTCAGTCATCCTAGTGGAGCTAAAAGGTACAGCAATTTTCTACCACCAGGCTGAAACTTATTTCTAATTACTTGCCCAAGCATCTTAGTAAATTGAATGAAACTATCTAATATAAATATGATATAAATGAATGTGTAAAGGTTAAATGTGTAAACCCTAATCCTATCAAGAATCCTAACAGAAAATGTATTTACACTACTTGTTTATTTCATCTGGCTCCCTTCAAAAATTCAGCCTTAAAGGGATATTTTGGCAACTTAATTGAATAACAACTGACAGTATTTGAACAGGAGAATGTACCCATGGCTGAAAAAATATGTTTATGTTACATTAAGCAGGCAAATTTAAGTTACACTGTCAGTTTTCAAAAGTAATTTTCTTGACCAAAAGGAAGTTGTTGCAATGTGAAGATTTTTGGGAGTTGAAAAAATCAATTGTAAATTTGGAAAGGAAAACAGTGTGGAAGACAAAACCATTGAAAACATAGGAGGGGGAAATGCAAAATCCTCCCCTACAGAATGTTTTATGTAAAGCCACTTTGAGTCTCAGATGTTCTCGATTTTGGATGCTACAAGTCAAACTCTACATATTTGTGGTTTCTGAAAATGAATTAAAACAAGTGGAAAATAATGGCTCATTATATAGTAGAATTATTACCATTAAAGCAATAAACCAAAACAAAATTTAACACCAAACATGCTTATTTTATGTATGAATCATAGGAAGTTAACACTGTTTTGTTAGCTCTGAGTTTAAAGTTTTAAAGTTTTATTAGAAACCTGGGGGGTTTCTTGGGGGTGTGGCTTAGGTTGGGTGGTTTTTTGGAGTTTTTTTCAGAAGCTTCAATAAAACAGGCAGTGACCAAAAGGACAAGATAATACATTCTGTTCCATGCTTTATGTGTCTTGAAGTTATTGCTTATTACTATAATAGAATTTTGTAAAGTAGAATAGGCAGATTAAGAGCCAGTAGGATGCACTAGAAGTTACCATGCCAAGAGCAATTTAACAAATATTTAATGCTTACTCTCATAGATAATGAAATGTTTCTGTTTCTTAGTTCTAGACTAAACTGGCAGTTTATATAAGAAAAAAAATCTATTAGCATGGCAACTGGTTTAGATACAAACAGACACCATATTTCCTTTTCAATCCTGTTGCATTTAAATTTTGTCCAGCATAATGCCGGACAATCTTGTCAGGCAACCCATTCACTACACCAAGTTGCACATCCCACCGGGATAGGAGAAATTATTTCAGGGTGTCATGTTGCATTCAGGTTTCTTTCCAGGTGAGCCGATCTACCAAGGAGCCATTTAGCCAAAGGGTCGTGTGGCTCTTCAGTGCGTGAGCAGAGGACTACATACCTGTCCTGCATGGAGACTTCCAACTCATGTGAGAGAAATTGCTTTTCCCATCATGGCCCCATTAAAAAAGGTCAGAAATATAATGTTTTTCCTGCCATAATATCTTTTGTCATGACAAAAGCAATCTCTTCTTTAAGAGCAAATTTAGTTTAGTCACTTAGTTGAGAGTCATTCTGTCACTTAAGAAATAAATCTGCTGTATTTAAAACTGCTGCCTCTATTAAGGTCTGTTGTTTCCTTGTATGTTATTAATAATTCTACTACTAAACTTAATATTGTGCAGTTAAATAAGCATCCAAAATTCGTCCTCTAATAAGATCTTACTGAGACCTTCAAATAGGAAAAACAATCACTTTCATTTTGTCAAACATCAGCTGTAACTTCAAATACTAAACTCTTCATGACTTAGAAGCACAATCAATAAGCATCAAAACCACAGGTCCTTATTTAAGTGAAGAGTGCTGTAATAATGCATTTTCCTTATCTTGCTGATACTCCTGAAAACAGTTGCTTCTAGGATAGAAACATATGCTTGAAATCCTAACAAAGATATGCTGAAATTTCCACAAGTGATCACCTTTAAAAATCATATCACACTGAACCATGAAATAGAAAATGTGTCTGAAATTTAGTGCAAAATTTAACACTCATGAGTTCCGCTGATTCTGTTATCTGCTCCATTTACATGCCAATCTACACCCCTACCTAAAAAAGATCTCTTAAAACCCTTAAAATAAACTACCCTAGCACTTCCTCGGTAGCATAAGTTGATTTTACACATGTCTTGAGCAACAAATACTCAACACTAGATCATAGCTATTAAATTGATACCATCCATCAGCAAAGGTAAATCATGCAAATCAGAACGATGCAAAAACCTTTTTTTTCTGTTGCTATTATTTCTATTTTCTGCAGCTGTCTGTTAGAGTTGATAATGTGAGGATGAAATTATTTTAGTATTGTTGTTTAAAAAACCCTCAGCAAAAGTCAGAGGCTTGTGTCACCGATGAGCTATTTATTGCTTTTAATATCTTTTAAGGCACCTGACAAACAGAACTTGAGCACTGTAGCTGGAGTCCTCTCCCAAAAGCATCTTTCTTACAATCCACAAAAAGTCATGCAAACAGCATCAGGAAATAAATACTTTGCTTCCCACTAGCAGCTTTGGGGGGTATTTCCCTCAGTACGTACACACAGCACAGCCCGCTACTCCTTTTTTTTTTTTCAAGCCTCTCTTATATAACAGACTGCAAAAACCATCTCTGAACAACGTGATCAAGATGCGATCTCCTCTTTTGGAGCTACAGCATTCAACATAATCACATTCAACCCAGTCCCAAGCTATTAATCAACTTCTTACTAATGACGATGATCGATCGATCGCAAGTTCTCTGCAGTTTTGCAGCTGATAGTCAGTCAGGGCTCCCAAAGGATCAGGTCGTTCACAGACCAATATCAGACAGCTTCACCAACTTGGCTCAGAAATTAGTCTTACAAGGGTATTTGATCATTGTGTAATGTTTTGCTTAAGTATCACAGCTGTCCTAGGTGGTTTGGGTTTAGTGTCGGGGCTCCTCCCCAGACAACCTGTGTAAAGGCAACAAAAGCCCTAAAGCCACCGGAGTCTCAGAGGCCCACAAGTAGGATATACAGCAGCTCTCTCTGGAGACCTGCCCTTAACCCCTTCGTGCCATATCATTTATACACTGACCAACTAACTAGGCTGCCTGAAACAGATAAACCCAGCCTACACGAGTTACATAATGAGTTTATTTTTTAAGACAGGACGAATATATCCTGAAGTACAGAATGACAAAGAATTTTTTTCCCTCTCTTGGTTTCGCAAAAGACACAACAGACTTACATAAACTCCATATGATTCTGGGTTGTCCTCTCTCTGTCTTGAGGTACGTAAGACTTGACGTACCCTATGGAGAGGTTTGCTACAAAGCAGAGCTCAGGCTGACTCACTGTTTTCACTTTACATATAGGCTACCTTTAAAGACTTTGAAATAAACCTGCAATGTGAAGTTTCTTTACCTTGTTATTGCCAATAAAAAGGCATACATGTTTTAAGGGGCACAGATATTAGTTACTACAGCCAATAAAGTTAAGAGCTGGGTGTTCAATAAAGGAGTCTAATAATTTCTAAATATTTCTTCCAAGTTTTGGATTTTTTTTTT
>JAHLSL010000006.1:21690801-21807005 GCA_025920805.1 Petroica traversi | reverse complement strand
CGGGCTGCACGGCGACTCGCTGCTGCCACCTCTCGCTGGGCCTTCTCGCAGCTTCCCCGAACGCTCCTGACAGCAGGACGTTCACCTGGATGAAGATCCCATTTCTCACCGGCGGATGGTTGCGGGGATTACCCCTCCCTTGGTCTCTCGGGAGGGCCGGAGGCTACGTTTTAGCAGCTCCAGAGGGCCTTGTTCTCGGCCTGAGGTCACTTTTTCGGTGGAGGGAGGGTTTATTTCGGTGGTTTTTGGACCATATAGATGACTAGTATGTGTCCTTCCCTCGGGGTAGGTGAAGGTGTCCCATCCTCCTGCGACAAAATCAGGAAGTTCCAGCTGAGGATGATTCAGCCTGGCAGCACCCTTCAGTGCCAATCCAGACTTTACCCAACTACTCGGACTTGTGAGAAGAGCACCCATGGGCTCAAATCTAGAGTAAGCCCACAACCTCATTGTCAGGTTCTGGTCTGGCATGTCTTGACACCTACTGAGCTGCAGCTAGAGGGGAGCTTGCTGGTGGCACAACACAGTGGCCAATCCTGTCTTGACTTTAGTAGAGAAGGAACCAACAAACCCATTGCCAGAACTTTTGGTTGGAGCAAAAGTGGGGGTTTTTTGTCTGCTAAGTACAGGACCCTCAGTTTGTGATTGCCAACCTGAGACAGGCATCTAATGCTAAACTGAAAGACGTGGATCACCCAGTAGTTACCTGGAGTCACTCTCTGACAGTTAAGCTTCCAGATGTACTTGATAATAAAATTACTGGGTGTCACAGTATCACAGGTCAACCATAGCATCATGGGATCCATCTTCTGCAGCCCAGCCTCTTTTTCAGAGCTGAAAGGTCTTTCTGTCAAAAAAGGTAAAGGAGATTGAAAGACTAGAAGTAGGCTGTGTCCTCCTTCCATTCCCCCTCAAATATTCCCATGTAATAGGGACACTTCATGGCCCTGGGAATTGTACACCTCTGACCTAATTGTAGGATAAGAAATGAGTGCTAGTGAAGAATGTGCCTCAGACAAATGATTCTCCCCACGTTGCAAAGGTTACCCCGCTGGCTGTACCGATCTGAGTAGTCAGGATGGAGCTGTTGGCCTGGAAGTTAAATATAATAGCAATAAAGATATATAATAATATAGACCCTCTGCAGGGAAAGTGAGGCATGGAGGCAGAACGGTTTTGGAAGTATCTGGGAGGTGTCAGAAATCTGTTTTTCTCTCACAAGGTTTACTCCTTTCATATCACTATTTTGTATGAGAGGGATTTCATTTTAAGATGTAAGAAGATTCAAGAAGCTTCTCTTTTTCCTGTTATTTGTCTCCCCTGATTCTCTCTGCATCGCCTTTTCAATGTTCTCTGATGCCAGGTGAGGTCAGAGAAGGGGACAGGACCAAAGCCTGCATATGTGTATGGAGAAATGTAACAAGGGAATTAAATCAGAGTTTCAGTATGACTTTTTACTGCTGTTGCTGCTGTCACAGAGAAAGAGTAAGGAAGAGCAGTGAGGGGTAAGAATGTGAAAAGTAGTGGGATCAACTTCTGGAAGAGGTTGCTCCATCTATAGTAGGTGCCGTCTGCCAACTTCATTCTCAGTGACTAAACCTCTTCTTCTGACGAGCCAAAAGCATATGTAGGTGGAATCTGTTCACTTTTTTTGGTCAGTCCTAGACTTCTCAGATGTAGACAGTCTGTTTTCTCAGGCTTCTCAGGTCTATACCTAGAAGTGGTGTATCTATCCTAATCTTTGGTTTACTTCCCTGAGGGTTTGTTTGAGTTTTTTATTTTTCCCTTGAAAAAGATGGAAAAAGAAAGGGAAATGCTCATATCAAGGCAGATATTTTCTAGCACAGGAACTGTAAAAGTATCTTTGCCATTTATATTTCCATGTTGAATTTACAAAGGTTCTTGAGGCCTCCATTTTCTATTTTGTCAAAGTAATGGCAAGTAGAAATTGTAGAAAAAAAGAAGTAGTTACATGAATAGACTTAAATGCAGTGTTAGGATTTTCACATAATTAGTCCTCCAAATGACCATATTATATATAAAAAAAAAAATAGCAATAGCAAATTGTTTGAGCTTAGGCTCAAGGGCTACATCTTGCAATAGCTGGTTGCCAGTGATACTCTTCCTGTCCCGCTAAGTAAAAATATATCTTTTTCTTTGTGCAAAATTTAAAGGATGAAGCTAGCAGTGGAGGAACACAAGGAAAAGTCCATTAGTCAACAGTTAGATGAGTCCTCTAAAATATGGGATACCTGGACACTAGATGTGTCTGCATGTTCTGTCTCAACATAAACCATACTTAATTTTTGTTTAACCCTTCTTGGAACAGAGTTTGGAATCTTGAATTTTTGGACAGGAAGGAAAGCATTTCTTTGCTGCTTAGACTTTCTTTAAAATTATGTTTAAATTTAAATGTGTACTTCATGTGAAGTTTGTTGAGACTCTCTGTCATGGTCCAGGTCCAGCAACTTCCTATGTCATGCTCAAGTCAATGGGAACTTTCCACACTAAAAATATAACTGAAGTAAAACTAGGTAAATGTAATAGTTTCATGTTATAGACAATGTTTAGCAAATCTGGAATGAAATTGGAAAAAGTTGATTTTGCCCTTCTAAATAAAAACAA
Organism: Petroica traversi; assembly: GCA_025920805.1. NCBI lineage: Eukaryota > Metazoa > Chordata > Aves > Passeriformes > Petroicidae > Petroica > Petroica traversi. The sequence continues at coordinate 21,804,380 of JAHLSL010000006.1, read as the reverse complement.
AAATCAGCTAAGCATGACCAGTTTTTCAAGTTTGGAGCAATATTTCATAGAAATTATTGCAATTACTGTCTTATCCCTTTATAAGAATTATTTCAAGATGAAATGATTAAAAGAAGTTGACAATATCCATCAAAATACATTTCAGATAAGAAAGAACATGTTTCTTGAGTCACACAGTTTGGTGACTTAATGAAACTAAGCTGGCAATGAATTTAAATAATTATTCCAAATTTCTTCTCTCATATTTAACTTTGATTTTATCTTCAAAAAGTTATTGAATTAAAGTAATACTATATGTGTTTTCCACTTTTCCTAAATTGTTACACATCATTGTATAACACCAAAGTACCCATAAATCCTGGGATGAGGGTGATTTTCTATGCCACGATGATGACATGACAAGAGAATGTTGGCATGATTGTATTTGCATAAACTTGCATTCTGATCTCATGAAAATATTTTTCTAGCTGAAGTCTCCTGAAGAAATACAAGGTATTTTCAATTCTGAGGCACAGCTGGCTTTGACTCAGTCTGATTATGAGTAAATTATTGTTGAAGTGCTAAGCTTGACTGGCGATAGGAAGATACAATTGAATTTGTAGTACCTGCAGATTTTGTAAATGAATCTGTATTTGCATGGCGAGAGTTGTTCTTTACGTACTGAAAACACCTCTCAGATCCCTAGGACCTTACTGAAATGTTCTTATTCCCAGTTTCATCCACTGATGACCAGATAGATAATCAGTGATGAACAAATCTCTCTGAAACAGCTCTGTTAAAATATTTTTGCTCCTACTTTACTTAAAAATTAATTGTAAAAATTATTATTTAGCTAATAGTTGCCAGTAGTTTCCTAAGCAATTTGGCATTTTAAGCATGTCAGATTTTCACATGAAATTATAAAAAAGGCTAAAAATACAATTGAATTCAATTGTCTGTGTCAGTCACAATCAGAACTCCTATTCAAGGTATAGTAAGGGAAATGCAATTTTTAATAATAAAACTTTACCTAAATGTTCCTGATAAATAAGCTAGTTTGAGTTTTACTTTAAAAAATAGTGACAATACTAATAGGGTAACAGAGAATGTAGCTGCTTTTCCCTATCCATTAAACAGATCGGATTTAAAGAGGGATTGGGTATTTTAGTTTGTGGGGGTTTTTGTTGTTTTGTAGGATATTGTCATTTGGAAAATGGAAGGCCAGAAGTTGAAAATTGTTGAACTGAAAATGTAAAAATTGTTCTTTTCAGCATCCAGTAAAACAAAGTTTGCTGTCATAAATTCATATATCCTTTACATGCACAGGCTATACAAAGAGCTGAATGTTCTGAAATAATTTGTTAGCCCTAGTCCCATGAAAGAAAGTAATTTCATTCTGTCTTCACATCACCCAGAATTACTAGCAGTACAATGTCCACTCAGCCGCAAATTACAATCTATGGATGTTCCGAACATGTTTATCCCTATTATTGTCAACTAAAATGCCAAGCCATTCTCAGGATGCATGTCTTGATACAGCTATAAAAGCATTTAGGATTAAGGTATAACACTTTTGGATTATTTTTTCTCTTCTCTTGTATATGAATAAGTCCATCTCAATGAAAAAGACAATCCTGCAAAAAGCCAAGCAGAAATCTTACCATAGATTCAGAAAATGATGCTGTTGGATTAAAAGTTTGCGAAACCTTCTTACACTGATTATCCTTTTATTTAATCAGTTTATTTCTGAGTTTTACTTTGTATCTTTCCACTGTGCAAAAGACTGTCAGAATTCAAGGAACCAGTAGATTGATTATCTAGTTAGACCTCATATTGCATAAGACTTAGATATTACCTACCCTGAAGGCAATGTTAATGACTTGGCATTGTAGAATTATGGAATGTTGGGTCATCTTCTAGTCTAAGCTCTATTTAGTCAGAAAAGATGAAGCTAGTTTTACTTGTCTGTTATACTCTATGAACATCCTGCTCCAAAAGTCACATACTTTCACCTTTTCCAACCAGCACTGTTTTAATTTTCTGGAGAGTCTTGGTGTGTTTTTCCAGTGCTCAGAAGAGCTTCTTGTCTGACACCTTTTCAGAACCTTACTCTCAGTTTCATTTGATAGTTCCACTATCAACTCTTGTGAAAACCCACACCTCTGAACTACATAGGTATACAACAGTTGGCAAAGACAACTTGCAAGAATTGTCTTCTTACGTGGCACATGAGTGTTTTAGTGTACAGGAAGACACATGGTAATATTCCCCATAACTGGACTTTCTTGTGTATGCTCCTGGTGCATTCAAAGTGTTTCCCCCACCAGTGGCACCAAGGCTGGAGTCACAGATGGGGGCTGTCTGGACAGCACTTTTGGCAATGTGGACACAGCATATCCTGTACATACTGAGGCCCAAAATACTTCATTTACGTTCATTTCTCAGCTGAACTGTTCTGCACTTCATAGTTGTGAAGCAGATTGCCTCACAGTTTCACCTGATAATTCTCTCTGCTGAGCCTCAGTTCATCTCAAAAAAGGTTGGACTGTGTCAGATCATCTGATTCATGCCTACTAGCCAGTTTTACCACTATTCGCTAGAGCCTGTCTTGTATAATTGGTTAACTCTGGTCCTATACATGATTTGTACTAGGAAGAGTTGTGTTTGTCATCATTCCACAGAGTTTTCAGCAGCAAGCTTGCTTCTACAAACTAAGATTTTTAGAAAGACTAATTTTCAGCAATGAAGGAGGACCAATTGCTGCAGTTTAAATGGCCATTCACTTAAGAGTTGAAAGGCTGACTGTGCAATGGATGAGTACAATACTGAATTTTGCCTTTGAAAGTTTCAACATCATGGTTTTCTATCTGGAAATTAGATTTTCACAAGGATGTTTTAAAAAATGGAAATAGTGAAAAAATCTGTTAAACAACATTTAAACAATTATAAATTGTTCAGCTTGTTACCTTTCATAAAGGCTGTTGATTTCCCATGTTCTTTGTGATAGTTTTCAGCACATCTCTAAAGTGTGTCGAGAAAATATGGGGTGCACAACAGGCAGGATGTGTTTTCCCTCATTTCCTGTTCTACTCCTGCTCTTTCAATTTCAGGGTAACAGATTTTGAAGGAAAACTTGAGTTTCTTACCCTATGCTTTTTCAGCAGAAAAACTAACTGCTTATTTTCATGTAATCCTGTTATGTAAATCTCTGTATTACTGCACACCTGACCTCCCTTGAGATATTTTTAACTTAGTGGAAAACAGAAGGATGTATTTTATCAGCACCACCTGCTAAAATTACAAAGGAAAAGATAACTGTGTTTAGTATTCTCTTACCTTTTTTGAAAGAAGAAAAAAATTGAAGTAATAAGCTCTACAGTAGTACCAAATTCTAAGAGGGAAATAAGATGTTTTATGATCCTAATGTAAAGCTTTTATTATTGCTATTATTATTTCTCAAGTACTTAATAAAAATGCATTTATACAAATTTATGTAGTCAGTCTTTTTTTTTTTTTTTCTGAATTTTGAAATTTCCACAATTTCCACTGTGGCCGTGACCTTTGAAAACAACTGTAGCTGTCCAAGAGTAACATAGTCAGTCCCAGCATCAGTCCTTCTGGAGGGACACTGAAAGTATGCTGTGACAGCTCTGGTGAACTCAACAGCAAGAATCCTTTTAAAGGGGTAAAGCCTTATAACTGAGTTACAAAAAATCTTTTACATTTCCCATGTCAACTCTGTCCCTAAAGTAAGTTACTATTGTCACATACATAGCTCAAATGGCAAATCTTCTCCTTTTTCACTCTAGGATATCAATTTAGAAATTTGTATTAGATTCAGTGACCTTTGGTAATGTTTATGTTATTTGTGATGCCTGGGAGATTTTTTCAGCAGTTATAAAGCAGCTGAGAATGGTACTGTGGTTTTGGAAGTTTGAACGTATTCTGTAGAAAAATAAAGGTGAGCAACCATCCATCTTTGGATTCTTTTTTGCTGTTGCCTATTCTAATGAGTGATTGACAATGTAGTTGCCAATTTAACCTAATACTTCATCAAGCAATTGTGTGACACAGAGTAGGTTTTGATCTTCATACACTTAGCACGAGTTTTATGGCTAGGTTGTACTTTCACTTTGTCGAGGTAGCTGTTTCATGTAAAAAAAAGCTAAAAGAACAAAATGTAAGGGATGTCAATATGCTGTTGTTGTAGTAGTACATAGTGGCTAATGCCCCCACTTTTCAAAAGCTGCAGTTTTTCTTTTCATACACAGAGCTCAAAAGAAAAAAGAATCATAGAATCACAGAACATTAAGAGTTGGAAGGTGCCTTAAACATCATCTAGTCCCAACCCCTCTGCCATTCAGCTCCCAATAGACCAGGTTCCTGAAGGCCTTATCCAGCCTGGCCTTGAACACTTCCAGGGATGATGCACCCAAAGTTTCTCTGGACAACCTGCTCCAGTATCTCACCAACCTCACAGTAAAGAATTTTTTCTAATACCTAATCTAAATTTCCCCTTTCATTTTGTACTCATTGCTCCTTGTCTCTTTGTGGAATGTGTTGTGTGTTTATAATGGCAAGCATTCATTTCAACAATATGTACATTTTATCCTTCACTTAGGTTTCATGTGTAGAAGTCAGTGTATTTCAGTGAAGAAAAATACTTGATCTGTTAAAGATACTTAATCAGTGGTTGTTTAGCAATTTTTTCTTCAGATGTAATATTGCATTGCATTGTGATGTGGAATTTTAACAGATCTAATAACAACCTCAAGATTGTCAGAGTCATAGGGCTAGCAGACTATTAGTGTTTTAATATATATATGAGGTGGTTGTTAGAACAGGTGGCTGAGGGTCAGGATGGCCTATTACACATCTCACTGAGACAGGATGTGTCTGTAGCTTCCATACAAATGTTTTCTTCTGTTATACTTTTGAATGGGGATATCAAATTTGTTAGACTAGACTGGAGTTTTTGGCTGGGGAACAGCATATAATCAAGATAGAAAAACTCCCCCAGTATAAGCAGTGTACCCCAGAATGGGTAAGTACAAAGAGCCACCACAACATGAACTGCTGTGAAAGGCAGACTGCCCTGACTATGGCTGTTTCACAGGCTTCTCTTCTCCCACTGGTTTGCCAGGTGATCTCAGTTTTCCCTCTTAAGAGTGATTGGCAAATGAATATGATGTCACTGGAAGTTGCCCACCAGATGTGCAGATTAATATGTATTTTTAAGAAGAATGATTCAAACTACTCCTGACCATTTTAGTAAAAGTCCTGACTACTCTTTCAACTCAGACAGGCAGTGGGTGTTCATCAGTCTTCCATAACAAGGGGGAAGGATCTTTCACTTACTATATCAAAGGTGCCTCCTTGATTTCTTATCTCTAGAGGTCTATGATCACCTGATTTCACTTCAATGTTGTTGTCTATCTCAGCCAACTCTGTCAACCTTTGTTTTTAATCCCCTAGCATCCTATAGTAAGTCTCATCCATTGCCTTAAAGCCCCTTAAGGATTCTGAAACATTTGCTTTTTTTCTGAGAGACCAGTGACACTCTTTTTCCCTCTCTACATCCCTTCTTATCAGTTACAAAAAGCTGATGGAACCTCTTCAAGGCCTTGAGTGATTTGTTCAGTTGTGTTCCCTCAATCTGTGAGCTGGGAGATCTGGTCATAGATATTGTCTCTGCTATCTCTTTTTCCTGAGGCTCTGTGTATCTAGGTGGGGTTTATTACTTTTTCTATGTCTTCTCTTCATTTTTTTCAACAGTATTCTCAAAAAATGTTCTTACATTACAAATTGTATTTCACACAGCTTTTACCTTCCACCTATACTTAGAGTGCTTATCAATATTAACACAATGTTTGAGCAACTAGAGCTCATCTTCTTAGGAGAACTGATATAGAGGAAAAAACGAAGCCAATTCTTTTTGTTCAAGTCATTTATTAAGAGGATTCTGGAGGTAACATCACCTGGTGTTCTTTCAAGCAATACAATGTACTTTTTGCAGACTCTGAAGAGAGCAACAGCCACATAAAGTGACTTTGATTTTTACATAGTATTTTACTAGTAGAAAAAATGCACTGATATTAAAAGAAAACAGCCCTGGTAACAACAAATAGCTAGCCACTTGGATTATATAATCATTTAACATGAAGACTCAAAATCAACTCCAGTCTTGTGGGCTTTTAAAATACCCAGTAATCTTCAGACATTTTAGTGCTGCTTTGACAGTTTTTTTTACAACATTAGCTGAGACAGTCTGAATATTCTGCACAGAATTCCCAGTATTCAGGAAAAACTGATAAGCCAAAATGTTTTAGCTGCAGCCCTCTACTTTTCCCAGGGTATCTTCTTGAGCTCTTTCTATGTAATTTCCCTGCTCTAGTGCCTTGTGTGAGAGCTTGATCATGCAGCTTCATTTCACATAATGTTTTTTAGCTGTGAATCAGAAATTATTGAAAAAGCTCAGTTTTCAATAATTATTTTTGCCTACAGAAAGTGAATACTTGAAGAACACAAACCATTATGTGAAGGAAAAACACACCAAAGGAACTGGACATATTTGTGTCCTTTTTGATTGATTAAAAAATTTTGACCTGTTGTAGACAGCTTGTCAAGATATTCCACACACCTCAACCCCTGCCCAGAGGCAGTTTACCCTTTTTTGTTGTGTCTCCAAGTGACACAAAACAGACCTGAACTCACCTTAAGGTGTTCAGACTTTTGAATGAGCCATGAATTTGATGGACTTCTTTAATCTGGAACTCTAGGCAGTAAAAGAGTAGGGAGGTGGGATTTCAAGCTATTTTCGTCTGTCCAAGAATTACATCAGGAAAGCATCCTACATCCTAGATATAGGAAAATACACGGATGAATAAAAATGGTTTCTGAATTACATGGCATAGGCTGTAACAGCCTACAAACCTTTAAAACTCCTATGAAAAGAATTGGTATTGCATATTGCGTAGTATAACACAAAAAAGAACATCTTCCTAGAAACCAGTGATGATTTTATTCATTGCAGATTCCTAAGAATTCACAGATTCAGGTAATTTTCCTCTAAATGCCATCCTCACAATCTGAGCCAGCCAGCTAATCTAGAGGTCAAATATCCACCAGGTCTGCTGCAGATGCATTTTGAAAACCTCAGGGAAGGAATGGTTGTTTCTTTGCTTCTGGAGGCAATAGTAAAGAATAATTATTGTCTAGGTAACTATTGTTTTCTGGCACTGGTTGCCTATAGATTGTATTGCATCCTTTTCTGAAGTGTACTCCAAATTATATCTTACCTTACTTAAAATATTCAGTGTACATAGCTGATTATAAATTTTCTTCTTTTTTTCTTGGTATATGGAGAACAGAATTAGGTAACAGGTGCACAGTGTGGACCATGGATGGCTTAAAACTGTGCTGTCTGTCAAAAATGATCCTCTGAGAGTAACATTTTTATGCTTACATAGTTTATTTCTTCCCATAGGACTGACTTTTAACAGGTTAATTCTCACCTTTTACTTGCAGAACTGCACACTGCATTTCTCACCTTTTTTTTTTTTTTTTAATTGTGGGATCATTTCCGCAATTTTTCAAAGTAATTTTGAATTCTAATTTTATGTTTTAACATGTTTGCAGTCTCAACTGATTTTCCATCATCTGTGCATTTTATAAGCTTGTTTTTACCTTAGTATCTAATTCATTAATGACAAGATTTAAGTAGAAACAGATTCTGAGCAGACCTGCAGATGTTAATTTATTGATAGATACCCTTCTGATTACAAGTTTCCAACAAGATTTACATCCACACGGTAGTAGATTTTATCCAAATTGTCCTGAAATAAATTTTGTCTACATCATGTTTCCCTAACCTTTTTATATAGTATCATGTACCACACCATTACAAGTTTTTATTATTCTTGTGATATGAAAAACATATGATTCTATGTGATATATCTATCTTCCTGTATTCCCATTCCATCCATAAGTTTCATCACTCAGCTGCAGGATAAAATTATATTGATTTGACGCATTTAATTTTTTTACAAATCTGCATTAGTTGCTACTAATTGTGACATTTTTCTTCTGTCCTCAGAAATGCTTTAGTTACTTGTATCAAGGTTACTCATGGTCCACAATTAAACTGAAAAATCTGCAAAAAACCCTCTGAGATTATGCAGCTCATGTCTCTTTACCATTCTTAGGGTTAGCCTGAATTTTGGCTACCTTTTGTCCCCATAAATTTTCAAGAATAACTTCTAAAAATGTGTCTATTTCTGCCATTTCAATAAATGTTTTAGAATTAAATATATCAGGGTCATCAGATTTCCAAACACTTAAATGTATTCCCACCTCTTTTCCCCTTGTTCTAGGCTGAGATCTTATCCCATTGGTGTGAAGTAATCAACTGTGAAAGCCAGTGATAATCAATGAGGAATTTTGAAAAGACAAGTTTCAGAAATGGCACACAATGCAGGGGTTTTCTTCGCTGTTCATTTTCAATCCCTGGGTAATGAACAGGGATTTTTTTTTTCCTACTCTTCTTTCAGCAAGCTGTGCATATGTTATGGGGATATGTCTTGTCACTTTCATGGGGTTTATACTTTGGTCTTTTGTTCCCATATTCTCACCTATGTTATTTTGTGTTAATCTTTAGCAACCTTTTCTTCACTTATAATCATTTAACATGATTTTTTCTTCACTTCCTGGATTCTTCACTTCCTGGATTCTTCTTTTGCTTGAAGTGAAGAAGTCATTAGTTACATCGACCGCTTCTTATCCTTCCCCTTCACTGCACTACAAAATTGTGTGAAAATATGACTATGGCTTAAAAGTCATGTGTAACATGCTATTCTTCAGAAGAGGTGATGCCTACACAGAAGTGAATGTGATGGATACAAATTTAACAGAGGGAGAGAGATAACACAGAGCTTTTTCTAAATCAGAGGTACATTTAATTTACATAGCATGCAGAGGCATTGGAATTGCTGTAGTTTATCAATTAAATATTTTAAGATTAATCTAAAAACCTTGTCTAGGAGAGCATTAATGCATTTTTTGTTTCTCACCTGTTTTTACAGAACCTGTTTTATAACCCTACAAGTCTGTTTTGCAAACAGTGCTAATACCAGTCAATTATGCTAGCTGGCATTTGACAAGACCTACAAACACCTAACAAATTACCAACTGAGTCACAACATGAGCAGGAATTTGCAGCTATGAACAATGCTGCTATTTCTATTTATAGGTGTTTCTGACTGTTTTTGTTTTGATTACTTACACACACATGCACATAAGCGGGACTCATCAGCTCATTGCAGCCTCACAGTTGACTCAGTCTGGCAGCTGATATATCTACAGCAGATCAGCTGTTCCTTTGTTAAAAGCTGTCACTCCAGCCTGTAAGACTTATTACAATTCACATTGCAGAATTCAGTATTCCTGGACAAGGGTGTATCCCCTTATACTGAAAGCATTAAATAGTGTGAACATAAAAAATGACATCTGACAAGGCACAGTGTCTTGGTCCTTTGAAATTAATAATATTAACTATATATAATAAATATTACATTATATAATATTAACAATATTTTCTATTAATTCTGGAGAAAATATGACTCATACTCTACAAAAATAAATGGTCTAACAAATAATATGGAAAAAAATAGAAGACCTTCGTTTGTGTTGTCACACATGCAGTCAGTGATGGACAAAGGAATGTCTGCATTACACACCTCAGGCTGTGAAATACTGCCACTTTTTTTTTGAGAAGAAGGGCTTTTAGCATCCATTTGACCTCCCATTCTTCTTTTGTGATGTCATCAGAAGAGAGAACGTGTCAAACCTTTTTGTCCTGAGATCCACAGTGAAACTCCACAGCAGTATAGCACCTGCTTGTAGCCAACAATTTCTAGACTTAAGACCTTTTATACCTTTTCTGTTGGATTCATCTCTGATGTGCTTGATTCAAGAGGTGCAGCTGCTCTTGTGCAGAGAAATTCTTTACCATTTCAGGACAACATGCCACTGCACAAACAGCTCTCTGTCACACTCCAGCTCCTACTTTTCCCATGCTGAGAAGAACATAAAGTACCATTATAACACTGAAGGTTGCGTATGTATTTCAAATTCACAGAGATTAGCTTTATCGAGCATAATACTCCCACAGGCTTTGAGAGGAAAATGAGCCAGGCTTAACATCTAAGTTAAGTCTTTCTTACTTTTATACTTAAAGAATTTGCAGGGGAAGCTAGTCACTAGCAAGTCTGCTTTGTTTTTGGGAGCAGAGCAGAGCAGGTCCAGGATTGTAGCGGTGGTTCAAGCTCAGAGAATGACATATCCCCTGAAGAATTTCTGGGGGCCTAGAAAGTGAGGCCCCTCTGAAGGTAGAGTTAAGTTTGGCCTTGGAAAGGGAGTCGAACCCCCCCCCCCCACCTGCCTCCCAGTTAACAATAATATCTTGTGTCTCACTCTTTCCTCCTTTCCTCCTTCCTGACTGCATCCTGACCTTCGACCCTTCTCCGTGTCCTCCCCTGTACCGTTATGAGATAAGTTGTAACCCTCAGAATAAAAGTCTGAATGTTGGGCTATTCCAGGGTCTTTTGCCCCTGAGCCCAAGCAGAGCGGACCCTCGTGTCTTGTATCTGATTTGGGGCTCCGGGCAAAGGAACACTCTCTCTCTCTCGGCAGCTCTCCGGTTTTTAGGACAGCGGCCACCATCCCAGGGAAGCCCGGCTCGCGGCGAGGGGAAAAGAAGTCCCTAGCTGAAGCTGACTTAACCAAAAGAAAGCTCTCAGAACAAGCTGCCGAGCCGCCGGCCGTCCCTGTGGTCAGCTGTCCGGCCCACGCCACCGGCCACAAGTAGCGCCTCAAAACAGGGACCTGATCCGGACCCTGAGAATGACCTAGTTTTCTAGCGCATCTTCGACCTGCCACAGCCCGACGAACGAGTCCTATATCACAGGACCAGTACAGAGGGAATTCCAAGCAACTCTTTCTCCGAAAAAGAGACAGAACCTTGGAACACCGGAGAAGACCCGAAGGATTTCGTCCTGGCAACGGTTTCAGAGCTAGAAACCAGAGGTTGAGCACTTACAAGTGTGTGGTGAGTGCGGCTCCGCTTCTAACCCTCCCCCCCTGCAATCCTCGGGTTTCAATCCCATTCCTATGGTGGTATATAGAAATGGGAAACACCAGTTCTACCCTTGAGAGAGAGTTTTATTCCAAAGTCAAAACTACCCTGGGTTTAAGAAAATGGGATTTAAAGCCACAAAACTTAAAGAAATTAATCAGATGGATTGTTACTCATGTCCCTTCAGTTTCGCCTGCTTCAGCCTCTTGTCCCTACTTTTGGGATGAAGTTAGGGAAAGATTAACTAATAGCATTCGCGGAGGAGAACATAACATTGCAAAATTCTTTTCACTTTTAATTTTAATTTCTGATACATTGGGAACACGGGAGAAAGTTTCAGAGACTCAGTCCACCTCTCCCGCCCCGACTCCGGGCACCCCCTGCCGCCCCGGCGAGTCCCTGCCGTTCCCCAAGTACAAACCGCATGAATCCGCGGAGAACTGTCTCCCACCCCATCTCCCCGGGCCGGCGAACTCTGCTGAGGGAGGGGGCTGTGCGGGGGGGCCCTGGTCCCGCGGCAAACAGGGGAACTTGGTAATCGAACCGAATAAACATGGCGAGGGCCACGAGGAGGAGTGCACGGGGGACTCGGACGGCGGGGGGAATTACACCAACTCCCCTGACTCCACAGCGACTGAAACAAAGAGCCGCCCGCATGGCCGGGGCGGGCACACCGCTGCCGCAACTCTCCCCCCCTCCGCCGGGAGCCGCCCACACAGCAGGGGCCAGCCCGGACCAGCCGGGGATCGCCCCCGCTCCTGTACCTACACCGATCCTTCACCGTCCCTCGGTGTAAGCGCGCCACACAAACTTTCCCCCACCGGAAAGACCCCTCCCACCGATCCTGAACACTTGGGTTCCACACCGCGCGGGGAGGACTCTCTACCTTCTCTGTCTCCACTCCACCCTCCCCCAAACTGGCTGGGGCAGCCCCCCAACGCCAACAGATCCTACACAGCCCCCCCATCCCCTCCTAACTCACTCCCTCAATACACCGCGGCCGGCCCGACACTGCCGCCGGCCCTGCCTGCCGAATCGGCTGACAATCCTCTCAATTCCATCAATACAAACGGGGAATCCTGGGGAGGTGGGCTGACCCCAGCCAGGGAATCCTGGGATGATTCCACAAATAAAGAATTCCTTGTTACTCCCGTGACTTATAACACATGGGGGGCAAAACCAAGGTGCGTACCAGCCAAAAACATAAAACCATACGGGCCCTCTAATCAAATATCCAAGAGTGTACTTCCAGGCACAACCAGAGCAGAAGGCAAAGAACAAAAACAAACCCATCTGGCCTGGAAAAGAAGAAGAAAAAAGGACTTTTAGCCTGAACGGAGGAAAAACAGTGGAAGCCTACTTCAGAAAACCTGCGAAAGAACTGACCCGACCGAAGAAAAAAGAAGAACCCCCTTCCCTGTTTTCCCCCCTGCCTCCCCTCGTGTGTTTTCCCTTACCCCCTTTTTGCCACCCCAAGCCCCTAAAGAGGTAAAGGGAAAGAGGTTTTTTTTTTCCTTAATCCTAGATTATCTCATTTCAAAGAACTTGACTTGGGACAGTGTTTACTATTCTCATTGTATTATGTTCCCTCAGTTGTCTTAAGGGTTTTATTATGTCCCTAACTAGTAAAACTTTCTCCTTATATAATAGAAAAGGGGGAGATGTAGCGGTGGTTCAAGCTCAGAGAATGACATATGCCCTGAAGAATTTCTGGGGGCCTAGAAAGTGAGGCCCCTCTGAAGGTAGAGTTAAGTTTGGCCTTGGAAAGGGAGTCGAACCCTCCCCCACCGCCTGCCTCCCCGTTAACAATAATATCTTGTGTCTCACTCTTTCCTCCTTCCTGACTGCATCCTGACCTTCGACCCTTCTCCGTGTCCTCCCCTGTACCGTTATGAGATAAGTTGTAACCCTCAGAATAAAAGTCTGAATGTTGGGCTATTCCAGGGTCTTTTGCCCCTGAGCCCAAGCAGAGCGGACCCTCGTGTCTTGTGTCTGATTTGGGGCTCCGGGCAAGGGAACACTCTCTCTCTCGGCAGCTCTCCGGTTTTTAGGACAGCGGCCACCATCCCAGGGAAGCCTGGCTCGCGGCGAGGGGAAAAGAAGTCCCTAGCTGAAGTTGACTTAACCAAAAGGAAACTCTCAGAACAAGCCGCCGAGCCACCGGCCGTCCCTGTGGTCAGCTGTCCGGCCCGCGCCACCGGCCGCACAGGATGGTGCCTGTAGCACCTATGTTGCCTGCTCCTGCTAGAAGCTGTTGCTATCACAAGGCAGAGGAAAAGGGTAAGCCATGGAAGGCTGGAAATGACCATCAATTGGCCTCTTCTGTCCTACTGGTGATGAAGAAAGCCAGGAGAAGGGCTCAGAAAGGCAGCACTGAGCACCCTAGGATAACTGGGGAAAGCCAAACAGCCCCCACCTCTGGGGGACCTAACTATGCATGTCACATGGGTGCTCTGGCTGTAACTGGAAGAAAGTAAATGAGTTATGAGTGGGCATCATAAGGGTTGGGATGGAAATACTGGCAGCACCTGTTCTGGACATAGTCAGATGGTGAGAAGCATGCAGCATACACAAGAGCTGCTCTCACTCTTGTTGTAAGGCTCTTTCCCCTCTTGTCTATCTATTTTTTGATGTAGTGGCAAGACTTGGCTCTGATTGCATTAGACCAGACATTTTTGTGTTGCAAGATACACTCAGGTGTCACTTTGGACACCATTTGGCAGCTCCTAGAAAACAAATAAGGGTTTTCAGCCTAGACACAAAAATGAAGCTAGCACTATTTTCAAAGGTAAAAAATGCTGAAAGATTTTTCATTTTACGTTTGAAAACCATCTTATCAGAATGTCCCAGTGGTTAATTTTCCTAACGTTTTATGTGTGTATCATGAAGGGACAATAAAACCTTGGGAAAGGTAAAAACAATCAGAGATTGTAGACCATATGGTGAGGGCAGATCTTGAAAAACAATAAAGTCATCATCCTCTGGCCTTTAATGTTCATTTGTTTTCCTGGTTGTTTGTAATGTGCCCTGTGGCAGTATTATAAATCTTCTTCCTGTGTAATAACTCTTACTACTTCTTTTCTTGCAATTACAAAAGGTGTTTTATTTTTATCAGCTATTCCAGACAACACAGATCCTATCTAATGTATATCTGGAGCACTAAAAAGATTGAGTGTATAAGTGTCTCATATAGTGTGATACATAAAATCAAACATTAATAAAGGCTTTTGACAACCTCCATCTGTTTGATCTTCACACTTCTCTCTCTGCTTTTTTAAGAGATAAAGTCTTGAAGTATTTCAGCATTTCCTCTAACTCATCTTGTCTGCCAATTTTTTGCAGCAACTTCTCAGTTGCTTGGTCCTATGACCAAATCAGAGAACACTGTTTTTGTTGGGGTCATAGGTGTTACTTTTGTGTCTTTGGAAAACACAGAGAAAATATCTTGGAGCACTTCTGAATCTGAAGATGAGTTGCTGCAAAGGCGTTGACTGTAGGGTCATGGAAAGTGTGACTACATGTACTGAGATGTAGGAGTAAAAAAAAATTGAGAAATTCTTGAATAGAGTTTTATCCAGTTATAAAACTCCCCTTGAGCTGGAGAACTACCATTTCTTTGTTTCAAGCATAAAGTATCAGGATAGGTTTTCTTGATGCAGTTTGTTGAATGTCTGTGTCAGTAGCTAAAGCATGGGAAATGCAGATCTTGATCACAAGAATTCTCTTAGCAAAAGAATTCTCTTATTACCTTCTTTTACACAAATTATATCCAGAAAATTAAAAGTAAGTGCTTAAATTGGTAGTTCTATCTCTATACTTAGACCCTTTGACGCTGCAACTATGTTTTATAATGCTGTCCTGGAGTTCAAGCTAAAACGAAAATTTCCCAGGTTTAAAAAAACCCCAACTCCAACAATAAAAAAGGGAACAACAACATCCCCCCAAAACCAGGAAGTACGAATCCCTAAGCTGAAAATGATCAGGTTCTTGCTTGTTTTCCACATGTGACTTGCTGCTTTCATGTAAGCACAAAGTTACATTAGGCTACAGTTTCATGCTCTCAGGGAGTTTAATGTAGGTGATATAGATTTAAGATTCATACACAAGAAAAAAATTAAAACTATATATTTTTGTGCATGAGGAAATAGTCTTACAATTAAACACATCTCAAGGGTTTTCATATAAACCAATAAAGCTCTTGAAGAAATGCAACCCTTGCCTTATATGTTTTAATACAACAAATTCTTTTTTCATTTGTTAAAAATTACATTATTTTTCTATTGTGAAAGAGGATAAAAAAATGAAAAAATTATAATCAAAACTTGTTCAAATCATGCTATGAGAAACCGTTTCATGATATTATAATGGCCTTAGCCTAATTCAAAATTTATTCTTTATGAAGATGTATTCTCAAGTACCAGAGAGAAGAAAAATCACTTAAATGATTGTTCTTTACTGTGCTTTCGAAGGTGATAACATACATGTCACAAAGAAAATATTCTTACCAATTTTAATTTTTGTAGATTTTTCTAACATATGAAAGCAAGGGGAAGTGTGTTTTAAGGAGTAATAATGGAAGACAATATAAGAAATTAATTCTACCTGTAGAATAAATGTATTCTGAATTCCTTTTCATATAATCAAATTATTTCCTATATTTTCACAGTGTAGCACAGCACTTCTTAGGAGTATCAAAACCAAGTAGGACCAACACAAATATCTGTCTGCTTCTTATGAATAAAAAAAGCGCAGACATTCTTATATTTGTTAATTTCTTGAAGGAAGAACTGCTTCTTTAAAATTTTAGCCTATAGTTGTGTCAACAAAACAACAAAATACTTAATGGAAGACTATGAGTTGATGTCAGTGCAGGGATCACGTTTTGCTAAAATAGAAGCTGTGAGTGCTTCTGTAATTTCAGAAAGGAGTCCCACTAAGGACTCTATAGATCAAAAAAAAAAAAAAAAACAAACCCAAAAAAACAGAAAAAGATAGGTGTCTAACAGACTGTTTTTCCCACAACACCAGTGTCTTTAACACTGGTTCAAAACCAAATGGAGTCAGTAGAACCAGTTAACCTATGGTCATCTCCTATACTGGCACAATGTCATTGCAGCTGTGCTACAATCCTTTGGAAAATTCCTGAGGAATTTTCTTGCTGAAGTAGCTCTGAGGTAATCTTTTTCCAAATCAATCCAGAAGGAAATGGCCAAGGAGTTCTCAGAGGACTTTTACTACACCACAGATGTCTCAGACAGCTTTAAGGAGGTTTTAAGGAGCTGATTGGAAAAAGCCCAAGGCAGCCTGGTCTGTACTGAACATTGACTGTGCTTTAAGAAGGGAATTCGGAAAAAGTGATCTCTCAAGGTCCTTTCCTAAATGCATAAACCTACCAGTGACCTCAGTGAGATTTTTGAAATGTCTATTTACGACCAAAAAAACCCTAAGCTAAAGCGTGATAAATGTTCCATTACTTATGAATCAAAATTAGTTTTAGGAGCCTGCAGCATTACCCACTTTTATCAGCATAGTTTAAAAAGTGACTTCTAGACCAGATGTGGTGTTGTGACTGATTGCTGGACACCTAGAAAATTCTTCAAACTAATCAGTGCCACTTAAACATCCAAATGCCTCCATATGTATTTGATTTATCCTTCCTCTACGTAGCAGACTTTTTGTTGTTGTTGTTGTTTGTTAGTTTGTTTTTAATATGATGTACTCAAAGGTCTTCTCTTCTCAAGTGATGTTTCCATATATTCTGCTAAGTCAAATTTCATTTTCGTGTTCTACTATATTATGATTCTCAAATATTTCATTTTTTTTATGACTGCAAAGAAATTGGATTATTGTCATTCTGTCTTAGAAACTGCACTGCATTTCCTTTAAATTCTAGATCTGCATATCTTCTATATCTTCCAGGACAAAAATTTTACAGTAAAATGATGGTTGAAAAAAAGGGGAACCATATGTTCCCATAACACAGACAAAATCATTGTTCGAACTCAGATTTTTCTTCTTTTCATGCACAATTTTGATTGCAATGTGATAAAAAGGTAGGTTCTGGGGAGCAAGGTGGAAGAAGGGGGAACCTAAAATTCAGGGGTAATTAATGAGGTGATGTGCTGAAGCATCAGATACTATTCTTCTGTTGAAGCTCCTATTCTTTTTCCATACATAGACTGGGACTGATCAGACAGTGTTTTTCTTGTGGAGCAACTCATGTGCTAGCACTTTTATTAAGCCACAAGGAATTCTTGTGATAACAAGGTCATTTCTCCACAAGACAATGAAATTTCTATGCACTTTGTCCACCTGGTTAGTCCTCCCTAATAAATGAAAAAAACAAAAAACCAAAAAAATAAAAAAGAAGAAAAAAAAAGGTAGAGAAAGATCTTATTGCATTGTTGGGACAGGCTCTTCAGTGAGAGCAAACGCATGTGACAACACACCAAAGGGGCCCTAAGTCCATCATCCTTGACACTTTTACCATCATACTTTAGTACAGGGCTCACAAGTGGACTTTGCTGTCCAATCCACTCATTTGTGTTATTTCCTTGTTGTCTCTGTGGATCTTAGGAGAAACTTCATGCCCATATTCTTCCTCCCAGACCTTTCCCAACAGATGGCACAGAATAACTCTTCTTTAGCCTTCTTCAAACTAAGCAAAGAGTCTCTCCAATCCTTTCCTCACATTTTCTTGCAATCTCTGATTCCAGGATTTGTCAGAGGGTCTTGTTTACATTAGCATTCCCAAGAGAGCTTAGAGTATGAGTACTCCTGACTTACCTGAAATCTGCCTGGAATTAATCATAAATGGACCAGCATGAACAGGTGTGTGAGTGTTTCTGCATGCATACAAGTCTCTCTGTTAGAGGTAAAAAAAAAGAGGAGTTCCCATTCTTATGGGACCAACAGAGCTTCAAAGTTCTTGAAAATTGAGAAAACAGAAACATCAAAAAATTTTCCTGAGCAAAAATAAAAAGGTACCCCTTTTTTTAAATGAATGCTACTTCTTGCTTATAATCCCTATCTGCAAAAAGATAATAATCTCCTAATTGCTAATCTCTTTATTGGTTTTAAAATTAAAACAAAGACTAAGAATAAAACCAGCATCTGTCACAGAAGAGTTTTTCTATGTGAATGGTTTATTTCTGCTCCCTCTGTACTTTTCATTCAGATTCAGACAGCCTTTATAGCACAGTCTGAATTGTGTTACAAAAACCAGCATAAATCCCCTCTCTGTTTAACCAGTTGATTGCTGCTTCACTTTTTTTCTTACCCATGATACTTAGTCCATAATAATATCCATTTCAGCTAGATGGATATAAGTCTGAGGATCCCTGTCCATGAATGAGTGTTTATCATCATGTGAGTGTACTGCTGAATCAATGATCAGAATTCTTAAGGAGAATCAATATGTTGTTTCATTTGATCTCAGATACCTCCTTAGCTTCCATTTATGTAAACCTCAAAGGTCTCTGGAGACTACTTTGCACAACCATTTTTTTCAGAATATTATGAAAAATTAATTTAAATTGGCAAGCATTGTTGGGAAAAAAATCTGAGAATTTTGTATACAGAAGATAATGTCAATAATACTGTCAATAAACAGCAGGTATGACTGTGACTGGTCATTCTGCAAAGAATTATTTTTTCCAGTCTTCACTCTACTTAATTAATTTGACTCCACCATAACTTGCAAGTGTAGTATACAGAAGAAAAAATATGTTTTAAAAAAAACCCTCAGAACTAATATAAAGCATTTAGTAAGGAGTTGAGTTCTTTAAAGAATATCGTACATTTTGAGCACTAGAGGCTAAAAAGGAATATGGAATACTTTCAGTGAAAAAACTTTCACAATTATTTAAAAACATTAAGAAATGAACAATTCATGGATGGCTTCTACTTGCATTTTACAGTAATGCATACTTTCAGACATATGAAAACAAATCACCTTCATTTCAGAATACAAATGTACTAGTAACTAAATATATTATAGTTTCAGTTGTTAAGGAAATGATTTATATACAGCTTGGGGAAGGTTCAATAATCAATAAATATCAGTGCTATTTCACTGTGATGAACAACCAGCCAATAGAACTCCCTTTAACCATATAGCAAGGTATCACAAAGCAGATAGCTTTATTTAAATACTTGTTAACTCAGGATTTAAATAGTTGTGTTGTCTAAGGAGGAGACAAGCCATAAATTCCTATAATAAAGAGATACCTGTAACCAATATATACCAATATGTGATATTATACTGAGTGATGTAAAAATATAAAGTGATGCATCTGACTCAAAACTCTCAAAATTTACCTGCTGAAATATAATTAAAGTCTTGAGATGAGTCATATGCCCGGGAATGAATTCTGTCTAAAATGAAACATAATAAATGTTTGAATGAGGTAAGAAATAAGACTGTGGGAAGTGCATGATAGTGCAAAAGGAAGGTGAAATAACTTGAATCATGTAGGCAGTAGGGAGCATGTCTATATAACAGCAGGTTGTAAATAATTCATGGAGAAATTACCTACATGTTAACATGATCATATTATTTCAGAATAATTTCATTTTGGATTGTGTTGGTGCTGCAGTCCCGCTACATATAAAAAAAAGAGGCATTTTTCATATTCTGTGATAACTTTTCACGCTGAAAAATTGGACATCTCTTTTAACCCATAGAAATTATTGTTCATACACGATCAGGAAGACCCTTAGTGTTTTGCACTATTCATATAAAAGTAGATATACAACACATAGTTCTCCATAAGCCTCCCCACCTGTTTATCAAATTAAACTATATTTTAAGCTATCATAGTGCTGTTTAAAGAGAGCTTGTATTTCAATTACATTCTCCATCAGTAGTCATGGGGGAAGCATAGTGTCCATGGTTCACTTACAGCAAAATGTGGTTATTCTGAGCAGCATTCATTAGTCAGCAGCAGATGTATTCTGGCAGGGAAAGCAAGAGCAAAAACTTTTCCAGGAATGGATGAATGTGGATTGGACAACAGCTGCTGCACTGTGAACAGTGTTCTTTGTTTCTGTGGTCTGATGTTCTCTTATTTCTCAGCCAAGTCTCAGCTCTTCAGACCTTCTACCACAGCCCACGAAAGGTAGTTTGTTTGATGGTTTGATTGAGCAGATCTGGAGTCACCCTGGATTGATCAGCTATATTTGAGCTTCAGCACAACTGTCTTTATTCGAAAAGGATAAATAAGCATAGTGAGTTATCAATATTCATGTGGCAACTCCATTGTAAACAGTGTGTCAGATGGCAAATAGGTTTTAAGTAGAGGTACTTGTACTCAATTACTGTTTCACAGAATCTAGCAAATACATGTTAAAATAAGAAATAATTATTAAAAAAAAAAAGAAAAAATTTATTACAGAACTGATAACTATGGTCAAAGATTCCCAAAGAGCCTTTTTTAAATGTCAGGATCTAGCAGTTGTTGTAGGGACATATTTCATAGGGAAAACAAGGCTATTTCTGACTTTCAGTTCTTTGAAAGATGGTATTATTTTTTAAAGGAAACAAACACAAAATCAGAAAAGTGATATCTGGTAACAGAGGAGAACTCTGATTTTATTTTTTTTTATTTCCTTCATTTTTTTAGTGATTTGTACCGTCCAAGGCTGGAGCTCAATCACTGTAAGTTCTATCACCAAATTCATTCCCTTGAATCCTGGGCAAATAACAGGGAAGGAAACCCTCACATTAATCAGAAAGGGGATTTTGTTAACTTTATAATGAGCTAATCTGGAAACATCCTTAGGGAGATGAGTTCATGGATCAAAATCAAAGGCAGAAGTCTCTGGAGTGAAAAAAGCAGTTATTTGCCTTCTTGATGGTAGGATTTTTGTGTCCACCTGTTCCTTTCAAAGTGCCTCTTTAAAGAGCATTAAAAAGGCAGTGATTAAGGGCAGATGTTGAACACACTGTGTTTCCAACACACCAGTTTGGGTTCATTCATTTCTACATTGCTTTTTTCTGGCTAAAGATGGTTTTAGTGCAGTCCTTTTAGAATATCCACAGACAGATAGGAATTGTTCTTGGGTAATTTTTTTTCTTTCTTTTCTCTCTCTTTAGAAACTTTTACCCCTCAGTTTATGTTATTAAAAACATTTTATAAACTTTCATTGACTTTGCAACCCTCCAGTTCACAGCCAGGATAGACCTCATGGACCTCAGTTATTACAGTGGGCAGAAATAGATCTGTTATTTTCTCAGTGTAAAGCTGATTCAAAACTGCAGTTAACAAAATTGAAAAAAATGAAAGCACTCGCTGCTACATCGCTGGGCTTGACATTTCTAAATAATCTTAGCATTTCCCTTGTCATTTCCACTGTCGCTCAAAGATCCAGGCTCTGGGAAGTTTTTCATGAAATTATGCCATTTTGCAGGAGACTGCATAGAGTAAATAAGGGTCAAATCTGGACCAAAAGAAGCTTTTAATATAAATTAATATTGAAGGTTATCTTTGTGGTATTGCATAAATATAAAACTTGATATTATACCTCATGAATGCAAGCTGTGTTTGCTGATGACTAAACTCTTGAGTTGGAAATAAGACTTCGGTGAAACTCTGGAGTAGTGCCTGGAATTTTGCTGAGGCTTCGCAAGGTAATTCCCTCATCTCTTTTTGAAACACAACCAATCCAGCTACGTAGTCATCGTGTTGCTTCTGTAAGGAACCCTAGAGAATTACCAAGTTGTTTAAGAATGCTTATTGCAGATGGTGTGGGAATCCGTCCAGATACAAAAGAGAGGAAAGTCAGATATTGCTTCTCCTGTACATGATCTTGAACTCTAGAAAGGAAAAACTTGTAGAAAAGTCACTTTGAAAACTCAGCAGGAGGCTTGCCTGTAATTGCATAAGTCTTAATTAAAGAAGACAACTAATGAGAACTGACTGACAGGAGCTAAGCAGAAGTAAAGAGCAGCTGCTTTTTGGGACTCTGCCACATATAGTCCTCATCCCACTCCAGCAGTAACTTCCCATATTTCCCTCTCTTCTCTGCTGAATGCAGGCTCAAACCAATAGTTCACAATTCTGTCCTGTCTGGCTTGGCTAATTCCCAAGATAAACAAGTATTTTAGTTCCGTGAGGAGCAAGCTTAGCTGTGCTGGAGAAGTAAAAAGGAAATTGGGTAAGAGACAGGGTGACAAGGACAAGGAAAAAGAAGACTCTTTCCGTCAGAGCAGACAAAGAAGAAAATGGGAGTGGATAGGGGCAGTAATGCCCCCAGAAGGCAAATGAAGCCAAAGAGACTGAAAGAAAACTGAAAGTGCAATACTTGGGAAATACAAGGGCCTGCTACAAATATCACAAGTCTCTTTGAGTTTTTCTAGTGGGGACTGCTTTTAAAGAAATTTCAGTCCTAAATCCAAAGCAGTATCAGAGAAGGGAAAAATTAATAACCTGCCATGCAGAATAAGAAAAGTGGATGTAAGGTTTTAAAAAAAAGGATTCTGATGGAAACAAAGCAAAATGTACAAATTTTTATGGTAGAGATCAAATATTACCACTGAAATGGCCCAGCCATAACTGACTACATGTTAAAAGGAGCAGAGGCACTGAAATAATATATTGCAAAAAAATTTGTAACAATAACATAAAATATTATCTAGATTCCAAGAATTTAAATCTGTGGTTCTTTATATTTTAAATACTATGAGTATTTACATTTCTGTTCTTATCAGGTATTTTATTTCCTAGATATGGATAACACAAAACGTTATTGCAAAGAATAACAATGTCATTTCTGTTTGAAAAAGCTAAAAAGATTTTGTCATTCAGGAGTGATACAATGTCAAGAATAAAGCTATTCTGGAAGGCTTATAAGTGCTAAGTACACAAACCAGTATCTTGGAGTTGTTCAACCTAAATCAAAGGGATGTATAAAAACCCAAGCTACTAAATAATGCTTTCTAGTTCAAAATCATGGATTTGAGTTTTACAAAGGAATTCAGAGGTCAGACTGGGAGGATTCATGTGTCCAAGGCTCTGGAAAGATGTGACGGAAACATTTACAGTACTTGGAGTTTGTTGCCAGGAACAAGAGAAATTCTGTAGGGGACAATACCTAGGCAGCTGAAACAGGATGCTAATAAAAACCTGGCAACTTGGATGAAAAAAATCCTGAGAAAATATTGATCATCAAAGAATCTTATCTGGAAGGTCAGAAAGTTAAGAAAGAAAATGATTAAGCAAAGTTGGGCTCATTCAATCAGTGATGAAGGGTCAAAATAACTACAGGAGTGGCTAAGCTAAAACATAATTCGGCTTCTTTTGCAAAGAATGGGACATCATTGTTCAATATAGAGCAGCATTAAGTTGGTTATGAGAAGGACTGAAGTGGAAACTGAGACATAGCCTCATAGGAGAAATTAAGGAGGTCAATCCTCCTCATGGGTACCTTCTCACTGTATGGAGGGGCCTGCTTGGTAGGATGGCTTGCCTCCAATTTTTGGATTTCCTTATACAGAAACATAGTGAAGTGGTCAAGTGAGTCTAGTAGCAATGATTTTTACCAAAAACTGATTGTTTTAAGGTACAAAACCAGTTCTTGAAGCAGTAACTTTCCAAAAGGAAGAAGTTGTCTAGGCAGTTGCAAATAGATGACTTTGACCTCTACAGTGTGCAAGACTTGGAATATATTGTCAAAGAAAAAGCAATTAAGACTAGAGAGGCAAATAGAAATTGGTATAAAATGCAAGAACAAGAAGGCCTTGCTACTACGGATTGATAAAAGAATTTTCTTCTATAAATGGAAGATTCATAAAAAGGAAATGACAGTGGAAGAGAAAAGCTTGAGTTCATCAAGATAAGTTATAAGTTATCAGTGTGACGTGGTCCAGAGAAAGGAAATATAATTAAACATATCAGAAGAATTGGCAGGAGACTAAGAAATATTAATACAAAGTCCTAGAAAATTATTGTGAAGAGTCCTACATACATTGTGATCATCCACATTCAGGAAAATGAAATTTGTATTAAAAGGGGTACAGAGACTGCTCAGAGAAAGGGCAAAACTTCCTGCAAACAGTGACTAACAGAATTTGGTTTAATAATCTCACTAAACAAAGACTGAATGACACACACTTGATCCCTCTGTGAGAGACCTTCACTTCCCTCTCTGCTTTCTAGATCAAAAACCATGTAGGAGTTTGTTAAGCCAGAAGAAAATATTGATACAGGAAAAAGAAAAAAAGCTCTATGCTATGCACAAGTAAGTTTAGATTAGAATGAGCAAGACGTTTTTTAACAAAATGAGACTTTGAACCATCTTTCCAGTAAGAAGTGAGGTGAGAAAATGCAACAGTTGTGAGATACAATTGGTTGTTTTATGACACAATTCAACCCAGCTGCTTGGCATAATTGAAGATTTATTATATTTTCCCTGTGATGTTTTTATGACTGGCTTTTTATTGTACAAACAAGTAATTTTTGTTCTATATTTATTAATTAATTGAGGAAGTGCAGAAAAAGTTAAATTTTCATAGGTCATTAATCAATGAAAAGGAATAAATAGCAAAACATATCCAGCAATGTATGTGTGTTCACCTGACTATTATATACCTAGATAGAGACATACTGATTAATATATTCATCTATGAAACTGCTTTTGCTATACCTTACTGTCAGGAGTCACACGTTTATCATTAACATCCTGACAGTCATAAAAAGAATTGTCCAAGTGGCAACAAGATCCTTATGAAGCCTTTTTCCTAAGTAGCAATAAAAACTGACTGCTGTGTCAGTGGTGAGCATGAAAAAGATGCATCTCTTGCTCAGAAAATGAAATGAAGTATGCTATAGCTGTGCTTAACGTCTTCCATTCCCCAGAAGGCACTTCCAGTCGTTCCAACAAATCCCAGTGACATTGCTTGCTATCAAATAGTGAAAGTGAGTTCATAAGCCAGCCTTGACATAATGCACTTCTTATTGTAGCATGAATACATAGTCGAGAGAAGCATTTTAGATGATGTCTGTCTTTGGTTTTTTCTTTTGACAACCGAGCATTTGAGCCTCCGCATCTGATGATGGGGCTTCTGCCTTGGCCCTCACAGGCCATTAGAAGGGGGTGCCCAGGTCTGTAAAGACTCCAGCACTAACAGGTCAGTGACTGTGTGCTAAGCAAGCAGGCTCAGGGAACAGTGTCCATGGCCCAGTATTCCATATATGCACACACAATGCTTTTATATGTCCATGTATCTATGGAGAGCACACGGCGTATACATACACGCAGATATACACCACATGTGTCATTCAGCCAGAGGTGGAGGATTGTGTAAAGGTGATCCAAACCACAGAAATACTCACTGGAAGTGCTTTCAGACAGTATTGGTGTCACACAGGGTCTGAAGCAGCCACTTGCTGCAGTAGCCAAGGCATCTGAACACATTGGGAAGCACTGGCTACTTTATAAGCACACCTGCAGAAGTTTTATAAGCTGCTTCGTCCTTTCTGAGTTCTTGTTTGCGCAGATCAAGACCTGAGTCATAACTCAAATGTCTAGCCAGGCAGGATTAGGTATATATAAATTTTTTGAGAACTTTCAAGTAAAAAACAAACAGACAGAAAGCTCCAGCAAACTTTGCTTGTCCCCAAAGAAATCTGGTTGCATGGGGGTCAAAATCTGCCTACCTTGGTTGCAGAAACTTGCAAGGTAAACTAAAATCTGAACTGCATTATGAAAAAGAATACTCCTTAAAAATAAGTGCAAATTTATACCTTTTTTCCTCTTGTTTTTAACTTGTAATTAATTTACATCCATGACGAATCCATGAGGAATTCATTACAGAAATCTTGCATTTTATTTATCTTTCTGGTTAGTGAAACAAACTTTAAAGAAAAATAAAGCAAAATAATTGAAAATTAGTAGAAATTAAAAGTAAACTTCTGAAAAATAAATGGATTGTACTGTTCTTTGAGTATTTTTAATACAATTTTTCCTCACACTTAGAATATTATTAATTTAATATACTTAGTAAGAAATATCACAACTGTTCAGTAAAACAAAACAGGTCTCAGGGGTAGATATTAGATCTGAAAGAATTTAAGTCAGCTGAGACTGTGTTTTTGACATGGGATACATTGAATCTCATATCTGTAGATGCTCTGGCACATGAATTCATGGAAAGAACTTTCAAGTCTTTCAAGGTACGAAACCCTCTGGTATTTAGTGTAGAGAAGCATGCAAAAATGCTCTGCTCTAATTAGGCAGAAGCATTTGTGACACCTATAAATTACTGCAGCTTTTGCATTGCTCAGACCCAAGACTTGTCTGTGTGTGTGTTTTTGTGGCTATATCCCTACCTGACTTCGGTTGCTGGCTAAGACGTGTGTTACACCTCTTTTAGGGAAAAAAACTACTTTTCAGTGCTTCCGGTATCTCTCTCTGCCACCTCCACAGATGTGCCTTAATGATACAGTCTGCTCTGCTGCACTGCAGCCTTCAAAACCTGAGTTTTGACATAATAGTTGTTAATATTAGAATCTGCTCTGTGCCACATTGAATCCTCTTACATTTTACTGCTTCTCTTTTTCTACTGTATCTCTTATTGGGGTGGCTAATTTTAATTTAACACATTTATCCAAAACAAAGAGTGGCATAAATAAAAACCCAAAACAGAGAGACATATTTATAAACAAATTAGATAATATTTGCAAAGCACTTCAAATGTGGTTTGCTAAATCAGCACTGCATTTTATGAATCTGAAATAATTAAATCATAAATAACTAGGTTTTCTTTAATTCTGCTTCACATTTTGTAGCCTGGCAAATTGTCAAGAACCATGACTGATTCCAGCTCTTCACCAAAGCAAGGCATCTATGGTTCAGCAGAAAGTTAAGTTTTGACTATTTTTCACCCTCAAGTGTTACTCTGAATTTCTATAGTCCTTAAAATATTAATATTGTAATATATATTTTACTTCTTGTGGAACTTACTTGTAGGGGAACTACTTAGGAATTCAATTTTTTTTTTGTTAGTAACTTTAAATGAATTTGTACTTTCTACTAAAAAAAATGTTCACATATATATATAATCTGAAATTTTACTATTTTGCTGGGATTTTTATGGATCCTCCAAAATATTTTTGTCTGCTGCAAAGCTCAGCTAAATATTCCATCTAGTCATGATCAGCTGTCTGTATGCAATCCTTAGTGTCCTCTCTTTTCCTTGGACAATCACACTGTATCTGGTCCAATCCTCACAGTTCATGAGCCCTCCCTACTTTGTTCAGTTACCAAGTGCCTATAGTCTAAAATCAGCTCGATATTAAGAACTAAAAGATTAAGTTGTTGTCCAATTCAAAACTCACAATTTATATTCATTAAGTGCAGCATACAGCGGAAAATAACACATAACAAAGTATAAACCAGAATTTGAAGTAAAAATCAAAGGTAAGAATAATTGCTATTTGAGTTTTGATGTAAATTGAGAGTAGACTACACGATATTCTGAATGATGATGCTCTGGAAAGTGTTCCAACTTAGATGTTACAAACTCAGGAGCATTTGAAAATGCCAACTGCAGTAAAATTATGTATGTAACAATTGTTTTATACTGACAGGTCACTCATGAGGAAAAATAGTTTAAATGGACCTTGTCCAAAATAAAATTCTTATCATTCAGGACAGGGGCTCATATTGTTCATCACACTTACACTGAGAAGTTAGTACACTCCCCTGGTTCCATAAATTTCAAGGTTAGATAATCAAGAAGATGTCTGCATTCAGATGGGGTTTTTTACTGATCTTTGCTTCCATGAATTTTGGTATTTCAGGCGTAGGCAATCATTCATAGGCACAAAATTGTGAAGCATACAATATTTTTTTAGTCCTCCATGTCCCAGGGCAGATTTTGATTGAAACTAGCTTATATTTTAGAGTTGAAAAGAGTAGAAAGAATGTAAACTAAGGAAAAAGTAGATCACACTTCTAATATTACACTTTTGATTTATTGCTACCCTTAGAGATCATTCCATGTTTTATAAGTCATTGTTTTATTGAGTAAACTATAGAAAGTGATTCTCAATAGCATTCTGTTTACGAGACTTCATCTTTCATTTTAGACAATCACATGATGATTGATGAATTTTGTCATTAACTCTATGTAGAAAATAGAGATGTTAAATTTCTTTTAAAGGACATGATGGACATTACATGTGTGTTATGCAATGAAGTAATTAAGGTACATTACAAAGCTCTCATACAGCAAACAGATCCACTTCTAGCTCTCATACTGAAGATCAAAGTGTCTGAGTCTGAATCTGGAGATCATGGGCTCTATTTTCAGTGTGTGTTTAATCACTGACTTAAATACTTGTGCCTAAGATTACATCACAGTGATTTAATTTTAATATTTGCAGTCTGCTTGTCTAAGTTTGTTGCAGGAGAAGAATCTTGTTCATGCTAGATCTACGTGAATCTTTCAGAGGTAGTGTAGTGTTTGGTGATTTAGGACTACACTGAGAGTCATAGAATCAGGGTAGACTTGCTGGACTCTTAAATACTGAAGAATCTGTCTTAAGTTTCAGGCAAACTCAGGCAATCTTTTTGTTTCTGTTGCATGTGTAATTAATATTAAACACATTCAACACCCAAAGCATCTTCATAAAATGCAGTATAGAAAAGTGCACTACTCTGAAAAAAGCAGTGGCTTAATAAGTTTTTTCTTGTATTTTTGAATGATCCCTATTCTTGTTTTATCTTTCTGGCATGTTTTTCATTGGCTAGCAATGTGCATTGCTAAAAGAAAGAAGGAAAACACTGATATCCACAAAAAGGTACACTAGTTTATCTGCAGCTGATTCTTGATATCACACGACATGGATACTTGTACTGCTTAGAAAACTGTGGGCTCCTTTCAGCACATCTACTAAAGAAAGCCTTTCTGCTAACACGAATGCATTTTTCAGCCTTGTACCTGCTGTATGCAGCATGTAACAGACTATCTGCTTGGAAATCAGATGGTTAGCTGAGTTCTCACCCTGTTTCCAGTCTCCTGTTACTGTCTGCACTGCCAGGTTTCATGAGGATACTGTGATTTTCAAGCTATTACTTCATTTCTGATTCCCCAGGCTAAGCTGGAAGGCATCTGTTTTAGCGGATGTTTCATAAAGGGAGATCTTCCAAGGCAAACAGTAGTTGAGAATCAAGATTCCCTGTAATGACTAAGATATCATACGTAGTTTCATGAGGATGGTGTAGAAAACTTCAGAAAGAAAAGGAAAAGCACATTTCAACAGAGTGGTGGCATCTAAATCTCTCAGGTACTGAGTATTAGCACAGATAATGAAGGGCAAATTATCTCAGGGAAAGCCCTGCTCTGATTTTCATGCATTAATTTCAGTTAACTCCAGTAATTTTGGTATCTGTGTCTGTATTTTATGATATCCTGGAGTGTGACATTTGATAGGTGCAACCAAGGAGATCAAAGCTCTGATGGTTTTGTTTTCTTTTTTTTTTTTTTTAATTTTTTTTTTCTGTCCAGGCTTGCCAATTGCCTTAACTATCCAGCAAGCTTTCTTCAAAAGGTTTTTGAAATCCTCTTTCTGTTAAAATAAACAGGCATTTAGACACTGCTTTTAGTAGATAAAAGTATCTGCACCCAACTAATGATGGCTTGTAAAAATAGGAAAGAACTTTTATTTTCACTACCTCTTTTTTTGAATGTGTGTTTTCTTGAAAAAGTAGTACTATGGGCATTTTTCTCTGAGTTTTTTGGTTGCTCTTGATTCCTCTTCTTTAGCCTTTTTCAAGTAACAAAATTATTATCTGAAAATAGCCTGTGGTTGATGGATTAATCAAAGGAGAAGACTATACATCTAAAGAAATGGAATTAAAAGTGTTTGACTTGTTTAGCTTAGTAGAACAGAGTCAGAGGGAGGTGTTGACTATTTAATAAAATAAAAAAGTAACTTTCAGGAGAGTAAAATGCCACAAGAATACAAAAATAAATTTTAAAACCCCTTCTTCTTCCTCTTCCTCTTCTTCTTTAAAGGTTTATGCTGAAAAACATCTTCCAAACCAGCAAAATAAGGAAGAATCCTCAGAACAGGACATGTTCATGACAAAGATGACAGAATATTTGAAATTTGAAATAGAATCTCTGCCTATCTGATGTATGGGTATTTTAGGAGAGTGATTGTTCTTTATATATTCTATATATGGATCATTGTATTAATATGCTTCAGAATTTTCGCCTTTTGCCTAATAAGGCCAGCTTAGATTTTTCTTCTAGTAATAACGTGGGGTGCTTTTTAGTTTGTGTTTTGTTGCTTGGTTGTTTTTTTTTTTCACCCCAAAGTATTTTCTTAATTGTACACAGCAGCAGACTGGATATTAGTGCTCACTAGTGCTCTCAGTAGTATTGATTTTTCAGGTGCTGTGCTATTGAGCCCTGCTCAAATGCTCAGGGTTGGAGTGGTGACCATACTGGAAATCAGGAAGAATGTTTTCTTTTCTTGCAGGTCAAATCACAGAAAGCATCCTTTCTTTTTTTCTTTTTTTTTTTTTTTTTCCTTCTTTCCTACAATGCTGTGTTGCCCTTTTGAAATTCTTCCATTTTTGTCTTGTAGTCATTGTAGTTATGGATATTGATTAGGGATCTTGAAATTATTAGATACTTCATAAGTTTCTGTGGATTACTGTTTCCTGTGAAATTTTCAGAAATTAATTATTTAATTGTATAACTGCTATAGTACTAGAGTGGAACAAATTCTGCTTAAAATCTCAGGCAGGGTCTTGGGAGGCACAAAAGCTTTAAATGTCACAAATTTCTTGTAGTTCATGAATCACACTAGTAAAATTACACAGCTAAATTTTATTTTATTATTTTTTATTTTTGCACAGCAAAAATCAGAGAACCATCAGAAATCATTAGAAATATTTCTTTGAGTTGGCTTCTCTATATCTTCTAAGAAAAGTTCAACTCCATATTTTCAGTATTGGAATTTTATAATATATTAATATGAACTGCTTTTATTGTAAAATGTGGATCATTTCTCTAGTGCAAAGTATATCAAATAATCAAGTTACTGAAAAAAATGTGAAAAACAATATCTAGAATAAACTCATACTTTCACAAAAACATGGTGGTGGCATTTAAAATTCTTTCTCCTATTCTGTAGTGTTTAGGTATTTGTAGTTGTGGTTTCACATGTGTATCTTTCAGCCCTTCCTTTTGTTATCCTGGGCAATCTAGATATTTTTATCATGATATATATTGTTTTTCCATTATTCTACCCTCTCTTTTCTTCCTTGACTCGAGGATCATGTTTTAATATTTGGGTGTGCTTCATTATTTTTGGCTTTAGTCTTGTGGGTTTAGTCTGCAGCACACTGGTTTTACAGTTTCTGTTTACTTCCTGCTTTATGGCTACAGAGAACATTAGTGTCATATTTTCATTTTCTTTGCAAGATCTAGGTCCACAGTAGGCTGTTGGTCTTTTCTAAATCTCTAAATTGCCAAGATGTAGAAAAGTGCTACATTTCAATTTCCATATTTGCATGCTCTATTTTTACTCCTCATCTCTGTAGGAACTGCTTAGTCATCCCAGGAAGTCTGTCACCCTCTCAGGGTTCTGGTTTGTAATGAATTTTTCCCCCTCAACTTCAAGCACCAAGTTTATATATTGGACTCAACAGGTTTCTGCATCCTCTTCAGTTTCATGTTCTTGAACTCAACATTCTAGGCAAACTTCCTAGACAATTTCCATTATTTCTCAAAGTTTGTTTTCCTGAAATTTTAATGGAATTTACTGACTCAAATTGTAAACTAAAGTTTCCTATTACTTTGGTAAGATGTATCTCATTAAAAATAAAATGAGTATCATATTTTGTTGCTATATCTTCATTATTTAATAAATAAATATGTTTTGGATTTTTTTTTAATCATACCAAGGAATGGGATACCTGCGTATATCCTTGGATTAATTTTCTAGGAGTAGGCTTAGGAAATTAAAATTATCTAATAACCTACCATTTCTACTGTTTGTCTTCCAATTTTATAAACATTTATAACTATCCCAAGACTCAGTTCTCTATAGCAAGCACTAGCTTTTGGGAGATTTTTACCATTTCTCAGAAAAAAATACTTGTTTTTTACAAGTCTTAAACTCAAAGCAATCAACCATTTAAATAAAATATGCCTTTGACTCTATTTTCATTTATGTCTTTCCATAAAGATGGTACAGTCTTAGGTTTGTTATGCTGATTAACAGATCTGCTTCCTGTCTTGGCTGGCAAAGAACTATTTTTATATGCCAGTGTTATTTATTTAGGACATTTTGCATGCATTTAGGACATTGACGTGCATTGTACTGTGATGTACAAGAGCATGAAATAGACTGCCCAGTACAGACTAGGAATCTGGGCTAAAAACAAAGTTTAAATGAAATATTACAAATTACATTTTTCTTTCCTTATTTTGATTTTTTTTTACTTTAGTTGAGGCTGTTTACCTCTATATTTATTAAAATTTGGTCTCAAGTACTTAAAAAATCCTGATTTTGCAAGGGACAGAGATACCTGATTTTAGCTACTGAAAATAACATTTGTTAAACTCAGTATGCACTCATAATCTACCCAGTCAGTCAACCCTGGTGCTGTGCTCAGGTCTCTTTCTCCCTTTAATTTTAATTTTCTTTGCAAGAGCTTTGGTCTTTAAATATCCCTACTTGAAAGCATTAAGAAGGAAGGAACATTATGCTATTTTGCCCATCTTAAAGTAAAAAAACCTGGCAGTGTTGCTGTCACTGAAATGTTATAATTGACTTGTCTGCAGCAGGAAGGGCTGAGCACTAACATAATTTTCTTTTAGGATGCACATTCTGTGATACATTTGTCTTATGGGTCCTTGAGAACTCAGGCCTGTATGTAAGCAGGGGTAAAAGCTAATTATCCAACAACCTAAAAAATATTCTTAGCAGAACTGAAGAGTATAAAAGAAAATTTTATGAAATTTGTTATAGCTTTTTTCAACAAGCAAGATGTTACCTCTAATGGAGATTCAGTGAAAATTCAACCAACAAAAATCTACCACCACATAGTAATTTATAAGTATTAAATAATGACTAAGAAAGATACAGTAGAATATAGAAGATTATAATCCACTGTGTATTCTAATATTCTAAGTAAAATGTACGGGAAACCCAAAGCACACAGAATCCATGGTGTGAAAACAAGGACCTAATAGAACAATTTCACATGATGCTAATATGAAACAGGGACTGAAACTGATCATATGATTAAAAGAAGAGATGAGGTGGGAAATATTTTTTTAGTTACCTGCTTGGTGTATGAACCAGAGGCAGAAGAATTGTGCCTTTTGTTTTTCAGTTTTTTCAGTTTTCAGTTGTTTTTCAATTTTCAAAACACAGTGTTCAAATCAGTGGTGTTTTTCAAAGATGCTTTCATTTACTTAAGTTTGATGGAGCTAACATGATAAAACATGTTTATCTCCCTCAAATGTTGTATTTTATGTATGTATGGTTGCGAAGTTATTGATATTAAGTATCATATATTAATATATTTGAAGTTTATCAGTGAGTCCATAGTTATTTCTGGACAGTTGCAGTATTTAAAAAGTAGTGTGAATTAAAATAGGCTTCACATTTGGGAATGGAGTAAGTTTGCTTTTCCTTTTCTTTTTAAAATATATAATCTTAGGCATGAATTCTGCCACCGTTCATCTGGGATTGCCATAAATCACATATATATTACCATGGATGCTCATTTACCAGCTTGCATAAGACAGCTTTATAAATGAGAACACCAATCTTGCCATTGAACCCAGCAATCTGAAGCCTTTAATTCAGTATATACTTGCCGAGTCCTTGTCAAATACATTTAAACACACAAACAAAAAAAAAAAAGAAAAAAAAAAGAAAAAGAGAAGCTACTCTGTACTGAAACTTGTGACTCCTGCTTGCCTGCTGTGTCTGCAACCTGTAGTTTTTGCTTTTCACAATACTCTACCATAGAGCACTGAGGGAGAGAGCCCATTTAAAGAAAGTATTTTCTTCTGTTCTCCTTTTCTCAAAGAGGGGGAAAAGACTGAAGTAGGATAACGGCAGAAGGAAGAATGAGAAGGCCAAACAAAAATAGCTGAAAATTTAATTTCGAAAAGTTTGAATGAGGAAATGTGGGGGGAAAGTGTAGTTAATCTCTGTGCACAACTGGTTGTAAATAACACATGAGCAGTTTAGGAAGAATCTGTTATCTTATGCAGGTAGTGCCCAACCATCTCATGTGACAGGAGAGGCTAACCTGTTGAAATATGGAGCATTCTTTCAGACAAAATTGCAAATGACAAGCTAGTCTCTATCCTTTCCATGAAAGATTTTTGTTGGACCTTGAAACCAGAATCTTTGTTATACTATATCTCTGCAGTGAGGAGGATGGAAGGGAATGGGGGAGGAAGGAGCTGAGGCTGACAAGCAAATGAACAGGCTAGAGAGGTGTGGGTATGATGGAAGGAAAATTTCTGGCAGCCCACTTCTCCCTGGGGCATTTGGGCTACACACACTCCCTCACACCCACACATATCCCAAGCCATAGGCCCATGTGCATTTCAGGGCCCACGCTGGATGGTTTTCCTGTGAAGTAAGAAGGGCTATGTGTGTTTTATAATGTCATATATTTATAATTTTACTTAAATCTTTAATGACTTTATTTTTAAAGGTTCAGAATAACAATTTCACATGGGATCAGTGCTAGCAATCACAGCCAAAAATTTTATAACTGATAGTTTATGTATTTGAGTATGTTGAACTTATTTTTTTCACTCGTGTTTTCTCCTGAAAAAAATAAGGAAGTTGGTTATTCAGGTACCTGAAGGTAAGTTCCTGTGTCATTGTAGTACAGGGTGTGCTATTTAGCTTCCAGCTGCCACTCCAGAAAAAAACCAGGCCCTGTGCTTATCCCTGTCTGTCTCATCTACATTTCTTGGACACTCCAGGTCATATTAAAGGGGCTAGATGCCCAGCACCAAAATAGCTCCTCATTACTTATCTCCAGGATAGACCAAGATCATTTGTCAAACCCTTCTTCAAGCAAAATGTGGATTTATTAAATATTAAATTTGCTTTTTTCAAGAATCAAAGTTACTATGAGCAGATTTCTCCTACCAAAATATGTGGTACTGCAGATCCTTCTCAAACCCATATAAGTGTATATTCCCAGGCATGCCCATTTCACCCTGAAGTGACATCCAGCATGGTTAGTCTACTGTGAAATAAAGGAGTCCAATATCATTTACAGGTCACGTAAATGTCAGGCTCAGCAGTTCCCTCCGTTATGAAGTATGCTGGGTTAGATTTACTGCTCCAGTGGGAGACCTCTGCATGCTCTGCTGGTGCAAAACAATCCACTACAACTGGTTTATCAGCAGATAAGGTGGAATGGAGATACACAGCTTGCCCAGTACCAGGAACCGCAGGCTGCTTTTCCTACTTTTTTTGTTATAACATTCATTCATAACACTTTAGGGTTTCTGGAATTAAACAAACATTTTGTCTGTCTCCTCTGGGCACTGTCTGTGTGTCTCTGCCATATGGTACAATGTGAGGCTGGAAGTGGACATCTGTCAGCCTCGGCTTTCTTCCTCTGCTGGGTGAGTCCAAAGAGATACAGAGCTCATATACACAGATTTTTTGATTGTTCAGGACGTGCTCTGGTCCAGCTAAAGACACAACATGGATAAGATGAGCAACTTGGCTTACAATTTTCTTTTGCTGACAGTTATCAGTTCTTAATGAGGTTTTATTTGATGAAGAGTGTGATTTACTTTCTCATTAAGATCTTTTCCGGATCACAGATGAAAGCTTTCCTGTTTTAATGGTGTATTTTCTGAATCTCTATGTATCTTTATTCAAAAAATGCCACTAAATTTGTCTTTCAAGACACTGATCAGTGAAATAATTCAACAGAACTTTGCCATGCCAACACTTCCATTCGAAGATTTCATAGTTTTTCATTCAATAAAACACATTCTAATCTGGGTGTTTGCTGTGCAGAAGTAATAAAAATGTTCATTTTTAAACTTTATTCTTGGAAGTTCTGACTCAAGGTTGTCACCTATTTCAACTCATAAAGCTTAGTTGAGTCCAACAAGTTTCAAGGCATTGTCAGATAAGAAAAATACACATTTAATGGAATTACTAGTTGATGATAAGTAACAGACAGGAACATATCTATAGGCAATACATACCCATTTATATTGTGAAATGAGAAATATCCAAGAGAGGGTCCTTTTAATCTCATTACATTTGTTCAACTCAAAAACTGCAATGAGGCGATTTGCTGTGAAATCAGTCTCATGCTCTGCAGATCATAGGATTTTAGTTTCTGAAGCTTACTAATGCTAATGCAACATTTTTTCATATGCTTAGTGAGCTTTCAATGAACCCAGAAGCATCAGTTCAACAAATCACTCCAGTGCAAGCTTCATTCTGATCAGACCCATGGAACATGGTTTTTTGCCCACGTGGTAGGGTTATGTGGAAAATAAGGCTGTGCTTCCATGCTTTGCTGTGTGAGAATCCAAATACATTCAGCTGGTCTCCATTTTTGGTGACCTAACAAAGCTGCTTTTCCTTTTGGAGTTACACAGGCATGGTTTCTGCTCATTGCTCTATAGAAGATTTAAAAATGTTAATCATGCTCAAAGGTGTTATTTGTACCCTGGGAAGTTTTCACCCAAGATGTACCATACTGCAGCTCATCTTTCAGCTTCAGCCCTTTCCTATCCCATGGTAATTCTGCAAACTGGCTAAAGCCTGACTCAGCTGCAAGTTCATTGTGAGACTCTGTGGCTTTATAAAAGAATGAGACATAGAGGTGCTGTTGTTTCCGTTCCACATACCCCTCCCAAGATCTACTAGCTCTAGTTCTACATTACAAAAAAATAAAAAAAATAAAGAAAGAGAGAGAGAGAGGAGGAAGAACTTCATTCTCTGATTGTAAAATAAAACTAATAAAGCATTGAAAGCATTGGCAAAACAACTTGAAAGCATGTAGTTTTTAAAAGGCCTTTCCTTCCATTATGCAACACTTCTGCCATATAGAACATGCTCTTCACGAAGCATATAATGATAAGCAGGTCACAGCATGTGATAGAAAGGCTCCTGCTCATTTTTGCATCTGCTAGTTCGTAATACTGAACATAAAAGGATAGTGGGCATTGGAAGGTTTGGTTCAAACCTGAAGGGCTGCTAAAGAAAATGATCGAATTCAGAAATATTTTTTAAAGAAACCTCAGCAGTGTTAATGTATGAATCAAACACTGAAAGAGGAAAACTCCTTAACATGGTAGCATAAAGAATGCTTGCAGGGTAGCACAAACAAAATTCTTCAGAGAATTCTGTCATATTGTCTCTAACTGGTTACTAGAATTTGGTATGCTCAGAAGATAATCTTTGCAGGGAGGTTTTTTGAGTTCTGAGAACGACAAAACATTATGGAAAAATAGTTTAGATTGTACATATACAAGTAACAGTACAGGTATAATACAGTTGCCAGTTCAGGCTTGACGGGCAGACTTATAACAAACTAACAAGATACTATGGACTTTGGTGTAAAGCTGATTCAATCCCATTTCAGAAATAACGGTTAAAGAACAAACCAGTTTTCCTCTTCCATTTGCTAATAATTTAGATTCTGATTTGCATAATTTCCCCAGTATTTCTTTGAATGGTTTTGTCTGCTGTTTAAACACTCAATAGTATAATTTTAAGGTGGGCTCGTTTTCTATACCATTGTCTAATTTTGAGTTTCTATTTCCAGCATGGCACCTGATTTTTTCTTTTATTATTTTCTTGTAATGTTACCTATATAAAGGAAAATCTACTTTTCCAGAAAAAGTTAAGATCCACAATTAAAATCAGAACCTGGAGGTATTCCTAAGAAAATAATTATTTACTAAATGTTCATAAAGAATGAACGAATGTGATATAAAGGCATCAAAGTTATCCCAATAAGATGCTCCAAAGAACAGTCAAAAGTGGGGAATAGACAGTAATGTCTTCCTGGCCTTATATATAAGATGCAGTATTGCAGTTTACATTTAATTTGTATAAAATGCAGGTTTTAAAAGTGTTATTCCAGAGACCTAAAGGAAACTCTCATATACCAGACATCTTTGCTAATTTTAAAGGTTTAGGATCTTCTCCCTTGCCTAGAACTTTTCCTGAAAACCTATGCTCCTGATCTCTGCTAAAATCATTTAATACATTATCCATACTTAATTATTTATGCTTATCATGTTACAGGGATGTAATTAGTGCTGTTCATTAGCCTCATTTCTTGTGATTACGAATCTGAAATTAATTCTATTTTATTCATTTTGGACATGTACAATGTAACTGTGATCCTGCACATTACTTTTAATCTGTTATTGTAATTCTTTTGAGATATTACCCTTATTTGTTCTGCATACAGATATAAGAAGGGGAAGGAATTTTTTAGTTGAGAAAAAATGAAGATGAAAAGGACTTGCGATGGAAGTGTTAACGCCCAAGAACACACAGACATTTTGCTCTGGAACAGGGGTGCTGTCATGCTTGACAAAAATTTTATTACATAGATACATGTGTTATGAAGATTTTCTACAATCTGATTGTAGGTGGGCCATCTGATTTACGACCTCTTCCATCAGAGATTCTCCTACTTCCTTATGTTAATCTGGAAGTCCACAAGGTTTCTAGGGTTAGAGATGCTACAACTGAAATGAATGAAAAAATGAATGAAAAAATCTCATTAAATGTAAAAACAATAAAAGGCTTAAAGACCAAAACTGATAAAGATGGAAATAGTATTTAAGAGTACTATATTTGCGTTTGAATGAGTTATCCATAGCATGTATTATTTGACTTGATTTTTTAAAAATCTACCCAGTCTGATCCATAAAGCCTCCTTTCTTTGCTTCCAGAAGAAAAACAACACTCTTGCTTTTCCAACAGAGAGAAGAAAAAGGAATTTCTCGTCCAGTGCTTTTAAAGATATGGGAATACAGGGAAGAAAAAGAAGACATGTGGTTACTTTGGAGTAAAAGACAAAAAATGTCATAGACAAAGGATCGCAGGAGCTTACTCTTATGAAAACAACAGTATAAAGCACATAATAAGACCTCAGCTTCTATCAGCTGTAAATCTAAATTAGAAGAAAAAAGTAAACAATTTTTCCTCATAGTTTCTCAAATGCAAGGCTTTGAGAATTCCTAAGTTACCAGAAGATTATATACATGTTCAAAATTTTTCATTTACCTCTTCATTCTTGTGGACCTAATTTTTTCAACTGTAAAAATGTGATTTTTGTTTTCTAATTTCTGCATTTTTCAAGATCTTGTTTTGTAAATACACAAAGGATCTATCAAAGAGGAAATACTATTCACCATTCTGTAGCTGGGTAGAGCACCTTTCCTTCTGTCTATTTATCTCCCCTCTTCTCGTTTTATTGTTTTGTAAGGAAAATGTGTTTTGTCACACTCATGAATTGCAGATCAGTTTCTGATGAACTGGCAGGACTGATAGCAGTAGTTCCTCTTCTCAGCAGTCTATAATTCCACTTCTTTCCCATTGTTTGTCTTTTATGTTTCCCCCTTATCTATTACTTCCTCCTCTATTTATGGGCAAAGCTGCCTGGAATACTAGATGGAAATGACATTCTGCCGTTGAGTTCTGTAAATTGATCTACTTTTCAAGTACTTTTAAGCAAAATTATTTTTGCTGAAAGAACATGAACTTAGGGAAGAAGAAACATGTATGTTAGTTACGTGGAAGAATATACAGGCTCAAGATTAGAATGTGCCAATACTATTTACATTTGTTAGATACTGTTACTTATTTTAACTATTTAAAAGTATTATTAACAGTCTTATTATTTCAAAGCATAATTTTATAGCTACTGCTTTTCCCCCCTTAATGTAATTGTCCTCTTCTTGTTTACTCTGCATTTAACTGTCTTATTTTTCTTCATTTTTAGCTGCAATAAAATATGACAGATTTCTAAAAATGCTCAGTCTAGGTTAGTCATTGGTAAATCTGAAAAAGGTTGAACAAAAGTGAGCATTTTGGGAAATCTCATTATTTACAGAGGTACTCTGTATTTCATCCTAAAGAACCAAAGAGCTCTCGATTCCCTGTAATTGTCACTTTATGGATCATGAAATAATAGAAACATGGAAGGTTTTTGTAACTCTGTTGTTGTGACTAAGTCCACATTCCCCCATGTTGTTTTAAATGGTCTCTCCCCACTGAACCCTATCCAAGGGATCTCTTTTTCTCAGTATCCCATCAGCCCCTGGCCTTCTTTACCCTTTTCTCCCCTCTCCTCTCCCATTTGCCCCTGTGGTGTCAATCAACCCTGTCTCCATCCCCTAACCCTCAGACTGTTGGTTATTGGTGCTGTGCCCGTCCCTCACACTCCTTGGGATAAAACTCCAGCCATTTCCTCTGTCCTGCATAATTTGTCTTCTGTTCCCTTCAAGGCAATAAATGTCTTGGAATTGCAAGCCAATGGCGCCTCCTGCCTCTTTGTCTCTGGGACGCTCCAGAGTGTGTGAGTGGCTGCCTGTGCCCACCTGCAAGGTTGGGCTGTGTGTTTGTGTAGGTGCTGCTGAGGCACCGCCAGAGTGGCTCCAAGAGGGACACTTTGGGACGGACGCGGCACCAGTGTATTGACCCCAAGCATCATGTCAGGTCTCTATGGATCATCTAGCCCAGACACCCTGCAATGGGCTAGGACATCTTCTGTTGGATGAGATTTCTCAAAGCTCCATGCAATTTGACCTTGAACACTTCCAGAGATGGAACACACACAACTCTTCCAGTGTTTGGTCCCATTGAAAAGAACGTCTTCCTTATGTCATCTTTCAGCTTAAAACCATTGCTCGTGTCCTATGACTATAGGTCTTCATAAAAAGTGCCTATCTGTCTTTCTTGTAAGCCTCATTTTACATTCTGAAAGGCTGCAATAAGATCTTCCTTCTCCAGGCTGAACTCTCTCAGCCTTTTTTCATAGGAGAGGTGCTCCAGCCCTCTGGTCATCTGTGTGGCCCTCCTCTGGATCAGCTCTAACATGTCCATATCTTTGCTGAACTCCTGACCTGGACTCAGCACTCCAAGTGGGGTTTCATGAGAACAGAGGGCAGAATCCCCTCCCTCACCCTGGTGCTCTGGCTGCTTTGGGTGCAGCCCTGGTTATAGCTTGCTTTCTGGGATGAAGTTCACATTTTTGGCTCATATCCAGTCATTATCCTAAAGCCCTTCACTGCTCTCTATCCATTCTCCTTCCAGCTTGTATTTGTGCTTAGGATTGCCCTGACACAGGTGCGGGATCTTGCATTTCATGAGGACTTCATGAGGTTCACGTAGGCTCATCCTCAAGCCCGTCAAGGCCCCTCTGGTTAGCATTGCTTCCCTATGGCTCATCACTGGAAAACACTGAGCACCTCATCACTGAGCTCGGTGTCCTCTGCAAACTTGGTGAGAGTGTAGTCAAACCTACTGTCTGTGGAATTGGTGAAGCTATTAAATAGTATTAATTGCAGTATGGACCCTTGAAGGACACCACTCATTACTAGTTTTGACTTGTCTATTGAGCTGATAACTGTGACTGAACTTCAGATGTATTCATCCAGAAAATTTCTTAATTTCATCTAAAAGTGCATTCATCAAACCTGTATCTCAAATTTATCAAGAAGAAGGTTGGGGAGGTGGTGGATGGGACAAGTCAAAGCCCTTACAGAAGTCCAGATTGATGATACCAGTAGCTCTTCCCTTGTCTACTGATGCAGCCACTCCATCATAAGAGGCCACTATCTTAGTCAACTAATTCTCTCGAATTCCCTTGAGATCCCATCAGGTCTTATAGACTTACATACATTCAGGTTCCTCAGGTGGTCTTCAAAATTATGTTCTAGAGCCAGAGAGACTGCTCCTTCAGTTGTTGTCTTGAGGTTTAGAGACTTCAGAAATGTGGGAAGAGATATTAAAACTGAAAATTGAAGCAGAAAATTTCTTAAGTACCTCAAATCTTCTTCATGTTTGTTGCCAACAATTTCTCTGTCTTATTAATCAGGACAAGTACTTTTTATTTAATCTTCCTTTTCATACCAACGTACATATAGATATCCTTATTATTCTTTGCATTCCTTGCTTAATTCTGCTCTAACTGAACCACATCTTTCCTGATCCCATCTCTACACACCTAGACAGTTTGCTATATCATAATCAGGAAACCTGATAATCATATCATAATCAGGAAACCTGTCCTTGGTTCCACTGCTTGTGCATTTCCTTCTTATACTTAGTTTGATCAGGAGGTCCTTGCTCAGCCACGCTGATATCCTGTCTTCGTGTCTGATTTCTTAAGCAGGGAAATTGAAAATTCTTGTGCTGTGAGAAAAATATTCTCTAAGCTCTGTTCAATCCTTATTCCCTGAGGGCAGTTTCCTGGGTGGCCATCCGGTAACTCCTTAAAGAGCTGAAAGTTTGCTGATACCACTCTTGAACTCTCTAATTAGTTCACCTATATTCAGTTATATTTGCTACTCACAACATCTAAAACAATCATGAGCAAGAAAATATGCTCCTAGAAGCTCTGACCATCATAAATAATGGCACAGACTCAGAAGACTTTGCCAATAACAGCAGTCAACTAAACTAATAATACATACATGTTAGAAGAATTAATATTTGACATTCAAAGTAAAAATTAGCAAAAGTAATAACGCACTCTTTATCTTTAAAATCATCGAGCAGCTTAATATTTTTCTTTAATATCTGAGACCCATCAAAATGTTGTCCAGCATTTACTACTTTATTTGGAGAAAATGAAATTAGATGACCCAAAATGAATAATATTGCATAATAATACAGCTTAAACTCCTCTTTTAGAACTTCCACTATTTTCTCTAGATCAAGTGTTTTTTTGTGGCATTTGCTGGATTTGACAAATAGTCTGATTTGAAGATCAACCATTCATGACACCGACAAACTCATCAAACTAAAGGACATTTTAAAATTAAGCTGATTATTTTGGGATGATGGCCTCTATTTTTGCATTACGTTTGAGGAAATTTCTCTATATTAGATACTGATAGTTTAATTCAAGTTTTGCAAAACTATCATCGATGTATTTTTCAGTGAAGAAAAACACAGAGAGATAAAGAGATAACTGATAAAAATATTATTTTCATTTTATTTTTGGCATATATTTATTTTGTACTCTTGAATCAATTTCTTGAGTGTCACCTTTCATAATTATAAATTTTATAAAAGAAGACAAAATTATTCAAATTTGTAAGACCAATGAAAAGTTGAAGTACTAACATTTTATCATTATTGAATGCAAGACCACCACCCTTTTTTTAAGGTCGCAATACCTTAAAACTTTTTGATAGAAGCCTGATAAGGTACCTGGAGTACTGACATGATAATCAGAAAGTGTTAGGGGGCCAAAACCTTCAATTGTAGTGAGATCATCCAAAACTCAAGACTGAATTCAGAGGCCCTTCTAACTTAAAATTATTTTGAATTTCGAAAATTTAATGTTTTTAAATTGAAGATTCCATTTTTTGAATTTTTTTTTTTTTTTTACTAAGAGCTACAGAAATTATTCTTTCACGTATGGTTAGGCTCAATGACCTTAAAGATCTTTTCCAACCTAAATGATTCTATGATTCTATAAATCTTGCTGATTTTAGCGCTTATCATTTTGAACTAAGTGAAAGTACTGTGTATGTCTGCTACAGATGGGGAACCAAGTATTCTTACACTTAAAAAATTGAATGACGAGTTAATTAATAATTGTCTGAATATTATCTGCATCACTGAAGAGAGAAAGGCAAGTTTAGAAAAGAAACTAGAGAGCACCAAAAAAATATACTACAGCTGCTTTGCTACCTGAAACAGGAAAAACCTCTTGCGACCAAACACATACATAATGCAGACAAAATTGAAAGGATATAAAAAATAGAAAATGCACAATTTCTCATTATAAGAAAAGAATCTACTTCTTCTATCAGTCCCAAGAAAACAAAACAATGGACAGAAAAATATGCATGAACAACAGTTTCCATGGAGTCATACTGACTGAAGTGACCTGGGGAAGAATATACAGAAAAGTTTCTCAGGTTTGTCCTTGGGAGACTTTTGCTCTAGGTTGTATTCATTACTTTATGTTATGTATTAGATACTCTAAATGTTGGCCTAACTTTATAAAATAGTTGTAATATATTTATTTTAAAAGATCATTAAAAGTTGCAGTCACTTAATGGTAATTGA
Source organism: Petroica traversi (assembly GCA_025920805.1). Lineage (NCBI taxonomy): Eukaryota > Metazoa > Chordata > Aves > Passeriformes > Petroicidae > Petroica > Petroica traversi. The sequence goes on along the minus strand of JAHLSL010000006.1, from coordinate 21,759,965 downwards.
CACCTTATTTCTGGTTCTTTACATTGGAAACAGATATCAAATGGTTTATTTGCTTGTAAAATAAAATTAAATCAAAATATTACATCTGAAGTTTTCACAGATATATTTTATTTAATAGAACATAAATCAGATGTTTCATTCTCTTCCATTCTGTCCGAAGCCTGAAAATCAAGGGAACAATATCCACAGACTCAAAGATCTAATTTGTAACTACTAATTTTGAACTGAAATAGTATTTTGGAGAGTCCTCTAAGGCTACTACATTGTTTCTGAAATGGGTTGATGACTTTTATTTTATATTTACCTTCTGTACATTTCATTTATCAAAAGATTAATTAAAGCACACTAAAGGTAATAAAGTGGGCTTCTACTTTATATTCATCCACCATTCTGTCACCTAGTCAGTCCTACTAGGAAGTGCTTTTGCATTTTTCACAATCACCGGTCATATATATTGTACCAAATAACTTATTAACTTTGACAGACGTTTCCACTTCAGTGCTCAGCATCTTTTCAAGATCATTAAAGACTAAATTAAGAATTATGGAGTCAAGTGCAAATCATGAAGGGATACTTCTTATAATCTTCCTCCCCTGTGAAATCTAACTATTTTTTCCACTTGTTTTCCACCTCTTAATAAGGAATTTATTTATTCATTTTAGTCCCTTCAACACAGTTATCTTCATCTCCTTAAGAGTCTTTGTTAGAAGACTTTGTTCTACACCTTTTGAAGGTTAAGGTGCACTTCATCAACCTGCTTGCTCCAGTCTGGAGGTGTGCTGATTACTTCAGAGAAGTGTATATTAGTGAAAACCATTATTAATTTGAAAAAGCCATATTGCTCTTCCCTAATTGTTCATATTTATGAACCATAATCGTTCATATTTATTCAGATGCACATTAAATCCATTTTTCAGGCAGTTTCAACTAATTAACATGCTGGATGGATTGAGCTACTGGTCAGTCCTCGGGTTCCCCTGCAGCTTTCTGAAATAATTGATGCCACACGTGTCAGTCCTCTGCCTCCACACGGTATCTGAGACAGAGGTTTGAGATTTTCATGTTTCATCTTTAAGTCTCCCTAGAGCCTAAAGAGAAATATCAATCAGTCTTGCAGATTTTTTATTCTTAATTCTATTACTTCAATAACTTCTCTTGACAGATGAGAGTATCCTTTAATGAGTCTATAGCCAAAAAATACGGTTCAGCTCAGAAACTTCCCTGAACTTCTCCAAGTTAAGCAGGAATATAAACAACTAGTTTTTCTTCACTGTTGTGGCTTCCTTTCCTCTTCATGCTCTTTTCATGCTTTGATTAATTTCTGTGTGCTACAGATTCCCTAGAAAGCTTCCCCTTCATCTATCTTTCACATAAAATTACTCTTTAACCTGAGGTTTCCTTTTGTTGTTAGGCAAAACTTGTTTGCGTTTTTTTGGGGGTAGAGGATATGGGGAGTCTATGGTTATTGTTGGTTCAGGGGTGTTTTGTTTGGTTGGTTTTTTTGCAGTTATCCATGTCGATTCCTCTTTAATTTAAGAACAAAAAGTCTTAAAAAGCCTAGTAGAACTAAACAGAAACAATCTTGGAATGAAGGGGGATTTTTGTACCATTTTACAGGAAATGTTCCCAACGGCTAAAACCTTAGATTTCCATTATATCAAATCTATTTGTGCTTACTAATTTAGTCCCTGCAAAACTTGCAGTTGCCACAACTCCTTTACTTTTGCTACAGAGTGAAAAAGTAGAAAAATAAAATTGAGAACATCTCTTATCTTTCCCTCGAAGAATCAATAAATTAATTGCTGTTGCAGAGCAAACATTTCTCTTTTTTTGCCCTTCCAGCTGTGTTTTTCTTCATTCACTGGTTTCAGATGAATAATCTTTTATCTGAAGTTTCTCTGAAATTTATAGGGAATTTACAGTTCCCAAAGTATGGCTTTAAGAACAATATCAGCTATACTATTACAGTTCTTTTCTCACTAACTTTAAAGGTAAGGTTTTTTTGTTTGTTTGTTTTTTGGGGATTTTTGGGTATGGTGTGGGGTTTGGTTTTTTTGTTCTTGGGGGTTTTTTTGGTTGTGTTGTTTTTGGTTTTTGGGTTGTTTTTGTTTTTTTTTGTTGTTGTTGTTGTTTTGGAATTTTTGTTTTGTTTTGGATTTTCAGGGGTTTTTTAGTGTGTATGGATTTCACTGCTTATTGCTGATTGCTTCAGGGCCCAGAGGGAGTCAACTTACTTAGTGTTAGATGAATTCCTTGGCAGTTTCTTTGCTCTTGAAGAAAGTGACTGAGACAGGGCTCTGCACTGACAGGCACAGCCTCTCTGTAGTTGCATGAAGCCACAGTGCCCTATCAGGGATATGCAAACTTTTTTAACAAATGGTAAAACCACATATGTATACTCTGGGCTATAATTAGAAGAATGATCAATTCATTTCATCTCCATAGGGATTTCATGTACACAGTGCTTATTATTATTTCTTTACATTTGCTCACAAGTCCAGCTGCTTTTGTAGGGGAACAATACTAAAGATTTTGATGGGAGGGGCTTTTAAAATAGAAATTCACTGAAGAGGAAAGAAAGATTTTTTTTTTCATTTGAATTACATTTTACTTTTCCTTCCCTCTTCTTTTGAAACATTGATAATGGCCACCTGTGAATGCAGGAAACCCCAGAGAAGACGGCATCAGCATTCAGATGGTGCTCAGTAAAACCAATGACCTGAAATGTCCGCTGTGCTATTCTTGTTCCTGTGCTGTCCTGGAGGGAATCTGAATCAGATGGATAGGAGAACAGAGCTATACCACTCAGTGACACACCGTTAAATTTATGTAATAAGGTAAAAAAGGTGAGTAATAAGTTCTATTCTAAGATTTCTGTTCCACAGCACTCAACTGCTTCTCACATAATTGAGGCCCTGCAGTGCAGGTCTGATGAGCACCACAGATCAGGGGCAGCACAACACCAGTCTAATTTCCCAACATGTGGCAGGTGGCCTGACCCCTAACACAGGGGTATCAACTTGGATTCAGTCTTCACAGTGTCTGTGTTAGAGTTCCCCTTGTCTCCCCAGAATTGTCTTCACCATTTAGTGCTTTCTAAAACAGATTTGATAAGCTGCTAATCATGCAGCCCAAACCAATTTCCTTGAGTTTCCTTATAATGAAGCCATTTAACATTTTCTTTCTTGATTTCTATCACACTCTGGGGGTCTCTTGCACCCCAAAATGTTAAAAGGGTGTGAATTTGGCACCAGCAATTAAAATTTTATCTGTCCCTTTTTATTTTCTAGGGTCTATATTGAATTGATACATTTAGTCAATTGTGAAGATATAAAGAAGATCTCATTTACATGAGCAGTGCTTTCAGGTAAGCTTTATCCCATAAGACAGGCTCTGTGGAACAATACTTGCTGGGTTTGAAGTAAGGAAGGACTTTTCTTCTTGGTCAGACTGACTGATACTTTGGGCTCTTATTTATGTTCCTCTGTAGCACTATGCTTATCTAAATGATTTCTACTTGAGCATAAGCGAAGAGTGTGCTCTTGCTTTCCCTCCTCCTAACAGGACTTCTGGAAGCCTCTTTTGTTTGTGGCATGATAGTCTGCACTGATGAGACTAGGGAATGAACTGGGATCCTTTCACATTTTTGAAAAATATTAAGCTTGAAGGATCCCAAAGAGCCAGAGGAAATGGTGCAGAAAGTTGCTAGAACCCTGGGGCAGGAAATTTTGGCTTGTTTTTCAGGAAAACATAATAATCCCTTGGTACTCTTATTTGCTTACCCAAGTTGAAATAATTAATTGGAAAATAAATGGCTTTTGCAGAGATGACAACTCCTCCTGATGGTAAAATATGGCAAATAACCCTTTTAAAAATCAATATGGGCTAGCTATTAAACCCCAAACTATATTTCTTATTTTAATATTTTTTTATTATTATTGAAGCCTTCTCCCTTGACCATACTGTCACTTAAAATATCACTGTAATACAGGAAAAATATGGTTTTTCTATACTATTGATTGTGCTCTGCATGAGTATAAATGGTGTCACCAGATGGAAGGCAGATCAATAGGTCAGAACTTACTCATGATATAAAACTTCTTCCAGGTTTCAAGAAAAATACATCAATTCTTTCAAATATGGTTATAAAAAACCTGCCCATTTTCTTTTTACAAGTTGTCTTTAAGAACTAGAAAACAGTTACTTACCTTGCAGTCCCTTCTGCTATGGCGGTTTTATTGTCTTCTTTCTGGTATGTGATGAAAAGGGTATATATTTTCAGCATGGAATGGTTTAAGATATGAAAACACTGAGCTCTGGATAGCCCTTCATCAAAAAGAAAATCTCACACCCAAGGTCTTTTAAGGAAAAAAAACCCACTGAGGTGCCATTGGAGCAAAAGGATGCATACAAGTAAGAGAGATTAAATAGGCATATAAAAAGACACGTCTCTTCTACCCAGCCCAGTAGTGAAAACTGTCTCTACCTCAAGTTTGGCATCTTGCCTCTTATTTGCTCTTATTAGCAAACTCATGCCAAACTCTAGATGAACAGCATTTGATGCAGGAATTCATGTCATAACAGTGTAATCAAGAAAGCCAATGTAAAGATGGATATTAAGGATAAGCTTTAGACCTAAGGTCATCTCACCTACAGATCATTATTTTGACCAGAAAGGATCACAGTAAGCCTTCTCCAGTGATTTAAAATCCCCTTTGTTCAGTATTCAAGCTTTCTGTTTGTTAAGAGAGAGACCAGACCAGCACAAGGTGACAAGGGCAGAACACTTGAATCCCACATTATTGTAGGGGCCTGTTGCCATGCCATTATATGGGCTATTCATCAGCAAATGAAAAAAGATCTTTTGAGCTAATGGACATGCATCAGTAATAAAGAGATGAAAAATAAATTACAAAAAAGTAAGAATAATAAATGATAATAAGTAAGAATGGCCAATGCCATTTTAACTAAATTAAGAGCTTGATTAACAAATCTATTTCCTTATTTTCACCACTACGGTCCTCTCAGCTGAGATGTTGTGTGCTTGACAATTGCAAGATAAGAGAAAACAGGTAAAAAAATTCAAGCATGTATGACTTCTATTGATGAGAATAGAAGTCTTACCGTAAGAGTAAAGAAGAACAAAATTGGACCCCTTTTCTATCTTATGGCTGTGCTACTGAGAAATAAGAGATAAAGAACTCAAAAATTATTACTCAGATTTAATAAAGAACATTAATTTAATGTTAAACTGTGGTGATGTTGGCCCAAATTGTACTCGGATTGCAATTTCAATGCCAGCAATGGGCTCTTCATCACCTCAGCTTTGCATCAAACTTTCAGCAGGCTCTTCATCTCCCTGATGAAAACAAGCACTAGGCAAATCCATATTTGGGTGGGTTGTCACAAGCCTTCCTTTTAACACAGTAAATAACCTAATCAGACCAAGTATCTGGAAGTTTCCAGAGAGGTAACTTGCTTTAGTTGAATGCTGCTTACATTATAACCTTGATAATTTCATTAGAATGGGTTATTATTACAGGCAAACATTCTTCTGCCTCTAGATAAGTGCCTATCTGTTTACTGAAAATAACAATTGGAATGCAGCAAAGATGGATTTTAAAATTTGAAGTGGTTGAAGTAAACCACTTCATGATCCGAATAAATATTCATTTGAGGAGCACAGTTTACTTTAATGGCTTTTTGTGTTCCATTAAATGACCAAAAGGACCTCAGTTTTTTCTGATGTACTTCAGAATCAAGTAGTCATTTGATTCTCAAAAAGCATCATCATAAAATAATTGCAAGTGACTTGTAAGTGATGAGCAACAAGGCTGGCAAAGCATCTAGAGAACAAGTCATGTGAGAGTGGTGGAGGGAGCTGGGGTTGTTTAGCCTGGAGAAAAGAAGGCTCAGAGGGGACCTTTTTGCTCTCTGCAACAAAAGGTGGGCGTCGGTCTCCTTTCCCAATTAAAAAGTGATCAAACAAGAGAAAATAGCCTTAGGTTGTGTCAGAGAAGGTTTAGTCTGGATATTAGGAAAAAAAAATCCACCAAAAGAGCTGTCAAGCATTGGAACAGGATACCCAGAGAAGTGGTGGAGTCACCAACTCTGAAAGTGTTTAAAATATGTGTAGATGTGGTGCTTGGGGACATGGTTTAGTTGTGAACTTGGCAATGCTGGGTTAACAGTTGGACTCAATGACCTTAATGGTTTTTTCCAACCTAAATGATTCTAAGGAGTTTAGCTCTCTTGGACTGAACTACCCAGCTTGTATATCACTCATGCTCCCAGCTGAATTAATAGGTGTTGTTTACAGACCTCAGTGGAGACAACTCTAAATGAATATTAAGATTTTTGTTTTGTCTTTTTTTTTTTTTTCTTCTTGCTACAGTCAGTTGGTAGCACATATTCAACAATAAAAATTGTTAAACAGCCATTAAGAATGAGTGGCATGCGGCAATTTTACAGGTAGTCAGACAAGAATAACAGTCATAACCATTACAAACCTTCAAACAGCTTTAGAAGTATAGTACTGTAATTATGGAAGCTTTCTTAGCAATTCCAGAAGTCTGCTGGGTGTTACAATAAAGGGAGTTTATTTTTATCCTGGTTTCCTAAAAAGAAAAGTTTCATGCAATCATGCTGTCCATACCCATTTATCTGTCTGTCAGTCTGTCAGTCTACCTAACAACTTTCAAACGAGGTATCCAATTTCAACCAAATTTGAAAGCACAGCTGAGGACTCAAAGCTTTTAAATTACCACAAGCTTCATGAAAATAAACTACTGCCTAGAACTGGAAGGTTCTTATTAATGATTCCTTGAATGAAAGATCACAGTCTCAGTACAAGAAGTCTGTCTGACAACTGGCCAGTTAGCATCTTCATTCAAGTCCTCTATAATGCTGTCACTGCACTTGCTGGCCACATCAAATTGTTTCAGAGAGGTAAAGGGAATACGGAGACATATCAAGCCACAAAAATTCCCCCTTTCTTCAAAAAACCAAAAACAAAACAACTAAAAACTGCTTCCCTGATTTTCTCCTTCCTCTTGATTCTAACAAAGAATTCTTGTCAGTCAATACATCTAGTATGTCATTTTTATCAGCATTTTCCCTATTTTGAAATTAATTAGCTTTTTTCCCCTCCATGATGACACCTGATCAACAACTCTAACTCATGGAATTCTCTTTTCATTTGCTGAAGATTAATTTCAATGTAATTACAGTAGAATAGGGGCTGTTGTAATCTGAGATCATCATAGAAATAGAAGAGTTAAGAAATCAGAGAAATGGTTGGAAGACAATTATTAATGAACTATAGTGCTAACCATAGTCTGGCAATTCTGTGTTTGATATTTGGCTGTGTGAAATAATCCAGAAGGAAGAATCTAGCAAAACTGGCACAACACAAGCACCTTTGACATTTTGTTCTGAAGTGACAGTTTACAAACATTGCTGCTCCAAAATTCTCTCTTGGATTTAACTACTGAAGTACTCACCAAATTGTAAGCATCAAATTCCCTTTCCCTTTCAACTTAAAACTTTCTCTTGGTGTTATTTTCTGTCAATGAGTTCTTTCAGTGAATGGCACACAGTAGCACCAGATTAGCTGCCCTTTTTTGTCTCCTAAAAGAAATGGCAAAGGGATTTACTGTTTTCTGCCATTTTTTCTCTCTGGAATTCATTGAGGTTTTTTACACTAAAAGGCATTTTTATTTTTCTTTAAGGTAAACTTAGATATTTCAGAAATACTTTTTTGTCTCTTTCACTGCATCTGCTGATTCACATCAACTCTTACTTAGCCTGCTCCTTATGTGCTGTTTCCCTTTCTAAATAAGATAACCAAAACTGAACACTGTACTGCAGCTGAGCTTTGGAAATGGTATCCAGTGCCTTTCCCTGAAGAGCTGTGCCTGAGAAATTGTATGTACCCCACAGTGTCCACAAACAGTTTGTCTTAACTCTTGCATTGCTTTGTGCTTGCTAACTCTCTTTTCCCATGGACAATACTGCTTAATATCTTGTGTTTACATAGCTGTCCTAAAAACCTTTACAATGTAATATGCTGCTGCAGGCCCAAACCCTTTTTAATCATGTGAGAACTTACTTTTTTTCTCTTTATACTCTATTCTAAGGCATTAATTACTGCACTGAGTTCTTCTAATGCTGACTTGAAAATTTGTCCCTTTCCACAGACAGAAGGTACTACAAATGTTTAACATTTCTTTTCTTCTTTCTGTGTGCATAATTATTTGATAATTATTGTTAATTATGTAAATTAGGTATCAGAAAATGACATTAAATCTACATTACATTTAAGGGCAAGGCTGACAGCTGTGAGGTAAAACAATGGATTACTCTGCAGCTATATCCCTGCTTTCCTGGAGGCTCCTTTCTGATACTGGGAATTTGCTCAGAGATGTCCACCCAATCTCCTCTTCTCCAGGCTGAACAGCCCCAACTTTCTCAACCTCCTTCCTAGACATGGTGCTCTAATCCACTTATAGGTTTCATGGCCCTTATTTGGACTTGCTCCAACAGTTCTTTGTCCTTCTTATGTTGGGTACAGCAGAAATGGATAAAGTACTACAGGCAGGGTCTCGCAAGAGTGGAGTAAAGAGGCAGAATCACCTCTCTTGACCTGTAGGCAAGTTCCTTTGGATGCAGCCCAGGATTCCATATGTTTTCTGGGCTGTGAGTGCACACTGCAGGCTCAGGTTGAGTTTTTCATTACCCATCATCCCTAAGATGATCCCACAGAGCTGCTCTCAATAATTTCTCCTTCCAGCATGTAGATGTGCCTGGGATTGCCATGACCCAGGTGTAGGACCTTGCACTTGGCTTTATTTTTAGCTTTCACAGCCATTGCAAGGCTCCAGAAGTTTTGTTTCTATCCTGCAATGAGGCATGGCAGGCAGAAGTTTCCCCTGTACTTTACTCACAGCACGTACCAACTGAGAGTCGTAGCTCTTGTCTCTGTAGCCTTTACTCCTGTTCAGATGCACCTTGATGGGAGCAGTGGAATTACCCTGAAGATCCTATTCCTTCATGCCTGGACTCATGACCTTGTAATTTGCTTTGAAGTACAAGGATGTGGTGTGAGCTCTTCTTTCTCCTACTGTGCTTAATCACAATTCAATTATTTGAGTTTACATTGATAAAACTTGAGCTAAGTTTCCATAGCAACCATAATGATCAGAACATTGTAATGTGGTATACAAACACTGTTCGTTTTGGAAACTTAAAATGAGATGAAGCCAAGTACAGAGCATGGAATCAGCGACTTACATTCACTAATTTAGAATTGGATACATCTTGCTGACCTTTACTTCAGCACCAAGTAATCATGGAGTTTTAGACTACCTTTACGTCTCATGGGAAGAGATAGGACCTTTCAAAGAATGATTCATCTCTCTCTAAAGTAGCTTAGAGCTGATATATGAAGTTAAGCAATATCCAGCATCAAAATTTCTTCATCTCATTGATAAATTTCCTCATTTTTCACACTGCTGCATCCTTTGGCTTCTAAATGATAATGCTACCAGACATCTACCTCCTTGAAATTGGACTTACATTCTACGATCCACAGCTAATAATGTGCAAACAAATATTCAGTTTTCCCATCTGTTAAATTACTACAAAGGAAAGAGGAGGGTGATTGCTATATTTGATGGCAGAGGAATCAGTAGGATCCTATTCGAGAATTAACATCCCAAATGTTAAGTGATTACATTAATGTAGGTTATATAAATATTAAAATTTACATTAGATCTTCATTAGCTCTTGCCATCTCAGTTTTCCATGCTAGTGGCTTAGACTGGAGGAAATTGTCAAAGCCACAGTGTCTTTATCTAATATTAGGCTGCAAGTTTTTTCTTAGTTACCCTTTTCAACTCAGTTAAAACAGAATGACATTTACAGTTTATTTTAGTATAAATACAGCCAAAGAAATAACATTCATAGTTTTATGTACAGTTCCTCATCTTTTTGAGTCAATTGAGATTCCTTCCAGGTTGCTTTTCTCTCTCTATGCACTCTTTATACGTATTTCTGAATTTAGGACCATTTATCAAAAACAAATTCTATATTTTATCATAGACTTTCTAGTCCCAGTCTTGTACTGTACTCTTTAAAAGCTTTTATTTGCTTTAAACAAAAACATCTATAAAAAGCACCTGGCACTTTCTTCAAAATGCCTGTGGATGTTCAAGTTGAAAACTTGTGAATAAATATGAAACTCATGATACTCTTACACCTTTCTCTGTATTTTCTACATGACTTACATTTCTAACCAGTAAAAATTCTGAATTTTCACAACTTTGAAGAATTAGAAAGACTTTGCTAAAAGCGTTTAGCACTTAATTTCAGAAAGAAACAATTGTTATCCTTGGCTGTCTTTCCCTCCTTAGATTTTTTTATCAGGATTGCTTCAAGTAAGCACTATGTCTGATGTCAAAACCTGTTGCGGTGACTAAATTCACTCTTCCCCCACTGAAACCTGTCCCATTGCTCCCATTTCTCTCAGTATCCCTCTGGCTCCTGACCCTCTCTCCCCTCCCCTCCCCCTCTCCCATTGGTCCCTGCTCATGTCAATCAGCCCTGTCTCCACCCCCAGCCCTCAGGCTATTGGTCAGTGATGCTCTGCCCGCCCCTCAGTTCTTGGGACAAACCCCCACGGCTTCCTCTGCCTGTGGCCATTTGGTTGAGCTCCCTTTGGGATAATAAATATCTTGGAATCGTAGGGCAGGTGGCCTCTCCTGCCTTTTCATCTCCAGGGACACCTCAGAGTGTGTCAGTGGCTGCCTGCGTCCATCTGCAGGGGCAGCCCGTGTTTGTGTGGGTGCTGTGTGAGGCACCGCCTGAGTGGCTCCATGAGGGACACTGCAGGGACACGCACGGCACTGGTCCATCAGACCACGGCATGCTACATCAAAACCCAAGGATTTTCCAGTATTCTTAGGACAGAATCTAGGAGTTCTGAGTTCTTAGCCAGTGTCATCAGTTTGGACATTATGCTTCATAGACATATATGCCCAGAACTAACATGATTTATCAAAGAGAAGAAAGCAAAATATGGAAATCAAAAGACTGACATAGTTCATCACAAAACTTGGTATCAATAAATGGAGAATTGAAAAGACATGACAAAATAATTAAAGGGACTAGAACTGATGAATTATGAAAATTTTGGAGAAATTTCCATTCTAGTTTTCTAATACTTTTGAAACCTTAATGACAGTAGGTTTGAAAAATCTATTGACAGTAGTGGAAAAGAACAGGAATGCTAATTTGCAACAACACGCTTTGTGACAAAGTTGAAGTATCTAGATTTTTCTTCTTTTTTTCCTGAAGTGACCTTTTTTTCTGACTCTTCCATGTGATATGGAAAAAGTACTATCTAGGTCTTCTAATATTCCCTTGTTAAAGTTTTCCAAGAAAATCTGAAGAATAGGCTCATCTGGGATATTATTTTGACTCCAAGGCACATAATTGATTCAGACAATTCTAAAACATCCTGATTAGGAAATATTAACATCTAGACATTAATTGCTTGTATAAGAGTACCAAACAATAAAAAATCAGCAATGAAAGGAAATATTTAAAAATTCTAGCTCTTCTGCAACCCCCAGTGAAAATTGTGCCAGTTGAATGCTGTCTTATGTTCACTTTAGTGAAAACCAACACAATCTCTAAACTTATACCATGCTGGTTTACTTCCTTGCAGGAGAATGTTTTTGTAATAGTCCTTGTTTCTGCTGATAGAATGTTTTTTCCTTGTAATCATTATTTTTTTTAAAGACTAGTAATGAGATAAGCTTTAGGAATGGATGTGCATGGAAAGGATAAAACTGCAATTTACAGTTTGTTCTTTGAGACAGCCAAAGAACACTTGAAAAAACAGATTTACATACATACATATTTAGTTTTCCAGCAGAATAAGAAGAATTGGCACATCAGTCCTGGAAGAGTGTCTGACACAATTTCTTCCTTTAAAAACATGACATAAATATATTCCTTAAAAAAAAGCTCAGCAAAAAATTTAGAAAGGTTATCCAATTCTCCATTAGAAGTCAAATGAAATCAGTGAAAACATGATAATCACAACTGAAGATTTTATCTATCTCTAAGGAAAGATATTTGAGTATTTTGCAACCGTTTGCCAAGCAAAGAAAATATTTACAAAGGAAAGATACGGAATTCACATTTTACTTTCCTATATGATTTTCATTTTATTTCATTATAGAAGGAGTTCTCATTATAATAGTCTAGAAACATGATGAAGTGTTGAAGCAGATTGATCTCTACTATGAATGATTGCATTCTAGTTCAGGCAACAACACTGAAAATATATGGACGTCCCTTGGTCATGGAGTTGGGAAAGCATTGATAAATGTTTTAGCTTTTGCATATGGTGGGAGTAAGACAATTGGTTTCAGTAAGTTTTCTTTTTTTATTTGATGCAGTTCCAATGAAGTCCTGTTAAAATATACCAGATGCATAGAGACTTAAACTATTTTCTAAGCTTCTAATGATAAACCTTAATTAAATGTGTAGGGGTGAAAAACGAAATGTAAAAGAATAGGTGCAAATAAATGTTTTCTTGCATTAGCTGAATCTCTATAGTAGCCTCCTCAAACATATGCAGCAAAGGCATCAATCAATATTTGACAGAACTGTCTGTATATTATGTGCATTGTTTATATTGTCTATTCGTGAACATTCTACTGGATGTGTCCTGTGACAATAAATCCAGTTATATTTAAACTCTTAGTACGTGGGGGATGGGAGAAGAAAAAAACATGCAGGGTATATTCGAATAGTCTTTTTTTGAAGCACAGCTAACCACAGAAAAACATGCACAGTTTCAGCTAGAATCAGTTTGCTTGGACTGAAATTAAATAATTGCTCAGAGAATTAATTACACCTTATTTCTGAACTTAATTAATTGGTAGTGTGTTATCCAGATCGCTGTCAGACTGAATGATGCTGTGTAAAATTGAATGTATTCATTTCCTATGCAGGCAATTGTAAAGGACTTTGTGAGAAAGGTACTTAGTGTCAGCACTGAAAGCCATGGTATTATTTTAAAGTAAAAATATTTCTCATTTCAGAAATCATGTCATGTCCCTGCCCCCAATGTTTCAATGCTGAGAACAGATTTATTGCATTTTACCTTCACCTGTTCACAAAATGTTTTGTTGTTTTGACATCTGGCCCTGGAGAAGGACAGCCATACTCCACTGACCTCAGGCTAGACTTTGGCTACATTAGTCCTGCTTTTGTCTAACAGTGCTATTTACAGTGGTTGCAAAGTAGTCAGATTAAAAGCAGCCAAGCTGCATTTGGCCATTGCGCTGTAAAAACACACAGGAAAATCCAATTTACCTTGATATTTTCTTTCATTAACAGACAAGTGAGATAAAAATTTTTTACAAGTGTTTGCCTAGATTGTACTTTCGAGGGCTGAAACTTTTACACATTTTAGAATTTGTAAGCTTGTATTTTCAGCACACTTCAGTAAGACTAGTTCTTGTTTGTTTTAACTTCATTTTCAGATTTCTGGTTAAGCTATTTTAATGCATTTTTCCTGTCTGAAATGCCTTTTTTTGGTTCTATCACACATCTTCTCTAGTCACGCAGACCAGACCTTCCGGAGAGCATTTAGCAGACTATCAAGGGAGAAACACTTCAAAATGTTTCCTCTTAATTCCTCCATTAGGCAAAAGAGGAGGACACCACATGGAATATGAAATATTAGAGTTCAGCTTCAAATCCATGAATATGTGTAGCTTACTATAATATTGACCAGTGCTTCCAAGGAGCCTTCCTGAAAGTCAGGCATCAATGCAAATGTCCTGAGAGAGCTTCACTTGCACTTACTACTAGCTGTTCAGAGCCAGATCAAAAGGCAACCTGACTTATTTGCCTTTTTTGAGGCAGAGGTCTGAAGAGGATGCCTGGTGAACAAAATGTCCAGCACACAGCTGGATAATCACGTCATGTGATGGGTGATCAGCTGGCTCATAGGTCAGCACAAAGGGTTGATGTGAATGGGGTGACATCACACTGGTAACCTGACATGGTGTGTGGGTTCAATGGACCAGTGCTGCATCCGTCCCAAAGTGTCCCTCATGGAGCCACTCTGGCGGTGCCTCGGCAGCACCTACACAAACACACAGCTCAGCCCTGCAGGTGGGCACAGGCAGCCACTCACACACTCTGGAGCGTCCCAGAGACAAAGAGGCAGGAGGAGCCATTGCCTTGCAATTCCGAGATGTTTATTGTGTCAGAAGGAGTAGAAGCCAAGTAATCCAGAACAAGAAAATGGCCAGGTTTTTATCCTGAGATGATAAGGGGTGGGCAGAGCACCAATAACCAATAGTCTGAGGGCTAGGGGGTGGAGACAAGGTTAATTGACACAACAGGGGCCAATGGGAGAGGAGAGGAGAAGGGAGGGGAGAGAGAACCAATGGGATACTGAGAAAAATGGGAACCCTTGGACAGAGTTTGGTGGGGAGAGACAATTTCAAGCAACATGGGGAAGTGTGGACTTAGTCACCACAACAGTGACCTGTCACTAGTGGACTTCCGCAGGGCTGCGTCCTTGGCTCTGTGCTCTTCAACATCTTCACAAATGGCTTGAATGCAGGACTGGAAGGGATACTAAGCAAGCTGGCAGATGATAAAAATATGGGAGGAGCTGTTGACTCCCTTCCAAGGAAGGGAGGCCCTGCGGAAAGACCTCAACAAATGAGAGAGCTGGGCAGTCACCTACCAGATGAGGTTCACCAAGGGAATGTTTTGGATTCTGCACCTGGGGTAGGGCAATACTGGGTGTATGGACAGCCTGACTGGGGGTCCTGGTTGGTGGCAAGTTGAACACGAGTCAGCAGTGCCCTGGCAACCAGGAGGGCCAGGATTGTTCTGAGGGGCATCAGGCACAGCATCGCCAGCCAGGCAAGTGAGGGGATTGTTCTGCCCTGCTCTGCTCTGGGGCAGCCTCACCTCGAGTTCTGGGGGCAGTTTTAGGTGCCACAATATACGAAAGATATTAAGCTGTTAGAGAGCATCCACAGGATGGCAGCTGGTGAAGGGCCTTGAGGGCAAACTGAATGAAGATCAGCTGAAGTCACTTGGTCTGTTCAGCCTGGAGGAGAGGAGACTGTAGGGAGACTTCATTGCAGTCTACAACTTCTTTCTGAGGGGAAGAGGAAGGGCAGACACTGATCTTTTCTCTGTGGCAACCAGTGGCAGGACCCAAGGGAATGACCTGAAGTTGTGTTAGGGAAAGTTTAGGTTGGATATTAGGAAAAAGTTCTTCAACCGGAGGGTGGTTGGGCACTGGAACAGGATTCCCAGGGAAGCAGTCAAAACATAAATCCTGACAGAGTTCTACAAGGGTTTAGACAGTACAGTTGAACACATGGTGTGTCTCTTGGGGAGGGTCCTGTACAGGGCCAGGAGCTAGACACTGATCCTTATGGGTGCCTTCCAACTCAGTTTATTCTATGACTCTGTGACTCTCCAGTGTATCATTGTACACCAAACAGTTTGAAACTCAGTGCAGCCACTGAAGGTTTCCAAAGCTTTTCTGTGAAGTCTGAAAATTTTTCATTGTTCATCGTTCTCAAACTGCAAAGTACCAGAACAGAACTAGAAGATGGTTTTTGTGTGTAATTTTCCTGTTCACCACTGCTCAGCTTTCTAGGGGCTGATGCAGTGTCAATCCAATTTCATCTACAACAGCGTATTAATCTGAAACAGCCTCAAGTTCATAATTGTTTTGGGGTTTTAATCACATGTTTCCTGTAGTCAGACTAGAAGTGGGCTGAGTAGCTGTGTGGAAGGTTGTGGTGTCATGAGACCCAGAAGAGATACTGAGAAGGTGACAGTAGCAGGATTGCCTGGGCATTCTCCACTAAGCAAACAAAGGCATCAAAATGTCCTTAGTCCACCTGAGAGTAGAAACAGATTCACCACGTGGTGAATGGTCAGAATAACAGCTGTTTTGCTGTACTGCCCAGGGGTGGTAATCAAGCACCAAGACCACTTACTTCTCCACCTCTATAGCCCCAACCCATCCTTGGCTGCTGCTTTCTCTTCCCTTATTTCTCTCTCAGGTTTTTTTCCTTTTTACTACTCTTCCCTACCAAATAAACAATATGCCTCTAATTACTTTCCACATCATGTTCTGGTACATCTATTTGTACTGTAATCTGCTAGTTCTGCTACTGTTATGGAGCTGTTGTCAGCCGTGCGCTATTGCTGATATGATTTTCTCAGTATCTTGGGCCTTGCAAGATTTCCTTTTCCGAAGGTCCTTCTCACCTCCTGTAAAATTTGTCTGTTTCTTGCATAGCTACTCCTGAGCCATCAGTGAAATCCAGCTATCCCCTCATGGCACTTCTATTACTGTTATTAGATTCCCTTACATCCATCTCATCACATCAAGGAGTTTCTCTTGTCCAGTAGTTTACCATGCCCATTCAAGTAAGTAGGTCAAGACCTAGACAGCCCCCACCTTGCAGTCCCAGGACAGTGGGGATAGCCTGAATGAAAAAATAACCAGCATAAGAGGATATGTCTTCAATAAATACACAGAGAATATAAAAATGAGTTTCAGAAAAATTGTTCAAGAAGGATGCTAATACCTGTTTTAAAAAGCACAGCAAAGCATTTTAGACCCTTGTCTTGTTTAGAAGAAAGAATCTAATTTGTACTGTGCTCTCGAGAACAATCCCCACTGGCAGGATAAACAACCGACAGAGGAATGATGCAGGTGTCCTTGCTTACTGAAAGGAGAGAATAAAAGCAGTGTGCTCCATTTGCCTTATTCATGATGCATCACTGCCTTCACAAATAATAGCCTATGTGATTTAGTAATTAAATATCTTTACTACTTCCAACCTTATGTAATCTCATTGAGTTTTAGGACTACAGTGCTCAGAAGGACCTCCTGACCCATCAAATATGCCCAGCTGTGAATTACAACCATCCATTTAATAAATATCTAATATGGAAGGGACCATACTGGCATACCCTGAATCACAAAGCACTTCAATACCTTAGAAATTAAGATCTTTAGGGTAAAAGATCACAAAAATAGAAAGAGGGCAGGAGCAATCAAGTGTATCAGCAATCCCCTTGTTGATAGAATGGCAGATAACTTTTCTTAGGTGAATATGCTCTGATGAGCCTGAGAAACAGATGACACATGGTGATACAGAGGAAGGTAAAAATAACTTGGTTAACACAGCAGCAAAAGATACCACCTCATCAGAACGATGAGTTTTTCCATCAATTTTGTATACATGTAGTTGACTACAAAGAGCTGGTTCAATAATATAATTGAAAATTATAGTATGTGCCTGAAAGAGCAGAAATAAAATGATGTGAGGAGTTTTAACTTGCAATTTATTTCCTTTTAAATTTACTGCATGATCATTTTACTGTTTCTATTAGAGTTTGATTTTTCTTAAAACATATGAAGTTTGTTATAAGAGAGATATTAGACTGATAAGGCCTCTGTAAGGGTATATTTATAAAGGTAAACATTATTTTAGAAATTCTATTTTTTTTACAGGGAAGCTTCAAATATTGCAAGTATTTTTTGACAATATATTTGTATTTTCAAAATAAATTCAACACTTTGTTCTTTGCTGTGCTTTCACAGCTGCTACACAGTATAGACAGTAGCGAAAGCATAAAAATAATATATTTTACTTTTTCCCAAATTTTTCTGACCTCTTCTTAAAGATAGTTTTTACTGTAAGTAGCAATTATGTTGTAATTTTGGTTACAGGACAGATTTGATTCAGTAGGTTAAGCATGTAGGGGAGAAGAGTAAATGGTAACATCACATGAAGAACAAGAGAAGGATATAACTTTCTAAGAAATATTTTCTCTTTTAATTTGATTTCAGTGATGCTTTTTTCATGCACATGTCAATTCAAGTTTATAAAGTAGTTGCTTTGCTGTAGGTTTTATAATTTAAATGCAAAACTTGTCAATTAATTTTTAATAAATAGATTGCTATAAGTAATTAAATATAACTTGTTGGTTTTTTGAAATAATGAATCATATTTAAAATATGTATATATAGCAGATATTTCTCTTACCCTATGAATCCTTTATGGGGATTGTTAGGATCAGGAGCTTTTCAATATTTTAAAACAAGTTTAAGTTTCTTAATCTTTCTGCAATACACATATAATGAATCTTAACCATAAGGAACAGGATCATGGTATATTAATATATAATGATAGTCTCTGCTATATATTGTTTAAGGTTTTTTAAAGTAAATCTTTGTCTGGGCATTTCAAATAGTGTCTTGCCATATCTCACTTTAATTATATATTTCAATTACTTTGAAAAGTTTTTAGTTAAATATATTTTGTGTGGAAAATTATTCAGCTCCCAGTTTTGTCATATAAATAATCTGCAATTATTTTCACCATTTATTGTTTATTTCACAAATATTTACTTAGGCATGGGACCAGCTGAGGCATATCTGTTGCTTGAGTTTGACTGAAGGTTTTTTTCTGTTTCCTAATAAACTTCCAATGCTTTTTTTGCTATTAGGTTGAAAAGATTTTTAATGACTTATTTAAGAATGACAGAACCTATAATGAAAAATATGACAATATTTTACAGAATTACTTGCAGGGCTACTTAGTTCCCATCACTTTAACTTGAAATGTAGACCTATAAGTTGTCTTTTGGTAGAGAAAAATTAGATGCCTGGATTCTTTCTGTGAGTTCCTAAGATATATTCAGGTCTCAAATTACAGGGTTTTTTCTCAAATGTCTTCATAACTGAAATAAGGAACCTTCCATTGTACAGATTTTCCCTCTGGCCAAAAGGTGGGTTGAAATAACTGCAGTCGCAATGGTTAAATTTCCAAAGAAAAAACCTGAGGAATATGCTAAAGAAGTCAATTATGAATCTGAAGGTCACACTCATTGCTTCCGATGTAGCTTTAGAAATATGCCAAGCCAACCCACCTTGTACAATCAAATTCTTCCAAATAAGTAATAATGAAAGCATTGAAAAGTCACCTTACATTCAGAAGTGTCTGTGCTCTCTATATCGTGATACTTATCCTACACCCATGATAAAGTTTCTTGTGGATAGAGTCACACTTTAAGCATGATACTCTGGGATTAGTGACAACAGAATGCAGATAAAAGTTTGTTTATTCATAGTCATACTGGAAATTGGTAGTGCTGACTGGCAATTTTAGAAAGCAGTGAGAAAATTTCACAAGGGCCAGAAATAGGATAGGGAAAGTTTTCTGCACACCATGAGTATATCAAAGGTTAACTTTTGACTCCCAGCACATGCAACACAAACATTTAGATTCCAGAGGACTATTTAGCTTTATCTATCTTTTAAGATAAGCTTTTCACGAACATTATGTCTCTTCTGCATTAGGAACATTTACAGTTATATGTAGAGAATGCTTATGTAAATATAGGTGATATAGATAACAGGACATTACTTATTTCTTTTGAGAAATGAGATCCAGGAAAAGAAAGAAAACTAAAAAGTCCAAAACCCTGAAGAGACTCCAGAAAACTTTCAGTCAGTGAATATTTGTATCTTTCTAAAAATGAGGCTAAGTTTGTGTGAATTATGACGACTAAGCAGGGATGAGTTTGAAATTTCATATACCTTTTTTTTTCTACTATGAATATTTGCTTTTAATAATAGTTTACTAACAAAATTTAAGCATAAGATATCACAGTAAAAAGAAAAACTAGACAATTATACCCTACTAAAGCATCTGTTCTCTCTGTTCAGATGAGGCAGTGTCATTTCAGTAATAGAACTGGCCAGCTCTGTATGGTTATGTTCAGGACATAAACAACCCAGACATCTCCATGACAAGTATAATTTTTTTGGCAGGTTTGATCAAGCTTTCTACACAAATAGAAAGAGTGTGAAAATAGTGCAACTTGATCTTTCTAAATCCTTTTCATTCAAATCACAGACATTTTGAAAAAGCAAGAGATCTCAGAACTGTCCTTTAGGAAAACAAAAAAGAAATTAACTCATAACAGTCACCGTATATAGTCCATATTACTGCATGTTCTCGATGCTTTAAGGGTGACTCTACAGACCCCTGTAACTATGGAACACCATTCATAACAATCTACAGAATAGCTCTTAATTTTTAGGCGATGTTGATTAACTTAAAGATACTATTTAATTTAACCCTGATAATTGTCTGTGACATCATATTAGAATGATCTGTTTACTGCAAGGAAAGAAACGTATTATTTTGCCCTCCCATCAAACCTATTTCTCCCTCTGCCCAGACAGGAAACATATCATAAATATATATATATCAACTCACCCCCCCCCCCCCCAAAAAAAAAAAAGGCTTTTTAGGTCAAAAGAAGCTTTGGGAAAGTAAGAAGACATATAAAAAGATTGTCTATTTTCTCTACTGAGATAGAAAATTGTTTCTTAGCAGCAGTGAGTAAAAGGAAAGAATGAGAGGGTGGTAAAGTAAACATGGCTAGGAATGAGAAAGGCCAAACAGAAAAGACTGCATTGACGTCCCTGTTTTTTTAATAAAAGGTATTCTCTCTGTGGTGGACTGTAATGCAGCTACACAATGCCTTGAGAGCTAGAAAGAATCACACCAACACAAACAATTCAGGCATCAACAGGCAGTAAATTGGACACAAAAAGGTGTCATTTAGAATACAAAGTGAGATGAGTGCTGTTTCACTTTGTGAGTCTGGTTTAAGTCCAAAATAGTACGTGTGTGCTTAGAATTTCCCCCTCACAATCTGTAAAAAGTTGGAAACTTGAAGCTCTCTACAAGGGTAAGGCTGGAATCCACACTTAGTTATTACAAGTACACTGAAAAACAGACCAGACAGAGGCATGAGGAAAACCCTCCGAAGTAATGATATGAAAAGCTGATGGTTGCATGTTTATAGGATAACTCAAGTTGGAAAGAATCTCAGAAAGTTTCTAGTCCAGCTCGCTGCTAAAGCAGGGTTGGCTATGATATCAGACCAGAATACTCACATTTTCTCAATGCTTTTGAAGGTATTGAACAGTGGAAGCACATACAGTCCATGGGAAACCTGTTCCAGTCCTCAGATTCTTTTTTCATGTATCAGGCTGGACGCTCTTTGGTTCCTGGCTTTGTCTGTGGTCTTGTGTTCTTCTGCCATACACCAGTGCTTCTCTCAGAAGCAAAAAATGGTACATTGCCAAAAAAAGACCTGTGATGTTTTCATGCTGTATCATGGGTAAAAGACAAAAAGACATTTTCTGTTTCCTGGTAGTCTATATTCACTTTGAAATTGCCTTCTCAGGCCTGAGAAGAGAAGGCATTATTCAAACAAAACTTCTGCACAAAAGCAATTCTTTTAAGAGGTCTTTATGATATTATTTTTGCTCATCTCAGAAGAGGAATTGCAGGTTCCTTAGGGCTTGAAAGGTAAAAAGCTGTTATTTTAATTCCTAACATGCACTAACCTTAGTAAGCAGTATATTAAATCTGTATTAATTTCAATTTCTTGTTGCAAAGGACTTGACTCAAAGGCACAGAAAATGTTCTAAACCTATCAAGTTGTTGATCTGCAATGACTTCATCTTTTTCTTTTTTTCCTCTGAGGTTTATAAGTTTGCAAGAAATGTTGTGCCAAGCCAAAAGTGATGGAGATTAAGCTAATTCTTTCATTTGGAAGGAGATGGACACTGTTCATTAGATCCAATCAAGAACTCACTTTTCTTGACCTTACCCAGTAGATCAGACCCTAATTATTCTTTCTGGATTTCACCCTCGCATCCAATTTGGATCTTCTGAGTATTCATAACTCCTACTACATTTAGCTTTGGCATGTTTTCAGTGCTGCTATGAAAGTTTGATAATTAATTTGCGATTTTTGTTACTAATAGTTCATAAAGGCCTTCTAAAATATATTTTTCTAGATGGTTGTATGAATTCCAAGCCATATGGTGCCATCAAAATATTAATGAAATGAATTTGTATCATATTTCCCATTTCTTCCATTCAGTAAGCCTCTGTTCTGGTGAGGAAGGCCACTGAGTCTCAGCAAATTAATCTCTGATGTTTGTTGCACTCTTGTATTTACATATGCATGTCCCAATTACTTAATTAGTGCTAAAATCTTTCAAGGTTTGAAACAGGCTAAATAGTCTCATATTTTCTTTTTTATTTCCCCTGTTTGAAATACAGGTGTTGTGCTAGAGCCCCCACACCTCCAAGATCAGATTCATCATCCTGTAACTCCCAAAGTTAAACAGCATTAACATTTCTTTGGTTGACTCTTAAACCTTATCAATTTAGTCTTTCCCTATTTTGTCATTGTTTCACATCATTGTTGCTACTGATAGTTTCAAAGGTTGGGTTGTGAATATCCTTCTTTAGCTGAACATTAAAACAAACAAAAAGGCATTCTACTTCTTAAGAAAAAAGGCATTGGCCCATGTCATTATAGGAAAAAAGTCAATATCTCATTGCCATAATGAAAAGTTATCTATAATTCTGATTGATAGCTTCTGACAAAGGTTCTTAAATTAGAAACAATCCCCTCCTGGTCAAAGAAACACCACATGAAGCACTAAAGAATGAGCTTTTAGCTTACTGCATTAATCATTAATGAATTCAACAGGTACATCAAATTTTAACTAAGTAACATAAACTGGTTTAAAGATGCATGGTTATAATACAGATGAATCAAAAACTGTACCTGGCATATTTAAAACACACTGTTAATTTTTTTGAGTTTCCAGTAAAACATTATTCCTTCTGCTCTTTTTTTTTTGGTTGGTTTTTGTTTGTTTGTTTCTTTGTTTGTTGGGTGGGGTTCTTTTTTGTTGTTGTTGTTATATTGTTTTGTTTTGCTATGGTTTTTCTTTTCAAAATACACAAATGGTAGCCAGGGACCTGATCTTTTAAATAACTTCAAAATGATCAAAATAAAATGTCTTTGTAATGAGCTCTGAAATAAAACTAAAAATGGATCCTCATCCCTTAGAAATGTGGGGGAAGAAAGTAGAAATTGAAATATTATTAACCAGTACTAAAGGATAGCGTATGTACAACCTTCATGTGAGTTAATACTGAAGAAATGGAAAATGCAACACAGAATAAGACTTTTCTAAAACAATGTAGAAGACTTTGCAAATGGCCTTACCTAGACGACTAAACCCAAATTCTTTCTCATTATTATATTAAGGGTTAATCAATCTGATTGACAATAATCCTCCTTCTACAGCTTGTATTATTGTTCAATGCTAAAATAACTATCAAAATTGAACATAAATCTAATTTTATCACTTTCCACCTAATTCTGTTCTTCAGCTCTGTAAATAAAAATGTGAAGGAAAATGGCATAACTAGTAAGACATCTACAGGAAACAATGAAAATGGGTTCTTCTCTGTGAGTAGTATTTAAAAGGATATCTGCTTCAAAATACAATCAATAAAAGAATAAGGGAAAAAAGCTATGTTTTGATGATACCAGAGTTTTCATGTCTTAGCCTTCCCAAGATATCTTTCAGTAGAAGAATACACTGTAAATTGATTTTCAACCTTTTGAAAAAGGGCAGTAGCAGAGAAAGAAGAGAAGAAAAACATTCTATTTTGAAACAGCTTCTGCAAATACTTCCCACTTTCAGACTGTGATGTACAACAATAAGGGTGTGGCAAAATTTAGATTCTTCTGAGCCATGGATCTCCACAGCTTTCCTGGCTGGTGTAAAAATGGATAGTTGCCAAGATAATGTAAATTCTATAGAGATTTCTTATCTGACTTCCTTCCCTTTTTCATCATAGAAAAATGTCATCTGGGCCACAGAAAGAATATAAAACAGAGAGTAGGTCCTGTTATCTGAGAATATGTGACTTTTTGAAAAAGTTCGTAAAATAAACACACTTTCAATTTATAACATAACGCAGTTTCCTTTTTCTTAGTGGAAGACAGCACATCCAATCCACACTCTTACATATGGCAATTTTTATTCCTTTTATTTTTCTAGTCAAGACCTAATTTACTGGGCCCTGGAGCTATAGATGCCTCTGAAGCCCTCTCTATTTTGTTGGATAGGCTGTGAACAAAGAATTCTTTTGTATGTGATGCTCTAATATAATTTGAACTAAAATAGCTTCAGGACTCAGCAAGCAAGCAAACTAAATAACTGTCTGAATAGAAAACCAAGTCCATAATTCTAACATAAACAATTGCAGAGTTGAATAAATAGACATCTGAGCAGTTATCAGAGCACTTCCAATAATGCATTTTTAATACTTTAAGAAATTAGTGCAGAAAGGAATCAACATAGTCCCTCAGGCTATAAAGAGCTTCAAGTAGCTTTTATCTTATATCCTGTTAGATTATTAAAAATTCGTAATTATACCTATATTAATATTTCAGGGCTTCTCACCTTAAAAAACGTTCAAACAAGTAGAAATATAAGGAAAACACATGGAAATCATAAAGAAAATTGAAAATGTTGAATTCCACTTATGGCTTTCTGATCATACCTTTTTGTATCCTATTTTTAAATGGATGTATAGTTATGATTTTATGGTACTATGTGTAGCATTTAAGTATGGAAGACAAAATGTAAAATCTATTACTGCAGATTTAGTGTAAGCATTAGCAATATATAGGTGGCATTTAAAAATTATCAGCTTTGCTTGAATAGTTTTATGTTTGTGAAATAATTTTGGAAGTATCAATAGAAGTATGAGTTAATATGACAAATACACTGTCCTTAATTCTGTTCAAGAGCATGAAAAATTTGGTAACAAGATGAATGACAATTAAAACTTGATATAAAACTTGATATTCTCCATGTGAGATCAATAATTTTGAAGTCCTGTGCACATTAAGCCATCATTGTCACTCCTCATAGTTTCTTGCATGTAGTGATTGCTGCAGTACACAGCATGCTATGCAGACAAGTAATTCTTCATTGTCACTAATTTCTTAACACTCTCCTAGAATAAGAGAAATTAATAAGAATCCAATGTCAGCTAAAATTAGTGTCTCTTGATGGCTCAGAGGATGGGGAAACTGGAAAATATTAGTCCTGTCTCTGTGAATAGAATGGAAATCTGATGTTAACTCTCAAGTGCTGGAACTGAATTCCCTTAATTCAGAACAAACTTAGATTCTGTTTCACCATAGTAAAATTCGAGGTCTGGCCTAGTTTAATATTGAATCCCAAGAGAAAGGACTTGCATATGTGAAGGGGCAGAGTTTTTCAATGGTTGGAGGTTTATTTACATATCCAAACAAATGGTCAGATTTCAGAATTCACTAGTACATCATGTGCTAGGTTATTTAGAAAAATCTGCCATGATGGTATTAGTGGGCTCCAAGTATGAGAAAAAATGATGACATTTAATTGTCTGGAAGCTTTGCCGTGCTTTTCAAAAATCTGCTTCAGCTGTGAGTCTTCAACACTCTGCAAACAAAGCACTGCTTGCTTCATACTGCACTTTGTCCCAGAATTAAAAAAAAATACCAAATGTGTGTTTAAAAGCATATGCTGTTCACACCCACTTCTTCCTATGAAAAAACACTTGCATACATAAAGAGTTAAGCACCAAAGATATGAGCTATCCTTTTTTTATGCCATGCCTCTTTTACTCTGAGAGTTAGCTGAGAGTGCTGTCTAGAAGCTGACATGCAGTGTGCTATTTGTAGTAATTAGATTCAATACTTTTGCTGCAGCTTCTGGAGATGGATTTCTCCTACTGATTTCTGATGAACACCATGTTATGGGAAAGTAGATAAAGTATTGGATTATATGTAGCTGGTTATTTTTTCTGGCAAAAAATAAATTATTTATACCTCCTTAAAGGATGTTTTAATACACAAATGAAGATCTAAGTTTTGTTTAGCAACTTCCATAGAAGAAATAAAAATTTCTAAAGGAAATATGTTACTGCAAAATAAAAGTGAAATTGAAATAAATGCAAAATAAATGTGAAAATCAAATATTTTAAAATTTTAAAAGAAATTAACATGCTTAATTCAGAGTCCACTTCATACTTTAGTGTTGTGTACAGGAGTAGAAGAGAATTCTGTTCACTTTTAAATATGTGGAAGGTGTGAGAAATACAGTGTAAGGCAATGGCACAACATTGACTTTGTTGTTTTTTGGTTTTTTTTTTAAATGAAGTAAAAACTTAGGATATTGAAAATAATGGTTGTAACTCAAAGCAAATCAATGGCACTCTTATGTGTATCACTGAACACTAAGAGAATCTAGAATATATCTTTAGTAACACTCAATTTTGATCATTGCTATAGTTCTTGGCTATCCAAACCTCATCTTGGTTTCACAGAGAATTTTGGGTTTGCAAAAAGAATCTGTCTTTATCCAAATTTTAATGTTATTACATTTTTACTCTTCTGGCATGTCAAAGGGAATATATGGTAAAAGATTGATATTAAAATACATTAAAATACGTTTGAAAATAAGCTTTTAATTAAAGGGGCATACAAGACATGGCTTTAAGAATATTTATTAACTCATTCTTTTTTATGCAAAACAGCAACGATCTAACTGCATGACTAAAAATCTGAATAGAAATAAAGGAAATTAATGATAAAACAGCAAATTTCTTCACAAAATGTTTTTCAGAATTAATGAGGTCAAGAAGAAAATTCTGTAATGCATAATCCTTTGAGTAATCTCTGAGTTAAAGAAGGAGAAACAAGATGGCCCTATTTTCTTCTGACTGGGCGAATTTACACCAATAACCTCTTTTTAATGGTAGTGTTGCTGCAGCAGTGACAATGTAAGGATACAGGAAAGACAAAGTTTACAACTGGCAGTAACACTTCTTTTATTACACCCACTGTTGTAGATAGTAAAAAACAGAAAAGGTTTCAGGCAAACAAATCCTTCTTCAGATCAATGAACAGAGGGAAAAATTCTGAAAAACAAATTTGGAAGAACCAATGGGAATTTAATTAGATATGTATCAGTTATATTGTTTCTGAAATATAGTGCAGCTGCTACGTAAGAAATGGAAAAATATTTGGGATAGGGACAGTGACTTCTGAAACAGTTCCAGAGCTGAGTAAGTACTAATCTCCTAAGAAAAGGAGGGAGACAAGTAGTTTATGGTCTTTGTGTTTCTAGTTTTAGGCTGTAAATCTTAATACTTAAGGAACAAGTTGGTACTGCAGGAGGCTGCCAAATATATGTTCCTAATTATTGATATTTTTTAATTACTTGATGCTGCTGCTCTTAAACCCTGGACTACTTTCCCTTTCTGCAGTGTAAGCACTAACTGAAGGACATTCCATGTGAGGTGTTTATAATCCAGATAGTTCTTGACTCTTAATTCAAAGGACTTTCAGAATGAGGCATTGACAAAACTTTTCATAAACCTTTAAAAAAACCCCAAACAAATAAGAAGGAGTAAAAGTACTAATATGTCCAAAAATTATTCGTAGGGTAAACCCCAGGAAATTAGATAAAGTATTCAGCCCTCAGATTGGAGGTTGGTCAACAATGGGGTTCTGCAGGGAACTGTGCTAGTTAGTTTAATCCCAGATACCCATGATGAGATCAAGCAGTGAAATAAAAAAATCTGCTAATATACCAGGTTACTCAGAACATGAAATGTAAGGGTTGCTTGTAAAATTGCAGGAGGGAAATGGAGAGGCAATAGAATGTCAGCTGAATCTCAGTGTGAATGAATATAAAGGAAAGCGCACGAGGAAGATGGTGTGAAAGTGTAACTGGGAAATTGAAATGCTGGTCTTATGCTGAATGGCCATTCCTCCCAAGGTACAGGCATGTCCTCAGTGAAGTTTTGGCACTGAGAGGCCTGGTGAATGACCTTGGAGAGTCTGCCTCCAAGGAGATGGGCTCCCAGACTCTGCCAGAATGACCATGCTGAGGAGTCAGTGTGATGATTGCTTCAGGGGAAGTGTCTCCACCATGCATATCTTTATCAGTAATTCTACGGCTTCAGTCAGGTGCATATTGTTTGCCCAGTTTCTCAAGCTACTATGAGAGTACTCAACACACCAGATGAAGTAATTAGGGGGCTTATTTTGCTCCTGAAGTGCCAAATAAAAATCACTTGAAGTAGGGAGAAAAGAAGAAAAGAACAAAAGCAAACAAGAAAATGGCATTAAAAGTTGCTAATAATCTAAAGTTCCTATAGGATAAAAACATAGACAGAAATTCTTGAGATTGACAGTATCTCTTCTTGTATTTACAACCAGTGTGATGGGTTGACCCTGGCTAGCAGCTGAGCAAGTCAGTTGTTGGCTTACTTCCTACTCAGTGGGATGGAAGAGAGAATCGGAAGACCAAAACCAAGAAAATTTGAGGATCTAAATAAAAAGCCTTTAATAGGTAAAACAAATCTCACCTGGAAACAAAGAAAAATAAGGAACTTTTTCATTACTTCCCATTGGAAGCCCCTTCCTCCTCCTTTCTCCCATGATGTCATGTGGGATGGAGTATCCCTCTGGCAAGTTTGTGTCAGCTGTCCCAGCCATGTTCCCTCCCAGTTTTTTGTACACCCCCATCCTACTCATGAAGGGGACAGATTGGGTAAAAGATAAAGCCTTGTTTCTCTGTAAATATTGCTCAGCAATACACAAAACACTTTTGTGTTTTCAACACTGGTTTAGTTACAAATCCAAAACAGAGAACAATACAGGCTGTGAATGAATGAAATTAACTCTGTCCCAACCAGACCCAGTAAAGTCAATAAAAACAAGGAGTACAAAACCATGAATAGTAACCAGCAACCTATTTTTACAAGATACTTTTACTAAAGATAACATAAAGCAAACACAATTAACCAACCAGGTAAGGTTCCTCCCCTAAGAATTAAAAAAGATAAATGGAGTGAGAAAAGTGTCTTTGAATAAACTGCTATATGTTGCAGTTTGGAAGGTAACAAAGGGACCTAGGAATGTAATTTTCATCTATTTCTTTTCTGGTTCTGCACACCGTGATGGTTTTTTACATTTGTTGCCACAGAAAACAAGGAGCTGTTCCCCAGTTTCACCACAAGGAAAATATATAAAATAGTTTGGACATTTAATTGCAGGATAAAAAGGGATTTCTGTAGACATGAAGAAGGTGGAATGACTACCACAGGGAGTTTTTAAGAAACCTTGATAAGCATGTGTAAAGAACAGATGGGTTTGATTGTGTTCATCTTAGGTAATGTGCTCTTTCTGCTACCCTCTTAATTTCACTTCATTTGTTATTGTTCATGATCTTGCTACTGATGCTCTACAGGACTGTTTCCCCCTACAGTTCTGATAAAAGAACTGTCATTTTCAGGAGGTAAAAACCAAGACACAGACACACACAAAAAGCTTTCCACAATCTTTGAAGTACCTACTTAAAAAGTAAAATAACTTATGCAAGCGCAAAGCTTGCATACATGTTCATATGCTGTATTTCATGCTGTTTGCTTTCAAGCTTTCATTCCTACATTTCATGTTCTATGTTACTTCAAATAACTGTCATTTCCATTTCATGCTTTATTTCCAAGGTCTATCATAGGTTTAATTTATCCATTGAGAGGATAACAGGTGTGCTTTGTCAATTACAGCAGTCGTGTAAACATGCTTTCTTGACTTTCAAATGCATGTTTGATTTGCAAGTGGCAGGAAAAGGTAAAAAGATCACAAACAGTGTAATCTTTGCAATGAGAGCTCATGAACAAGGTGCTCAATAAATCAATACAAATACAATTGTGAGTAATTAAGGTCTGGAACCTTGTTTCCTGAGTCTGTTCTTTAGTGCTATGCTGACAGATGTAAAGTTGAGCATAGCAATGACATGGCTAGGTAAATCGGTCACTTCTACAGAAATTCATAGGGAATTTTACATCAAAACAGAAACTGCTGAAATAGTGACATTTTCCATAACACTTAGTGCAGTATATATGGTACATTTTTTAGGTACAAGGTTTAAAACCTTAACTGAAATTACTGAGAAGTAGTAACGGATTATTACTTATTACCTTTTTACTTTCTCTTCTGTGTTAAAATCCTCTTCTTCTAACACATGATTTTGGCATATATTTTCTTTTTTTCTGCCAGGTTCAGCTATCTGAGAAGCAAAGGCAAAACAGAATAAAGAGCAACAGAGAGTAAGAAACAATTGCTATTCTTCCAGGTTTTTGAGCACACCAGAGGGCTAGAAGATATCATGGCACAGCAGGGGCACAGAAGGACACAGAAAAACCACTCAAGACTCTGGGAGGCTGCTTGAAAACTGTTCTATAATGGTTTCAGCATGCTGAGGGTACATTCTTTGGTATTGACTGGAACAAGTGCTATTGATGCTTTGGAGGCCTTTTTCTAGACAGAGCTCCATGGGTGTGGTATCCATGTTGAGGAGATGAGCTCTGGGGAATGCCTGGTCCTGGGAACCTCTCATGTGGGAGTTGTGCTTTGCTTGAGGCAATGAGTCACTCAGTGGAGGAGCTGAAGAAGAGGGGTACAGGTTGTGTGTAGTCAGAAAAAATGAAAAGGAGGTTGAGTGAGTCTTCACTGAAAACTGGCAGAGA
Source organism: Petroica traversi (assembly GCA_025920805.1). Lineage (NCBI taxonomy): Eukaryota > Metazoa > Chordata > Aves > Passeriformes > Petroicidae > Petroica > Petroica traversi. Next base: position 21,729,396 of record JAHLSL010000006.1, on the reverse strand, counting down.
CAGCAGCATGAGCTATACAAGGCAGCAAAGGAGAAACAGCCTGATGCCATGGACAAATAAGACACTCTCAAGATTGAGAAAGCTGGAAATTATAAGTTCTGGTTCCTGCTTCACTTGCAGATCTGCAACTTCAGAAGATTTTCTAAAGTAGGTGGAGAAGGCCCCAGAATCATGGGTCACAATGCTCTTTTTTCACTTTAACTGCCAATATATTTTCTGGAAGAGCAATAAACTGGGGTACAAGAGACCTAGGGGATTTCTAAAATGCACAGAAGACTTATTTTATGTAAGTGATCATAAACCAATTTAAATGCTTTTTTTGGGCCAGTTATTTATTCCCAAGGAAGTAAAAACTGGTTTAAGATATTAAGGTTAAGGACAACCTTTGCTGCAGTGACTGTAAGACTAAGAAGTTTAAGATCCTGAGAGAAGTAAGCAACACATACATCTGAATTTCAGCCTTGGACTTGAAAGAGCAGATGTTCACCTCTTCATGGACCTGCTTGGCAAGATTCCCCAGGAATCTTGCCTAGAGTTCAAAGAGCCAAAGAAAGCTGCAACAGACTCCTCTGGGGAGGCTTCAGTGACTGCTTACTTAGAGGGAAGGACTGGTCCATTCCGACACACAGAAAGAAAATCACAGCAGAAAGCCAGTGTGGGCGAACATGAAAATTCTGTCTGACTTCAGATACAAAAAAGAAATACACAGATGGTGGAAGCAGTCTGCTCAAAAGGAATAAAAAAGCATTGCCTTTGTGTGTAGTAATTTAGCTAAGAAAGCCAAAGGTCAGCTGGAGTTGAATACAGTGATGGAGGTGAAAGAAAGGATTTTGTAAATATATTGACAGTTTAAAGAAAAGCTAGGAAATGGGTCCACTGTTCAGTGGAGCAGGGGACTTAGTGACTAGGGATGTGGAATACATTTTCGTTGCCTCAGCTTTCACTGGTAATATTTACTAGTGAAATATTTATCATATTTACTCAGGCATCCCAAGTCCCTGAGCCCACTAGCAGAGTCTATAAAAGTGAAGTAGAGCTCTCAGTAGAGGGAGAGTCTGGAATTACTTAAGCCGGTTAGAAATTCAACAGCCTTTGGAACCAGATGGAATGCCTCCTCCAGTGCTGATGGAGATGGCCAATGGCACTTCAGGGGTGTTCTCTGTCATCTCCTAATGGTCATGACAGCTGAGAAAAGTTCTTAATGACTGGAAAAAGGCATTTTAAAGATGGGCCAGAAGGGAGATTCAGTTAGCAAGTTGGATCAGCCTCACGTCAGTCCCATGGAAGATTTTGGAGCAAGCCCCCTTAGAAGCCACTCCCACATATGTGAAGGACAAGAGAGTGACTAGCAAGCAGAGATTTACAAAGGTCAAGCCATGCCAGAACAATCTCAAGGTTTTTTATTATAAGATGCCTAGTATGATACACAAAAGCATGTTAGTGAATGTTTTATACTTTGACTTTATTTAACAAAGCTTCTGACACCATCTCCCATAGTGTCCTTGTCACCACATTAGTAGACATGGACTGCTCTTAAGGTGAATGGAAAATCAGCTGGACTGCAGGTCTCAAGGAGTTGTGATCACTGCCTAGTCCATGTGAAGGTCAGTAACTAGTCGCCATCAGGTATAAACACAGGAACCAGAATTGTTCAATGTCTCTGTTAAAGCCTGCAGGATGGGATGGAGTGCATTCTCAGTGAATTTGGGAATGATGCCAAATGTGGGAAGTGATCAGTATGTTAGAGGTCATGGTCACCTGGGCAGACTGGAGGAATGGCATGATAGGAATGTCATGAAGTCCAGTGAAAGCAAATGCCGTCTTACATGTAGAGTGGGATAATCCCATGCAACAATACAAGGTGGGAACTGAAGAAAAGTCAGCTGTGCACCCTTGCAGCAAAAATGACCAGTTACATCCTGGACTGTATTAGTAAGAGGGTAGCCAGCAGTTTCAAAGAAGTGATCCTTCCCATGTATTCAGTGCTTATAAAATTATATTTGGATTCTGTGTCCAGTTTTGGGCTCACCAGTACAAGAAGGTAGTGACATCATAAAACAAATCCAGTGGGGCCCAACAAGATTGTTAGGGCCTTGGGGCACGTGATGCACAAGGACAGACTGAGACAATATTATTTGTTCAGTCTGCAGAAGAGAAGCCTAAGGGGAGAGTTTATTGCTGTCCAAAGTAACATGTGAGGGTATAGAGAAAACTAAGCCAGACCCTTCTCAGAGAGTGACAAGTCTGGATGGACGAGGAAAAAGTTGGTACATGGAAAATTCTGATTAAATACAAGGATTATTTTTTGTTTTCCACATGGTGAGGTAAAATGAAAAAAAAACCAGGTTGTCCAGAAATTGTTCAAGACTTCAATTGTCCTCGAAATTGTTCAAGACTTGACTAGACACAGCCCTGAGCAACATGATCTAATGAGACCTACTTCGAGCAGCGAGTTGAATGAGATGCCCTCTGGGCCTCCCTTCCAATCCAGAGAATTACATGATTTTACAATTCTACAGTCCTATTAAAAGCAGGATGCAAGCAAAAACACTCTTCAGTTGACTTTGGTAGAGGATGAAGTAGCATATAACAGATGCACAAAAAGATGAGGATGGGCCAGCTTAGGAGAAATAGGCAGATGTGTTGGTACCAGTGGGGAGCTGTTAGCTGATGGTCCTCCTGTACTCTGCAGTTCCTACATATGCATGGGATAGAAACAATGTAAGGTACTTGGTGCTGCAAGAAAACGTTTAAGCCACAGACTGAGATTTTTTTCAAAAGGCAATATGAAGCAGGATTTAACATTGCAGATGACTGGGAGGTGATCATGAGGTATTTCTTAAACACAATTGCACTGCAGAAAGAGCTTTGAGGGAAAATGAAGGAAGGTAAATACCTGTCAGAAATCACAGCTCTAACTTTTCATCTATGTTTATGCTTAAATGCTATCCTGACTAGGCTTTCAGCTTCAAGCAATTTTTGCTGCTTCATTCTTTTTGCTTCACTTACCTCTTTTCTCATGCATTTGTGTTTTAAAGAAGGAATAAATTGGCATTGTCAATCTTCCGTTTCAATTATCTGGAGTGAAAACTTCTTTCCTTAGTAAGGAATAACATTTTTCCTCTAACTTCCACTCTGCAAGTTCATTTTGGAACCTCAAAATCAAGTCCTAACTTTCCTTGAATATTAGATTTTTCAGTGTTTTAAAGGAGAAGCTCTTCCTCAGTTTACTTTATGACCATTGAATGCATTTGCAGAAGTGATTAAGTAATTAAAAAAATTAGAACTGGTGTGAAAGTCATAGTTTATAAAAAGCAAACTTATTCCTTATTCCTGAGATGTTTTTGTTGAATAATTAATGGAATATGGATGAAGCTGAACACCTGACTAGAATTTTTAGAGCTAAAAATTTGATGAAACTTACTTGCATGTTGTAGCCTAAGTAGACAATCTCTGTCTTTTAGTAATAGAGAATTATGACTTTTCTACCAATAAGATTTCTACATCATAAAGGTCTCTTTCTCATTTGCCTACTTCCTTTGAAGATCTTTGTCTAAGTTTTGCTTTGACTTCTCATATACTGTGCTTATCTAGAAACAGAATAAAAATAGATTTTTTTATGGAATTAAAACGAATTCTGCAGGGTGTTTACAAACACAGAGTAAATCTGAGCAACTTGCTACAAGTTGGCAAATGCAGTCTGAGTGCCAGCCAAGAAAAATTTCAAACATGTTCACAGTGTGAGTCAAATTCCTCAGATTGCTCTGATAACCCTGCCAGTTGTTTTATCCTTGCATTTTAAGTCTGCTACTTTGTGATGCCTTCTACTGACTGATTGCAGGTTACCACAAGGCTTTAATTTTTGGTTGTTATATAAGGTTTTTGTCCTGGAAAGCTGGGCTACTAAAAAGATAAAATTACTCATGCTATCATTACAGCTTATTTTGTCCATCTGAAAGATGGAATCACTCCATTAGACTGAACTGGCCTCTGCCAGTGGCTCACCAAATCAGTGTTCCCTTGACCTAGGACTTAGGAGAAGGAATAATATGGGAAGAGATCCCAGAGTTATTGTGGATGGCAAGTTTTTTTCAGACTTCTAGTGTGGCTTTCCTGTTGTTTCTAATCACTTCACTGTCACTGGATTTGTCTGTTCTAATCGACTTAATCAACATGATGCAAGAACTCTTCCCTGGTTCTATTCAGTTCCACTCTCTTGACTTCCCCTCACCGTCTTGTGAATCACCAATCACTGAAAGGATTGTTTTAGACTGCTGCTTTGTTCCAGATGGACAGGTTCCTACAAATTAAATCTAGTTAGGGAAAGTCACTATTTCAGTGTATCCCCTTCTTCATAACATACATTTACATTGGTAATATGTACTCTGTTCTGACTTAGTTCTAAAAATTGTGTGTGCTTATGTGACTTTTTAGATTTTATTTTCTTATGTTGCCACTAGGTTAAAAAAAAGTATTTTATTCAATTTTGATTTACACATAATTAATTTAAAAATATGATTTAACTATCGTATGTAATAACTTTAGATATCTGGAAATAAGTTTATATACATACTTTACTAATGTAGGATTTACTAATCCTACATCACACTTTATAATCCTCCCCTAGGCTTATAAATCCTACTTGCTGTATGTAATTCCTGTGATTAATTTACAAATCATCCCAATAAATCCTAAATTAAAATGAATAGATTTGTAAATCCTTTCTTTGCATTTGAATTATGGAACCAGCAGATAACTTGCAAATGAGGTCTTCAAAGCTTGACACTTACAACTATTCCTCTTCATCTTCTTTCTCTACCTTCCCAACTTCCCCTGTAAGTCCTGGTCATCTGCTTCTTTCATGAAATTAAGTTTTATTTAAACAAGAAAAACTGTGCAAATCTTCATGTGCTTCAATTGGCTTAACCACGTCACTGTAATCACACCAGTTTCAAGCCCTCCCATCCTGAGCTATCCTGGAGAATGTGGATCAAACCAGGGACCAAAGAGAGCATGCAGGATGTGTCAGGGAGTGATGATGGAAATTCAGTTGAAAGTGTTTTCTTCTGAAGAAGAGCAGCATTGTGCTCCATTATGATGTTTGATTATTCTATGACATTGAAGATTTCTTTCTAATGGCGCCCAAGGGTGTTATTCCTCCAAAACTTAACAGCTTCTGTACCAGCAATTCTGGTTTTAAAGACAGTTAAAACTCAGATCATTTATAAACTCAAGAGTGTCCCACTTCTGCCATACATTGCATAGTAGCTGAGAAACAGGGAAGATGTTCATGTCTCTCAAAGCCTCAAATGTATTATCCAAATTACTTTCCTGTGTCCTTTGGCAATAATATACATGTATAATATTGCCCACACACTTATACAATCCCCCTTTAGAATGCAACTAAAGACTTGTACAGCTCCAAAAGAAACAACTTTATATGAAAATCGTGTTTGTTTATCTATATGTCTATTAAGTGGCAAAGACTCTTTTGTTATTTTGCCAGCAGGTTGTGTTTGAGTCTTTCAGCCTGTCATGTGGGGAGTGGGGAACATTTAGTAATTCATAGGTTCTTTCAAGTCCTCCCTCCAGCCAATACAACCACCATAGTTTGCTAAAAAATTCTCCCCAGAAGAAGGATGATCCATTACCCTTTTCTCTACAAGTGTATAGTTATTAAGCACTTTAAATTTCACTCAGGCCTTATACCCCTCAAAATTCAACCAACACCCTGCCCATTCCATGCTCAAGTCTCACGTTCATTTTTTGTGTCGAGTTCCATGTGGTATCAGTGCCTGACTGCTGGGAACAGTGTGAAATTCCACTTTTTCTTTTTTCAAGTCCTATAGTCTGTCCTGCACAGATCCTTTTGTATTCCTCTGCAGGGTTTTCTTGCCTTTATTCCTAATTTCTGAGAAGCAATTCAAGGAGCTCAAGGAGACAGTAATCTCCAGCAGGCTGAAAAAAAAGTGCTTAGTAGGTAAAGGACTTCCTTAGCAGAAATGAGAGACTTTGAGAAGGATGAAAGTTCTACTTTTCAGGTTTTTATGAGGGAGGGGTAGTTTTTAATTCAGAAATGCCTATATTTACACTTCTATGTGAATTCATATGTAGAAATATGGTAGGGAAGTTTGCAGAATACTTTCCCTTGAAGAACACCCTTAATCTGAAGTTCATTGCTTATTCAAGATAAATTAATTTAAAAATGTTTGTCAAGAATCATTTGAATAAAAAGTGTCCTGGAAAATTTAGCTGGCTATAGAAGTCTAAATACCAATCTTAAAAATTAAATTTACTAAAGAATTATTTCACTTTTACTTTAAATAGCAGGTATTCTGCTTATACACTCTCCTGGATAGGTCTATAATTCCTAAATTCAAAATAATGACCAGTAGAAATTTTAATCTTCAGACTGAGAAATCAGTTAAAAAAATTGGAGGTGTCTAAATTGGTACTGCAAGGACTGTCTAGCAGTTGGGGAAAAGGAACAGTTGAAGGTTGTTCCTTTCTCTCTTCCCCTTCTACATTAAGATTTAGTCTCTTCTATTTCAGCAACAAGCTGCTGGTATACCAGAGGCAGATCATGCACAAAATTTTAATTAGATTAGATTTTTTGCAGGTGATGTCCTCAGCCACTCTGATACCTGGCAATTCAAACTAACTCTGTTGCTAGCTATACCTTCAAAGGCAAAATCTGCCTATTTCTTTACTCATATTTAAAGACATGTCACATGTAATATTTAATATTTATGTTATTATATATATTTTCCATGTACGTATGTATGTGTGTGTGTATATTTACACAATAATACAGAAATACTATGCTGGTAGTATAGCTTGTGTTATACTTTCCTAACACATACCCAAATAAGTGAATCTATATGGAGATATATATATATATATATATACTCATGCATACCTATACATGCAATCACAAACTGAAACCTAATTCTCCCCAAGTGTTAGAGGAAAGTTATTACCTGTTCATTGGTAATTCAGGCTACTGTTAACAGCTCATCGGGGACATAGTATTTTCTCTGAGTCTCTGTTTCTTGAATACCAACAAGGAGAGGAACAACTAGACCACATGTTTTACCCAAAATCTACTTCTCTGTTTTATCACTTGCCTATTCCAATCAGTTTCTAATCTCCTATATGACTTAATTATGCAGCTACACATTTGTATCCCCTTTTACACCTTCTATTCCTCTTCTTGCTAAGCCATCTTCAAGGATACTTTTGACAGGTGTTTTCTTTATAAGTCAGTCTCTGCAACCTATATGTAGTGATAGAGAGAAGTTTTAGCAGGTAGTCAGCTTCTCTGCAAAGGTGGTGGCAAAAGCATGTAAAAAAAATGAATAATAAATTTAATCAGTGCTACAGACCTAAGATTTAGTCTATTCAAATGTTTTTGAACTATGGAAGAACCAGCTAAAAGAGAAGCTAGGAACTATGTTTAAAATCTTTCCTGGAATGTCAGGAAAAAGCCTTTACTTGCCATAAAGAAAGTTTATCAGGCCAAGAGGAGGGTAATAGGAAAGCTTTTTGTCTTTTTACATAAAACAGAGAGGAAATAATTTTGTAGTTCAATTTTCCTGACAAAGCCAAAGAACAATTTAAGACAATATTTAGATAGAAGTATAATGTACAAATGCTTATTAAGTACTCAGTGGTTAATTACTTATATGAAACAGATTATTTTCCACTGATGACTGCCTCAACATCTTGGTCACAGATAAGGAAGAACATTAGTATTACAGTGTAATTATAGTTCCAGACTAACTGCAAGAATTCTCCCATCCTTTTATCCTTTTTTCTATAGTTCTCTATAGTTTTGGTTAACTCATTTCCAAGTAGAAAACCATGAAAGCCCAGTTCTGACCTGAAGAAAGATGAGAATTTCATCATTGCATCTGAAATGTTGTGTCTGTTGTTTACCTGATCATTTGAGTAGCACTACATTTACAAGTGAAAGCCTAATTGAATGGTGAAAAGCTAAATTCATTAGAATCCACTGAATTATCCTATTTATAATATTGCATTGTCCAGTGCCAAAAGCATCCAAATCTGAGGAAGAAAAAGCCTCAGTCCACCAGAACCACCAAAGTCACACTGATTAGTCTAGCTCAATTTTATAATGGAATTCCTGTACTATAACTACAACTTATAGTTTATTACATCTCTCTCCTTGTTACTGACCTTCATAATTGTTAAAAATCTTTCAGCTCAGTCTGTAATACTGATGGTGAGGCAGGAGACCCTAATTCCTCATATTCTAATGATTTTGTAGCTGCTTTGACAGAGCACAGAAATACACCTCGCTAAGAAAAAAGGTATTATGTAAAAACCCAATCTGCTACAGGATAAAATACCCCTGAAATATAAAAGAGGATTTTTACAATACAATTGGAATTCTAGCCATCTTTCTCCATGTTCTGCCTGTTAATATATATCTTTTCTACAAAATCATGATTTAAATATTCTAGGGACTGTAAAATATATCAACCATCCAAGACTTTATTATATTTCTTATTTATTAGTATAAAAGAAGTAAGCTCAACATTAAGGATGATAAAAATAATATTTGAAAACATTCCAAGGAAATAAAAGGCATTCATTAGCATATACAATTTATAGACAGAAGGTCAAAAATTAGTTGTAAAGACTAGCAAACAAAGAGGAGCTATTAAATAAGCATGCACAGAAAAAGGTTTTGAAATTTTAATTGATAAATATAATTTGAATATAATTTGTTAGAAACAGAAAGTAGATCACAATTCTTCACTTTTTCCTTAGGGAGAGTGGTAGCACCATCAGCAGCAGTAGGAGTTTCCCAATATTATTTTGATTCATTGAGGAACTGGACCCAGGTCTTTTTGTTTTCCACATCTCTGGGTAGCACTGGGGTAGATGTAAGAGCCCTGGGCTCATCCTCCTTCCTTCAGTTTTGGCTGCTTGAGCTCAGCCCAGATCAGAGGTAATGCAGCTGAGGCCTGCCCCCTTCCTAATCAACTCACTTGGGAGAATGTTTCCTAACTTGTCCCCAGAGAGGGACCTGGCATGTGGGACTGGAGCCACCAGTGGTGCCCTCCACCCTTCCCTCACCACACCTTTGAAACTCCCCCAACATGATCCTGTTTTGGCGTAGAATCATTTCATGACCTGTGCTTGGAGAAAAATGCTGCACAATTTAAAGGGGAGAGAGGTTAAAGTTAAGAGTAAACAAAGGTTATGTCTTGATACCGATGGCTGGTGTTTGTGTGTGAAGGAATTTCCCTCTTTTGTATCCATCAGATGAAACGTGCTTCCCTCAATTAAATGTATATGCTCATAAGAGTGTCAGACACTAGCTTCCACATAATTAATAAACTGCTTAGTATTTATATACAGAAAAAAGTCACATTTTCGCATTAAAAATTCACTTGCAGATGCTGTTCTACTTTCCTGGGATGACTGATCAGAAATGTGGAGGAATCTAGAGTGAGATCCACACACCTGGAGAGAGGCTTAACACAACCAGAGACAAAGCAGTGAAGTCTTCCCTGAAACTTGGAATGAGGCCATGGTGTTCCTGAGACATTTGGTTTCTCCCACACTCTTTTTAACAGTCTCTTTCTGAATACTTGTGTAAAGAAAGGGAAAGTGCACTGTGAACCATATGGACTCCACATTTTCCTAGCCATTTTCAGCTCAGTTGGTCGCTTTATCTCCTTAGTCATTTTGTATCTAATTAATCTCAAGCCATTCCTAAATTAGATTCCACCCTGCTCACTTCTAGAGCAGTCTAACCACTATTATGCTGCCTACTCTGGGTACCCTCTGCAAACTCTTCGTCATTTTGTATTCTCCCCCTTGACTGCTGGCTTTTTTTCCACATGTACTGCTGTCAGTGGAGCAAAACAAAGGTGTTTAAAGAGGCAAACTGAGACGGTAGTTCCTTATTGCTTTCCTCTGATACCAAAATATTCTACTTGTCTTATCGAGCAGCAGGGAAGACTAGGCATATATTCAGATGGAAAACCTTTGACAGCAAAGCAAAGGTGTCACACCACATTTTTAGCAATTTACATACACTGAAGTGAAAGCTGTCATTTCATCATGTCATGAAAAACTGTCTTTATGAATCCTTTTGTTGCAGTCAAGAGTTTGCATTACTTCAGAATATTATTAACACATTTGAATATAAACTGCTTGGTAATAAATCACAGTTGTTAAAAGTCTCATAAGTATTTGCAATTATCTTTCAAATCAAGCGGATCTTCAGACTATTTTACACTGCTACTTAGCTTACAAAATTGAGTGTCACATAAAAACATAGCATTTTGGTGTTTCATTCAACTGTGAATCCATGGGACACAATTGTAGTGTGTATTTATGTTCTCATATAAAAATAAAATGAAGAATCCATTCAGTGCTTTTATGCCCCAGTCACAAATGAATAAAAGAGAAATAGAAGTAACTAGAGAATGAACACTAAATTCACCTCTTTTTCTCAGGAAGGCAAATTGTTTCCAAAACAATTGAAATGCATAGATAAACAAGAATTATCACTCTCACGCCCACAGTTATGCTGGACAGACATCATGTACCAGTCTCTTCCTATCTAGGCAGTTAAAAAATCCTAGATCTAGCCAAGAAATTTGGGTTGGAATTACTTGAGAAGTATATAAAACCACTTAGGTTTTAGGGAAAAACTAGGGAAAGACTGCACCTCCTTCCATTCTTACTGCTGAGCTGGCAACAAGACATGAAGCAGCCTGACCCCCTAAGCATAAGTTTTTCTTGCTGTAAATAGAAATGTTCTTGGGTCATGTCCTGATTGTCTTCATGTACATATTCCAGGCATACCAAGAACTGAGGTACGGAATTAATGAGTGGAAGAAACACTTTAAGGTCTACAACCAAGATAAAGGGTTTAAAATAGGCCAGGAACAGTTCTTGGGCTCTGGAGTCAAGAGGGAAGTTCACAATGGTGCATTTCCTGGGAAATCTTACACAAAATGTGACCTGGAAAGAGTTCTTAGTTCATACCATGTTGAGGTGACTAAGCCCACACTCCTCTGTGTTGTTTTAAATGATCTCTCCCCACTGAACTCTGTCTGAGGGTTCCCTTTTTCTCAGTATCCCATTGGCCTCTGGCCCTCTCTCCCCTCCCCTGCTTATTCTTCTGGTTTGCCTTACTGGAATTCTTAAAAGAAGGAAAACACACACCCTGCAAAGAGAGAACTTGTAAAAAGTTTAGATTTTTTAAGACAGCAAAGATGCCAGACAGATACTGCAGTTTAGAGTCTTGTTAGCTAAGAGACCTGGATGTTCATGTGAGCTCTTGCTTTACACAGCCAACACTGTTAGAGAAATAAACCTAAGACTGTCTTAATCATGTCACATAGAGTTGCTTGGTTTGCATTTGGTTTTGCTTCCATTTGATCATTAATTACTCCAGGGAAAATGTTGCTTCCAGAATAAGGTATAATGGTTCAATTATTTAATTGAATTGCTGGTAAAGGCACAGGCATCAGCAGATATCATATTTTTTTTCTTGTGTAAAATTATTGCCTAACCTTGAAAGAACTCTGTGTATTCACAGAGTTCAAACTGGGAATAAATTTTGATTGCCAGGTGCATTTAATTTGAATCTCAGTTTGAAGATCCTATCTTTTTTTTTTTTCCTTGGACTTTCTGTGAGTACAGGAGAAAAAATGGTAGCTGTGATGGAGAGAGGGAAGGAGGGGATATTCCATTTATTGGAAGTTTGGCTGTGTAGTATTTTCAGGGACTCAACAAGACATTTCAACCATTATCTTGGATAACACCTTATTATGACTAAAATAAATGTAGCTTTAAAAATAATTCCTATTAAAGCCTGTGAAGGTTATGAGTACTCATAAACCACATTTTCAGTGGAATTTAGACAATTAGTTTTCAGTAATTAGCAATATCCATATTATAAAACTTCCATGTTTTATTAATTGAGCAAAACCTATCACTGAATATTGGATATCACTGATATCTAGGTCATTTAGAGCTGTAACCGTGGGAAAACAGGAGAAACTCACAGGGTGAACTGTGCTGTCAACATAGTCCCAAAATTATTTTTTAACATTATATGTATTGCAGAATCACAGAAGAATTGAATTTGGAAGTGACCTCTGGAGGTCACATAGTCCAAATCCTTTGCTCAAGGAGAACTACCTAGAGCTCATTGCCCAGCACACTGGTGTCTTTGTATTATCTCTAAGGATGGTGAAGTCAATCTCTCTGTTCAACCTGATACAGTGAAAAATTGTGTCCTGAAGTTTTGAGGGAACCTCTCATGTTCCAGTTTGTGTCCATTGACTCTGGCCCTCTCACTGGATACCATTAGAAAGATTCTGACTTCTTTGTATCTTCCTTTAGGTACTTACATGCAATAATGAAATCCCTGAAGCCTTCTCTTCTCCAGTCTGAGCAGTTCCTGTTCTCTCAGCCTTTCCTTACAGGAGAGATGCTGCAGTCTCTTCATTATTTTTGTGGCCATTCACTGGTATCTCCCCAGTGACTCCTTATCTCTTTTGTACTGGGGACCCCAGAACAGGTCATATTGTTGTTCAAGTATACTTCATAGTAATCAGAGAAAACATTAATTTGGAAAGGATCATTTAAGTTTGCAATGCAGGACTAGCTTCAAAGATAGATTTGTTTGCTTAGGACAATCTAATTTCAAAAATTTCCAAGGATAAAGATTTCACAACTTCCACAGTCCACCAGTTCAAGGCATTGACCACTGCATTTGTTTGTTAAGATATTCTCCTTATATCTATCTGGAATTTATTTGCTTCAGCCTATAAATATTGTCTCTCATCCTTTAATTGTGCATCTCTGAGATTATTCTGTGTCCCTCTTTTGCATAACCCAACTTCAATGCACTGGGTGGCTGCAATTACATCCCCCCATCTTTTCTCATCCCTATTAAATAAACAAATTTCCCCCATTTCTTTATGTCTATATGATGTAACCATTTCAGTAATGCTTCATTGGACTTCCCAGTCTGTTACTAAATACTTTATTTAGTTCAGTCTGTCAACTGTGTTGGCTCACATCTGTTGAATTTAGTTTGGAAAAATTATATCAACACTTTCTTTGGGGGTTTTTCAGTAACTTGAAAAATGTCAGTCTCCAAACAAGTTAAGAATTGGCAGGTTGACAACTGGTCTGAACTCAAAATTTGAACTTAAGAGCAGTACGAAATTGCGAAGAGCTAAAAATTCACTGTAGGCTTGGTAGGACCAGTTATGATGTCCTCTGAGATTCCAAATGTGAAGGAAAAAAATATGTAACATCACTCCCACTACATTATTTAAAAAACCCGAAAAGGTGGCCTGCTAGACTTTTCTTCAGCTAGAGTTCAATAAATGTCTGATATAAGAGGATACTCTTGGAAGTGCAGGTAACACCATCTAAGTCTTTTCCTGATAAGAAACCATATGCAGTGGGCTACAACTTGACTGAATTCAAGGTTTTGTAGTTAATTTTTTATTTCCTGTGCTTCCATCTGCCTTTTCCCTGTATTTGCTTTAATTTAATTGGTGAGATTTCTGCAGCTTAGGAAAGCGGGAGCATATGCCATTCTGTAGCCATCATTTCTGAGCAGCAAAGTATCTTATCCTCAGCTGTTCTGTTACCACACTGAGTGTTGGTCTTAGGTCTTATGGCCCTCCCTGTAATGTTAGGACCTCCCTGTTAAGTTGTAGGACTCTTGCAAGACTAAGTTTCCTCACACTTAAATGAACTGTAGCATTTAGTTAGCTTTTTCTGCAACTCATCTGCAATGTGAAGGTGCAGTTATTTAAGCTTCCTGGCTTTCTCACTTCTTAGGAAAAAGGGGCTGAATAAGTGATTCATTATTTTGATCTGTTTTGAGTTCTGGATACAGGATAAACTTTTCTTTTTGTTAAAAAAAAAAAAAAAGAAGAAGAGATATTTCCTGCAAGGTCTACTGAGACTTAAGTGTTTGCTTAATAGTTGCAGCTATCCTTTCTGAATGAGATGATTCACTGTGTTTAGCACACATTCCAGAGCTGCAGTGCAGTCACAAACTTCTATCAGCTGATTATTTTTTCTAAGATAAAGTAATATTCTTTATGATCATTTATGTTCATTTCTCAATGGAGGAAAAAGGAAATCCTCAATAAAGAACATTGGAACTTCTACCTTATTTGTAAAGAAAGATGTAACATTCACCTTAGGTTTAGGAGTGATGATTAGACAGAAACTGCTAAAAGGGAGTCTTGAAGTAAAATTTCAGATTCTCTATGATGGTAATAAAATTCTGCTTTAAGATAAGAAGTAGGCATGGTTTTGTAATGAATTCTAGAAGAAAATTCTATAGCATGCCAACGACTACTGCTGGTTTTATGTCTCACATAGCCTAGTCTAAATTTCATTACATTGTGGTATTTTCCTCCTTAACCCAGAGAAAACTAAACCCACAAAACAAGTTATTCATAATTTAAAGATGTAAATTTGGGACTGTTTCCTGTTAAGAACAATGCCCATAATTGAATTGTATCTATTAGTTCCTAGACAGAAACAAAGGGATAATTCAAGACCCTTTTCTAGTATACTTCCTTTAGGTTCCACTGTAATGTTTCTGTAAACTGAAACAATAAAATCTGGTGATTTAACAAGGTTTTGCTATCTGACTCTCTGAAAAGCCTTTCCATTATTCTTCTAAAACTAATGGCCTGGAAAAAAAAAAGGGGGGTGGGTGGGATATAACCTGGTTAAATGGAGACGAAATTATACAGTTGTATGGTTTGAAAGAAGAAATTAATAGACAGATCATCTATTGAGGTCCAAATAAGTATGTGACCCCGTTTTTCTTAACATTATTTACAGTAGTAGTACCAGAAAAAAACCCTTTTATCTTAAATTATGTAAGCATAATCAGGTGAAAATTAGGTGAAAATCTACTTTATACAGTGAAAGAAAACTTATGCCTTAGCCACAAAACATTTTATTTTATTTAGATCTGATTCCAGTTTGCCATATGGCATTGTGGATTTCTGTCTCACTCAATTGTGCAATACCTATGGGATTCTGCAGCTGAACGCATAGTAATTTTTAGATCTTTTAGGCCTCCTCAGTAAGATGCAATGTGTGATATTATAATTTTTAATTCATTATCCCTGTACTGAAATAGCATTGAATAAGCAATTGACAGCAACATTTTCTAGTTTTAGCTGAGATTTACACTCATTGCTTAAATAAAACTCCAATCTCCATATACAGAACAGAAAGGAAATGCTTGTTCAGAAATTACTGTTACAAGAAGTGCTGGTTTTTTTCTGTTGAATTGCAGAGGATGATGTCAGTTGTAAATAGAGGAATTTAGAAAGTTGACATTAGGAAAAAGCTATCAAAATGAAATTTGTAAGATGGAGTGGATGGCATTCTGTAATACAGAAGCCCTATTTACCCGTGAATTATTTAAATGCAGCATAAGTGAACAGTTACAGCTTACAGAAAGCAATAAATTCTTGTTTTTCAATATTCCTAGTTATAAGTGATCAATACCCCATGTGAAAAATCCTTTAACACCACATAACAGCAGAAGGGCTATAAAGGATATGCAGGAGGCCAGGAGTAAGCCCCAAAAGAAGATGGTGAACTAAAGGTCCTAAGAGTCTAGAAAATGTTAGGAGCCTGTAAGGCCAAATTGTTGTGATGAAACCATGCAAGTGAAAAGCCGTTTAAGATGTCAGGGTCCAAATCTTCTTCCCCCACCAATGAATACTTGAAATAATTGGCCTAGACAGCGAGGCAGAAAAGGAAATCAGACTTTAAACTTAGAAAATTGGCAGTTCTGGCTGAAAAAATAGATACTGTTTGCAAATTAATGACTTGGGACTGTAGCAGGTATAACAAGCAATAGGGGTGTTGCCATGGTCCATTTGAACCTCTTAAATTTACAGGAAAATATATTCTGTAAATTAAGCTCTACTTTTGAGGAAAGCAAGACAAACACTCAATCTTATTTGTACAGGCTAGTCTAACAAGAATTCACTCATTCCTCACTTCAGTAATTCATGACTCACAAGCTCTTTAACTTTTAACACACCAATCACCAAACTCCTTACCTTGCAAAGGGTGGAAGTACTCATTCTTCCTTCTCTCTCACAGCACAGGTGTCCCCTGTGTCACACAAGAAAGAATGAAAGCCTCAGCAGTCTGGCTGCTGTGGGATCTGTTTCAAAATCTTCTTAGGTAGGATGATGTATTTATAACCTCCAGCTTGGAAGTTTGGTCTTTGTCATTTCCATAAATTAATGGATACAGAAGGCAATTAATATGCAAGGATGAAAGAGACAATGGCTGGAGGAGACAGCAAGCAGCAGGTGATAGCAGCTGCATGATGGCCTTTGTCCTGCCCTGTCTATCCTGTCCTACTTGGGGCTCTCCTGCTGACCTTATGATGCTGCTCCCAGCACACATCAGGTCTTAGTGTGAGCAGTGTACCAGGCCAAAACCTGGGCAGGAGCTGAGTGAACAGTCGGAGGGGAGAGATTTAGATTTAGATTTCTTTAAGGACATTAATAGACCACTCCTAAGCAAGACAGGCTTTTACATCTCATTTTAATTTTCGCTGTAATGCTGCTGCCCTGAGTAAGCAGTGCTTTTCTTGGGGAGAGCTCGCTGATCATTAATTGAATTTATCAGTCTTCTCACAAAGGAAAAGTGCAAATACCAATCTGAATTTGCATTTGTTGAGACGATTATAGCAAATTGCAAGAGAAAATTAAATAATGTAATTCCGCTTTTTCTCTGCCTAAGGCTGACCCCAGCTGTACAGCAAAATACAACTCTATCTCAGAATCAGGAAGCTCATTACAAACTTATTTTTTCCTGTATCTATGATATTGCATTGTGGTGCTCTGAAGCTTTCTGCCCTTTGATGAGGTAGCACATCAACCCTTCTGGCTGTCCGACTCCATAGAGCTGTGCAGAGCATTCCTGCTTTGCACCTGCATTTTAATGTGTGCAGCTTGGTTTGAAGCAATTAAACAAGGGCGTTTGTTTGTCTGCTTGTTTGTTTATTGCTTTTTCTGAGGGAAGGCTTTGGATTTATGCAATTTGACTACCACTTTAAACTTGGAAAGCAATTGTCTAATTACAAAAGCTATCACATATTCCTGTCCTGAAAAAGATCCTGCAGCCAGGTAAGGCCTCTATGTCCAAGCAAGTGCAACTTATGCAGTCACAGAGAGTCTAAGCTTAAAAGGGACCTCATCCAAAAAACATAAATATCACTGTGTTATATATTTTTTGGTATTGCTGTTGTTTTTGCTGTATTATAGACTATGTTACAGTACAGATGATGCTTGTCCTTGATCCTGGGGCTTGATCCTGGGCAGCAGGACAGATCTCAGCACTACCATGTTTATTACTCTTTGAATATTCAGATTTTTTTCAATGTGGGTATATTTCAAGTGTGCAGACCCTGTGGGCACTAGAGACTTCTAGTTTCAAAAATATTGTCTCTTCTGCTACAATAAATCTCTAAATACACATTATGCTGTATTAATTTTTGTCATACTAACTCATCCTACAAGTAAATTTACCTAGGTTAGGTCCAAATGAAATGCAACACTATCAAAGGAGGCTGTTCTTACAAAATACCAGACATAAATAATTTATTACTATTTTCCTCATTCTAACCAAATGGCTGTGCTGGTGACATTTTGCCTCCTAAAAGGCCTCTTAAAATGCCACACACACACATTCATAAGTGATTCCTACATGCTGTTTAACAACTGATTTTAACATTTAGAGAAAATTAGAAATTTGATGGTGGTAGGGGTTTGAGGAAAAAAATACAGATGTTGTGAAAAGAAGAGTGCTGCATGCCAGGCCGTGAAGAGAAAGCACCAGATAGGAAAAGGTCACTGATGCAGGAAAGCAAAAAGAGGATCAAAAAAGAGAGCACTAAGAAGAAAAAGAAGATTGGCAAGTAAATACATTAAGAAGAACATACAAAAACTATAAATGCTCCTCTAACCAGGAAGTCAGCAAGAGGCGCTGATTGCTGGGAACTGTTAAACCTTTTTTAAAACACAATTTGAATTTGAGGTGCAAGAGGTGTAATTTCCAAAGCTTTTGCCAACTCCTAGTACTCAGAGTGCTCATCTAGATAGAAAATCAAGACCAAGAAAAAGTTTGAATTTTATCTACAAGATGCAGAACAGGATTTGCATGTAACCCAAGTCTCTTTTTCTTTGGCATAAATGCAGAATTTGTGTCAGTTTTACCCTAAGATCTTTTTGTATTAATTAAATGCACCTCTTACTTCATTGTTGGGTTTGGTTTTTAGAGCAACTAAACATGATAGCTGAAGGAAAGTTAACTGCATCTAAGTTGTCTCACAGAGATAGCAGATCCTTAATTCAGAAGCTGACATATATGGTGAGTATATAAACGTATGTATTTAAGTATTTCACAAAGATAACCTTTTCAAATAAGTATTTTGAGCAGATCCTGTGTTGGTAGGAATTGTATGTGTTTCATAAAAATACCTTGATTTTTATGAACTAAACACAGAGGTCATTCTTTTCCTTAAGGGACTGAGAAATCTCAGTCTCTAAGCAAGGAAAAATTTGGCAGGCTGACAACTGGTCTGAACTCAAACCTTTAACCTTACAAGTAGTGTGAATGTTCAGCTCACATTGTCTGGCCTACAGCCCATATCTCTGCAGAGCTGGCACACCACTGCAGGCTTGGTAAGACCAGCTATGAGGACTGAACATTCATCTGGGTATGATGAATTCAGCCTCTGAAAAACAAAATTAGTAGTTGTCATTTAAGAATTTTAAATTATCAAACTTTCAAACATATGTAAGAGCATACATACATTTCTACATGGACAGACAAATCTCACATAGATTTGATTTACAAAGACCATTGCATAAAGACTCAGAAACTGTCACATCTGAGCAGTTTAATGAGAAAAACCACCATGTGCTTCCCCTAACTCCCTGTCCTCACTTTACTTTGCCCATATCCTTGTCAAAGGGGCTGAAGGTGTGGCACTAAAAGGGGTGGAAGTAGAGGAATTGAGAATGAAGGAGTGAAGTTAAGGCTTGGAAATGGTGCAGGAAAAGTGTTGTTTGTTTGTCCTTTTTTTTTCTTCTCACTGTCAGGTTAATAATATTTACTTTAGTTAGCAGCAAGTTAATTTTCCCTGAGTTGAGTGTTTGCCCACACTGGCATTTGGTAAGCAGTTTTGCAGTCTTAAGCTTTATTTGTAAGCTTTATCTTTACCTTTTCTTGCCTGTTCTTCCTGGCTTTTTTTCCTTGTCCCACTGCAGGTGAACAAGCAGCTGGATGGGTGGGTTCTTGACCATCAGCTAGGTTAAATCCACCACAATGGTTAATCTCAAGGACAGCTTTTATAGTTGTAGAATAAATACTGAATCTCTCAGAAGCTTTCATGGCGCCCAGCTTTCAGACAAATCATCTGTCAAAATCATTCTGCTTAATTCTGTTAATTTCTTTCATGTAACATATTATAAGTCTCAGATGGTTTAAGGAGAAATATTAATATGTGCATTTGGCAAAAAAGGTGAGAGTGTTAGGTAAACCCTGAGACAGGAATGAGTAAGTTAAACTTCCCATCTGGTATTTTTAAATGTTTAACAATATGCTCTTTCTCATCCCGGTCACTGAATTATGGGACACTTATTATGATAAAGTGTTTTATTACTTGCATCTAGACTAATCTATCTTCTTTTAAGGGACACCATGAAGGACAATGCTTTGACAAGTACATCTTTGCCAGTGATCTTTCTGGATTAAAATTGAAGGCACACAGCAGACCCTCTGTGGCACCTTACCCTGGTCGTTGCCTAAATAACAGAATGTGTGGATGGCTGCTGGCCCTATTTTCCAGCAGACCCCTTACCTTGGATGCTTCTCAGTGCTGCTGGGCTATGGGGGATGTTGGGAGCCAAGCACAGGCAGAGTAGGATGCTGCTGTGGTGCACTGGACTGCTTGCTCTGAACTCTGTCTGACAACAAAGCAGACTTGACTGCTCCACACGTGTAGCACGGGTCCTGCTTCCCTCAGTGGTGAGCATGGCTGAGATCTTTCAGGGCAGGAGGTCAGAGGTATTCACTGACATTTTAGCTCGTTAGCTCTCCACTCCTGTAGTGACAAAAACCCTTCTGCCTGCAATAATCTTAACAGGCTCCTTGCTGGAAGAGTTAATGCTCATGTTTTGCTGTATGGTATAAAAATATCTTTTTTGTTTCAATATCCTTACTGGTTTACTTCACTAAGCAGTGGCATTCAGCTATTATTTGGTAGCTCTCAATTATAAAGAATTCACAGTTTTTCAAGCAGGAAAAGAAGGAAATATATACTCCACACTTGATTTTCTTTTCACTTTACTTTTCAAAACACTTAATTGGTGTAGGAAATGTCAGTCATTGCAGTAACAGAGAGATACAACTTGTACACTGGCCATTATTCTCTACGGTGTTATATCTTTTCTGCCTCTATAAAATAGGTCTCAAATGTAAAAAAAAAAATGAAACAAAAACAAAAAAAAAACTTTCTAATATACCTACTTTGCCTTTTTCGGGACAAACATTTGCCTCAAAACTGCACAACAACCTGAGTTATGGAAATCTAAGTGCCAAGTTTCCCTTACTAGTTTGTCAGTGCATTCTGCTTTCAAAGGCTCATGCAGAATTACAGACCAGTGCTAATGTAATAGAGAATGCTTCTTCTCTTCAAATGTGCCACATCCTCATTTTAAACAGCAAAACACTGCTGTGTGGCAACTTTAATATGGCTGATGCTTTATGAAATGAATGTGCTGGAAGAGCAAATGAGACAGTTCACACTTCAGGGTCTGGACTGGTTCTTGCTGTCCTAACTGTGTAAGTTCTAAGCTAGTGGCTGCAGAGGTTAAGCTGCCAAAGAAGCTCTGTTGTCTGGGGAGTCTTAACTGCTGGCAGACCAAACAGGCCTTATTAAATTTAACTTCTATCTTTAGGTTTATTTTTGAGTATTAAATATGTAAGAGCATATACACACACACACACACACACACACACACATATATATATGTATGTATGTATGTATATGTATATATGTGTATATATATATAAATATTTTAAAGGACTTTAATATCTGAGAGGAAGTGTAGTTTTGTTCCTTTTTTCTCAGATGTGGATCTGAAGACCATTTCCCTCATAAAATATAATTAAATGCTGACTTGAAGCATCCAAATATCTAAAAAGCATAGGACATTCTTCCTTTGAAATTTTCTCCCAAAGAATAATAAAGTTGTCGAATATCTTTATTCTATGAAAAATTGTATGTAAAATGTGAAAGCACAGGGGATTTGGGCACCTATGAATATGTAGAATCTTAATGAAATACATGAATATGGCATGAGCAAATATCAATTTTGATCCTTAAAAACTCATCCTATACACTGACATAACAAATGCACAATTTTTGTTTTTTTGGCCACAGACAGCTAAAAAAGTCAGGGTAATAATCTATTAATTCAAAGAGGATAATGCAGAGATGAATGCCAAATCTATGAGGAGTAAATTTTAGTATGGGGCAATAAAAATCTAATGTATGAATACAGGAAAAATGTAAATGTGCACTCTTGTAAAAATGAAATTTGATGGAAAGCAATAATGCATTTACAGCCGTTGGGAAAACTGAAGAATGTCCTCTCTACTTTAAGAATGAAAAAAATGGCACATTGAGGATTTTCAAGGTATCAGAATGACTGATTTCATTCCAAATGAAATCAGTTGAAGTTGCTCTATTTAATTACAGTTTTAGGTTGCCTGCTTGTACAAGTGTTTTTATCTACAGCCTCATATTTTTCAATTTTCTGGCAAATAAAAAATAATAAGAGAATATGAAATGTATTCTTTAGAGAGATGGAAAACAAAGAAAGGAAGAAAAAAAAAAGAAAATTTTACAAGTAATGGAGAAGCAATCAACTCACTGAGTAAATAAAAGCAGACAGAAAATCAGCAAAACCTAATTAAATATCCCTACAGTTAAGCTGTAGCCAATTTGAAAAAAAAGAAAATCACCCAAGGATGAAATCAGATTTAATTATTTAAATGCAAAAAGAAAACAACAGGACTATTTAATATCAAACTTGCTTCTCCCATACCTTGACTTCTTCATCAACCCTTGCTGAAAGTAGTTTATGTCTTGTACCTTTTAGAGAAGAAATGAAGAATTAAAATCACGTGATAAAAATGACATTCTGATGGATGTATTATGTGCTGAGAGAATGTGATGACTTAGCTTGTACCTGTCATTGTCTTGATGTATTGCATCTTCAGCAGTGAGAAAACTATTCTTTACTATGAAAATCACATAGATTTCCAGAAAAATAATGAAGTCAGAGAGGCATAGGTTGTAAGTAGGGTCTAACTTGCACATATTATGTAAAACATGTAGTAAGATAAGCTACTCTGAAATAAACAAGTTTTCAGCAGCTGTGATTTTCAGATCTTTAAGGTGCGTGTCAGAAGGGAGTTTAGACTTCAGCTTCTGTCTTAGGCCAACAGGACAAGTTTCCAATTATAAACTCATCTTTACTCAAATAATCTAATATTATCTTCACATGCATCTATATAAAACACTAAGGTTTTAAAAAATGTAATTATATTTAAAAGAGCAAAGAACAATTCACACTGTCAAGCACTCTTTCTCCTTTCCATCAAAATTATTTTGGTAGAAATTCATTGCCAAATTAAACTGTACCCATCACAGAAAATCTTGAGGAGTTGAAAGCTATGCTGCTCCGTAATTATTATGATTAGACGTCTAAACTTCAGCCTGACTTCAACATTTAGGAATTGATGGCTTAAAGTTAAGTCTTCTTCTTGCCTTTCATTTAACATATAGTGAGCCCCAACAATTAATAAACCCAAGAGTTCTCTGAATGGAACAACAAAAGAAAAAGCCTACTCTGAGTATTATTAAGACAAGATTCACTTTCTTAAATATCTGGAAGTGGCTGTAAGCACACTGAAGATAAGACATCTGATTACAACTTAGAAGACATGTTTGGACACTTCATGCTTTATACACTCTGAACAAAGTCCTTCTGTCACCATTGAAATGAAAATTTCTTTCCAGATTGGGTCTGTTCTTCAAAATTATAATTGTATATATTTCACTGGGTATTGGCATACTCCATGGTGGGGTTAATATGGCTTTTGCAGGGCACTGAATGTAGGGTACCACATCCCAAAACAAAAGTTATGGTGAATGGACAAAGTAATTGATCATGTAAGAGTGGATTGAGATGTTTTCCTGAAGTTTTAGAGGTAAGGGTTACAGAAGGTTTATCATTTAGACAGATGAGGTTTCTCCATTTCTCATGGTTCATTGATACATTCATCAATATATCATGAAGCCAACAACAGAACAGCTTCTAATGACTATGGGGCTTTTGTTTTCCCCAATTATTGTACTCCCCAGTTATTCCCCCACTTGTGCAAGTTAGAATTGAGTGAGAGAAGTAATAAATGTTGATCAAGCCAATCAAAATATGATATTAAAATAATAAATTAAATTATTGTTGGAGATTTACCTACAGCTAAACTACGACATCTTGGTAGTACAATATGTTAGCTTCTCTTTCATTTGAGAAGAACAAAGATTTAAATGAAAATGGCATGTTTTTTCTCCATGGCAACTGTTGCCATAATCCCCAGAAATGCTGTTGCATTTCTAATGTTTGTTTACTATTAAATTTCTGGAAAAAGAAATTAATTATTTCCTAATTGATTGTTTTATGGACAGAAATTAAGTTTATTTAGAATATTTAACAGCAAAAACAATAACAAAAAGATGTGCTAGATTCAAGTTATTTGCAGCTTGGCAGTCTGTCTTTATCCGCTAATAATTCAAAGTTAACTTTCAGAGGAGTCTGTAATGAATAACTGAAAAGGGAAATTAACCTTTTTTGGACAGTTTCCAACTATCTTTTTGGGTGTAAAATACGTGAATAAACTCCAGGCAGGTCGACATTCAGAGATCATGCAATGATCACTAGAAAGAATTGGAAGTTGAGGGTTTTTTCTGTTGTTCCTTTTCTTACACAAAACTCTAAATGTATTTACAAAAATTCTGGAGAGCCTGCCTTCATCGACTTGATCACAATGACATCTTGAATCACATCCTCTACCAGAGTGTTCTCTCAGTACACTGCGATTGAAAGGTCTTTTAAATAGTTTCCAAATTCCTGAAACTAGTTTTATATAATAAACAAAACACAAGAAACCATCCACACATTCTACATGTTGCATATTGTACAGATTATGAGAAAAATAGATTATTAGCAAGTGAAAATATGGCTATCTTTTCAAATTTCCAATGGTTTTTCACATTCTATTTTTAAAATCCTATCCAACAAATTTTCTTATTGAAGTTTATAATGCAACACATTAAATAGTGCAAACTTTGTAACTAATTTTTTGAAAGCAGTTTGAAACTCTGTGTGTATGGGGGAAAGTCATCAAGAGCAAAGGTTTTCATTACAGAAAGCAATATTAAGACTGAAATATCCATATCTTCAGCCCATTTCAGTTACTTCCTCTAGGTGAAGGTGTTGACCTTTCAGGAAAATGCAAATCTAGTTTAAAGTTTTCTGTTCAGCAACAGCAACAAAAATGTACAAAATTTTTTCTGTCTGCAGAAAATATGAACTTAATTGTTTAAATCACTAGAAGATGACACGGAACGGCCTATGTATCAGTTGTTCAAATTATTTACTATTTTTGAGGTTTAAACAAAGCTTATGGCTGTTTGAAATTATCATCAGCTCTGATCCAGTATAAAGAAGTCTTCTAATCTCAGCAATAGAATTGATTACATAGTTATGGTATTTTAGGATACTCATAGAATAATGAAAAGGAAAGAAATTACTGTCTTTGCTATTGACTCTCCATTTAAATAGAAAGATTGGAAAGATAGCATTAACAAAAAATGACTATGATTTATTCAAAAGAAATAACATGCTGAATATCTTTGAAATGAACAAAACCAATCTTAAATAGAGGGAAATGAAAATAATCCAGTTTCCTCATATTAAAAGAAAGACAGAATCTATATTGCTGCTGATTTGGGAGTAGCAAAATCAGGGAGCATTTTCAATAAAATATTAAGAACTGTTTTGTTTGAGTATATTTTTTTGGCCTTGAAAACAATTTTAAAATATATCTGAATATGGATTATAAATGTTGCAATCTGAATGCTCCTGCAGTATGAGAGAGTCCTAAGAATTAACTTTAAAACAAGTTATTTAATGATAATCTGGGTGTTGCACAACATGGAATTTTCACACAGGCTGAGGGAAAAAAAAAGAAAAATCTAAAAGAATTTCAAGCACATTTGTCTCTAAGGGACCTCTGGAAGGTCCACTCAGCCTGTCCTACATGAAAGAAAATAATACTTGAAACCCAATCCTGAAAGATGTTTAGCTATCTCCCTCTCACAAAAATCTGCAGTGAAAAGGGCTTTATAAACTCACCAAGAAAACCCGATTTCTCTTTATACTTAGCCTTGCATGTTATATGTGGGTTTTTCAGGGAGTTTGTGGATGCCCCATCCCTGGAAGTGTTCAAGGACCTGTTGGACAAGGCCTTGATCAACCTGGTCTAGTGAGAAACGTGCCTGCCCATGGTAGAGGGTTGGAAACAGATGGTCCTTGAGGTCCCTTCCAGCCCTTAACATGCTATCATTCTATGAAAATTTCTCTTAGTATCTGATCACCTATGATAAATATCTATAAATATCTTTAAACCAACCGACCAACAATAGAAAAAACCTGACTGATCATTTTCAGCAATCTTTTCTTCTACGGAAACCTATGTTGGGGTTTTTTTGGGTTTTTTTCTTTTCTTTTTTTTTTTTTTAATGTAGGTAAACTTGATCTTTTGACTCAGTCTTTAAAAGACAGTGCAGCAAATATTTTACATTACTTGTTATGCTGTTTTTCTATTCCCTTTTCTGTCAACCTAGACACCATTTTTGGCAAGGTGTCAGCATTGACAAATAGAGGAAACAAATTATTCCAAGCTGTAACAATGATTCTGTTAATATTACCAGAAGTCCAGGTGTATTTTATTCCCCATCTGCTCATTAATCTAACACTTAAGTATATGGGGCGGTGTGGTGTGCACATTTCCCAGTTTCAACCTGCAGAGTCCCAAGTGTCTAAGAACTTGAAGAAGATGTGGACAAGAATAAATAAATAATGTGTGTGTGGATTAAATATCTTTAAAATTACCAGTTGTTTTTCTGCTTTGAATGCTTGCCAATGTATGAATTCACACTGTAGAGGTTTTTAATTTTATTTTTCTTTTTTCTTTTCTTTTTCTTTTAAAAAGAATTCCACAGAAAACATGCTAATAGATATATCATTCAGCAAGGAGCCTGCAATAATATTGGCTGTGGCAGAAACTACTTTGATCAATGAAGGCAAATCCGCTTGGGTCTCAGATATTTTAGCAAAACCCCTGATCCAGATTCTCTTTGAGCAGACATTCTCTAACTATTGATCTCAAGAGCCACTGAGGTTTTTCAGAACAGTCAGCTCTTTTGCAGTAGGAGATAATTCCTGCTTTTAATAACTGTAATCAGGCAGGTATTCCTTTGTTGACAATGGCAGAGTAGACTACAGGCTTGCAAAGGTTTTATTTAAAAAATAATACAGTAACTCTGTGCAGTCAACAGGCTGTAGCTCATTGGTCAGCTGATGCCTACATCAGACAGATAACCCAACTTTGGATGGTTGGGCTTTATGGGATTCTTTCCTTACAGCCTCTTCTTTCTGCATTTCAGGCAAATCTTTTTGTCATGCTTCTTAATTAGAAAACTTTTTACCTGGCAGGTAAATACATCAATCCTCCTTAGCAAGATATGTTCTTCCCTATTGACCTTTACTGCTAAATTCGTGAAATGTACTATTGGACATTAGTTGTACTCTAGTCCCTCAGTCTAAACAGCATAAGAAAAATCTTGGTGTCTTATGTCTGTTTTGAAAAAAACCCTATGTCTCTTGTTGATTTCTCCCTTCTTGGAAGTACAATTTTGGTACAACCCTTTTCACTATCAGCTGCTCAAGAAAAAGGGTGGCAATTTGTTGCAATGACACAGAAGACTGAGTCTGTGAAGAAAAAAAAAGGCCCTTGAGCTCATAAATATAAAACTACAAAAAAAAATTAATATCCAAATTCAATCAGGTCAGTACCAAATCACTTTTTCACCTTAGGTAGAATCTGAGATAACCTGTGACAGAGGTCTCATTCATCAAAGAAATAGTGTAAGAGGGATTACCACCACAAAGTTCTCCTGCTTCCTAGCAGAAGAACTAGCCTCAAGAAAAACTGTCCTCACAGACAGAAAGAGTAAAAGCAATTTGCAGCTATATAAAGTATCAAGTCTAATTCTGTGCAGAAATAAGATTTCTGGTTAGCAGAACTAGATTCACAAATCTCTAAGAATGCAGTGAGAATAATATTGGAATTAAATGAGGAATGAAAGGAAAAGGAAATGGCTGACAGAATTTAAAACTTCTACCCTGAACTCAGTTTTAGCGCTTGAAGGCAGTGGTCTGTGGCAATTAGAAGACTATACCAGCTACCAGGTATTTATAAAATCAGTGGTGATGATCTTCCCCCTAACTAGTCCAGAGCATAGCTATTGTGCTTGGGATTTAGAAGACCTAAATTGGTGTTGTGGCCCCTTTTATGGTGCCATGGGCAGAACCTCTGGAAATGGTCGTGGTGTGTTATTGTTAACAAAGGGAGGAACTGAATCAAATCTGCAGCTACACAGCTCTACTCCTGAGCTATATTTACCCTTTTCTCTAGCAACCAAGATCCTCACCATGAAAAAATCCCTGACATCTTTTCAGAAAGATACAGATAACTCATGGTTACCTTATGGTATTCTTTCTTCTGTGCAGAGCAGATACTAAAATAAAAAAGGAGTCTAATTATCTCACTACAATATTTATAACCACTGTTTTTGACCCTGCTTTGCAGTGATTAAGAGATTGGTCTCATACCCAGAAAACTCTGCCTTCTGGAGCCTTTTTCAAACCTCTTACTGCCCTGTGGATATTTTATTCACCCATGCTATTAAGAAAGTGCTGAAGGTCCGATGTAAAGAGAAGCAGATTGTGCCTGCAAAAGGAGTAAAAGTTTCTTCTCGTTCTTCCTGCTGTTCCAGGAATCTGGATGTGCTAGATTCTTTACCTCTTTGTTAGAAAGGGGATTATTTTATCTCCAGTAAAAAAGTGAAGGATAGCCATGTGAGTAGGTTGGCTTTGTACCTACCTCTCTATTCTAAGGTTGGAGCAGACTTCAAGTAATTTTGAAAAACTTGGAAGTGTTTTTTTCCAGATAAGAGGCACAGAATTTGCAACCATGAGCAGTCCCTTTCTAGGGAAAATATATAAAAGCTGGAAACTTAAAAAATAGTGTCCATGTGTTTCTAGTTTCCATTCAACAGTTGGAGTTAGGGGCCAGAGCCCAAACACGCTTTTGTTGTGACAACGTAAAACTATTTTTTGACATCTCAGCGGAGCAGTGTTTTGCCTTGAAATCTGCCTTCAAAGTTCCAAACATTAAGAAAAAAAAAATAAACCTTGCCTTTTCAGAGGAGGAGAAACTCTAACAGAACCTAAAGGCAGATTTCTTGCTAGATCCAGCCCTGGAAAAAGAGAGTGAGATTTTGCAACTCAGAAAGACATAGAAGGAAACAACGAACTTAGTGTCTTGTAATGGAGGGGCGAGCTTCTGATACTTTATTAACAAGAATCAGAGGAGATTTTCATTTACACTTCCTCCCTGTGACTTTTCTAAGCCAGTCACCCTCACTTCACTTGGGGTTGACATGGGGTCACTGAAGGGTCATCCCCCTTGCTGACAGGAAAGTGTTCCTGCTGTTTGCATTCATAGGGGTGTCCAAGAGCAGAAATCCACAGTGCCTGCTCGTGATCAGACTTGTCTCAGATAGATTGTCGGATGCCTCCTTTTAAGAAAAGTACTGGTTGCTTTTAATTTATTTTGATCTTGTGCATATCAGATGCATTTTCAATTTTCATTTTGTTCTTTGAGCTAGAAATTCCTCTTACACTGGGACTTTGTGCAAGTCTTACAAACATAATCTTGATTATTTTGTTTCCTTAAAGCTGTTAATTACAATATAGTTTAGAACTTGTCCCCAGCCAGAGCCCTGCAGGTATCCCTCTGAAACACCTCCTTGGCTCATCAATGAACCTGCACTATCCACTCTAAGAGCACGTACTGACTTGGGAATTTGGCTTATGCCCATAGTATATAAGCTGACCTTCATAGTTTTCAAAATGACATGTGACTAGTGCCAGAAAGATTACTGAGGCAAAAATATAAAACAAGTATTACATCATCCTTATCTTTTAGGCCACTTACATTACCAAGAAGTAATAGCAATGATCAGAAAGAGTACTTTTATTTACTGTTGTAATTTAGTTGCTTACAAATTGATTACTCAATGAATTGAGAAAGCAAGTTAAAGCACTAAATCTATAATTTATAAATTATACCTTTTTTCCATTGATAGAGTTTCCTTTAGAGGATAAACTTCCTGATGTAGGAACCCTAAATATTTATTCAAGAATAACTGTGATGTGGTCTGTATTACTTATGAGGTACTCCAGGAAAAGTTTTTTTCATTCTCTGAACATTTGAACTGCTCTCGCTTACCCCATGCAAAGTTCTTCACGCATTTTTGTAGGACTGCGCCCTACATACTCTTTTCCAATAAATAATTAAGTACTTAGTCCCACATTGCTTTCTTCCTTTGGTTGCTGTTGTTGCCTGATCAAAAATTTCATCTGCAGCTTCTTTTTGATAAGAGCTTTTGTTTTGTTCATTCTCCTTTTATCTTCACCTAGAGAAATGCAACAAATTTGACTCTCACCTTATTCTCAGCTTCAGGGAGTGACTTCAAAGTATTCTTGATCTACAGCGTAATATTGGTCTCCTTTTCTCCTGTTCATGCTTCCTGAATAAACTGTTTCTCTTTTACTAGACTTCCAGTTCTACTAATTTGTTTTACCAGCTTTCTGTGATGTTGATTAACAAAGTTTTTTTGGTTATAAAGCAATCTTTCAGGTATTTTCTCTACAGTTTCTCTGCTGTTTTGAGTTTCTGCTAGTACTTATACAGACAGCTCCTAGGTCAGCACATCAGGGAGGAGTGTGCTTCAAAAAAATGCTGCATGTGGAAGAATTATAGTGAAAGTAGTTTGGATGCTTGCATTGACTCTAGTTCTTTATAATGATGGATCCCAGACTGCTGTGCTTACCTCACACCTTAAAGATACAAATGAAATCCACACTTATGGCAAGTTTACAGAAATATCATGAAATAGTAACTGCCCTTAAACCTCTCACTAAAATGATGAGTGTTAAGGATGCTAGGGATTTTACTATATCAGCTCTTTAATCCTTTGTTTTAGTGATTTCACAGGCAGTGGTTTATGTGACAGGTTTTATCACATCTTCTATCTTTTAAAAAATAGTTGAGATTTTTTTAGTAGGTAAGTGTTCAATGTCTAAGAGTCCTGATAGATATCAGAGACAAGTGATGTCCCTCAGGAGTCCATACCTGTGATATTTAATATATTCCTTAATGACATAGAGGGATCAAGCACCCTCTCAGCAAATTTGCAGATGACACCAAACTGAGCGGTGCAGCTGACACACCTGTAGGAAGGATGGCATCCAGAGAGACCTGGACAAGCTCTAGAAGTGTTCCAAGGGAATCTCATGAGATGTAACAAGAACAAGTGCAAGGTGCTGCTGGTCAGTATCAATCCAGGCTGGGGGATGAACTGACAGTGAGCAGCACTGCCCAGAAGGACCTGGGGGTGCTGGTGGATGAGAGGCTGGACATGACCCAGCCATGGGCACTCACAGCCCAGAGAGCCACCCGTGTCCTGGGCTACATCCAAAGCAGCATGGGCAGCAAGGCAGGGAGGGGATTCTGCCCCTCTGCTCTGCTCTGCTGAGACCCCACCTGCAGTGCTGCATCAGCTGTGGGGGCCCAGCACAGGGAGGGCAGGGATCTGTTGGAGCAAGTCCAGAGGGGATCACCAGAGTGATTAGAGATATGGAGTGCCCCGCCCCGCCCCCCCGCCATGAGGAAGGGCTGAGACACTTTAGATTGGTCCCAAGTGGAAAAGAAAAGGCTTTGGGTGACCTAATTGTGGCCTTCCAGTACCTGAAGGGAACCTACACAAAAAATGGAGAAGGACTTCTTCCAAAAGTGTGTAGTAATGGAACTAGGGAACAGATTAGAACTGAAAGAACATAGGTTTAGATGAGATATTAGGAAAAAATTCTGTACTCTGAGGGTGGTGAGGCAAGAAAACAGTTGCCCAGAGAAGCTGTGGATGCCCGATACTTTGAAGTGGTCAAGGCCAGGTTGGATGTGTTCCTGGGCAACCTGGTCCAGTGAAAGGTGTCCCTGCCCATGGCAGGGGTTCAGAACTAGATGCTCTTTAAGATCCCTTCCAACCCAAACCATTCTGTGATTCTCATGTAGAATTGAAAGTGAAGAATCAAGATACAGAGATGTGGTCCCAGCTCCATGGAAGCTCAATATATGATTACTAACTCCCTGATTTCTGAAGTTTTGGCACCAGAATTTCAACTACCACAGGTGATGCTCTGGTTTTAAATGCCCAAACCTGCAACTGTGATGCTAGCATTATACTTGTTTCAAGTTTATTATAGATCAGGGAGTGGTGCCAGCGTTGTGTAAACCTGAACCCTAATTTGGAATTCTCTGTACTGTACAGAGAAATTTTAAAGTCTATTTTGACCTCTTAAATTTTTGTAACATATTTCATGCCCTCAACCTAAATGAAGTGGTATAATATTTTTCGGCCTAAATGCAATGCAGCTTAAATACATTTCAGTAGCAATGTTTGGTGCCAGAATAAAACAGAAAACCTGGCATGCATCAAACAGATGGAGATATCCATCAAGTTGTTTAAATATTTATAATAAAATACATATAAAATCTATGTGTATGTTAGAAAACAGTAGTTACAGAATGCAGTTTCATTTAAGAGCTGTGAAGGCAGAGGTTCAGTTTTATGATAGCTCTTTGACTAATGAGTTGTTTTCATATCAGTCTGCTTTTCTATCTTGCATACTTTAAAGAAAAACAAACTTTAAAAGATGAATCTTTCTCTATAAATGATCCCATTCACTTCAAGCTGATTCTTTTCAGGTGCCACTTTCTTTCAGTGTAAATAACACTTAAGATTTGTGTAACAGTCTGCAGGATCAAGAACTGATAAAACTGTATGCAAATCCTAGCCTACCATGAGGCGTAGACAAACATTTATTTTCCTCTACAATGGGACCAATTTAAAAAAAAGTTGTCTTAAAGTGAGCTAAGAAATCTAGGTATAATCCACAGTTTAGATATGCTACCCAAACCCAGCACTTCACAGGTATGCTTCTTCTTGCATTGACATTTTGCTCTATTGGTGTCTTTCACACTAAAAGCCGGCCCCTTGAAGTTGTTTGCCACATCCTCTTCTTTCTCAGCTGCACAGGAAAGCATATAGAGATCCACCAAAGCCCTGAACTACTAGTATAGTCAAATCAGAGTTTGCACAAGCCCACAAGCAGATTTCCCACTCAATGTCAACATTACAACTCTTTCTTCAATTGCTGGAAAAAAACACAGCAAACCAAACATTGCTACTACAGCACTTGGCCAAGGACTTATGCCCATCTGAGTTGGAACATGTTTGAGCTCACACTTCCAGTGACAAATTCCTCTAGAGGAATTTGTTCTGGAGAGCTCAGAATGTTTAGACTGCTTTGGAGCAGCAGCTGTGCTACTACTGGGAACAGGGAGTTTTCAAGATTCATGGCATCAGACAGAATAATGGCCATGAGAGCCTGCATCTCTAATCTAGTAATGAAGCAACTTGCTATTGCAATTTGCATTAAGTAGTTCCTGAGTAAAAGTGAAATTAAATTAGAGAATGCTCCTAAGTTACATCTGCTTTGCATTCTTGGTGAGAAGAGAGGTTGTTTCCAACATGGTATGAAGGATAGGCAGAGGTAATTATGTCTTTTTTTTTATGTCCTTTAAGATGAAAAATTGTTAATACCATTCTGATATATTTTAAGATTAGAAGGTGCAAAATTAATGTGGTTTAAATTCTTCCGTAGGATTTAAGAATAAGGTGCTGCAACTCCTAGCTTGAAAGGATGTGGAAATCCTTTGTTGCCAATGCTGCTGTTTTTATACCAAATGTTGCCACATGGCTTTGTATATTATGTGTAAATTATCTTACTATGGAAAAATGACACAATACCTTATTCCTACTGAACATGTGTGTATGTAATACATATATAGATGTATACATACATATCAGTTAGAGAGTCATCATGATGTCTGTTTCGAGAATGACAAATCAAGCCAGCTTTAGAGTTTGTTTATTAGTAGGAGATTTGATAATGGTCAGATTTTAATATTAATCGTCACCAATACATACACAAAACTCTTTGTCTTTTGGGAGTCCCAGCCTAAATTAGAATATAAAATAAATTGGAGCACATGCCATATAGTTACTATCAGTGAGAGGAGCCCTTGAAGGGTTTTAGTTGCAGAGGTCCCACTGATCAGACTTGGGAGTTATTCATCAAGATAAATCAGAACTTGTCTTCCTTCACATTCTCTATGCTGTTAATTATAGCACTTAATAGTTTCATACTTTATAGTGTAGCTAATGTTGATTATATCCTCATTAGTCCATTTATAGTTTATTGGTGTCACAGGCCTCTGCATTGGCTAAAATCTTATTTGTCTTGATTAATTTATTGTCTTCTTTTTTTTCCCTTCTACTGTGAAAAATATTTGGCACAAACCTTTCAGAACAAGAGAGCTTTTATGGAAAAAAAACCTTTACTTTCTGACTGTCTGCAGAGATGACTCAGCCCCTTTTACTCAGTGAGCTTGCCATGGCAGAACAGCTTTCCTTTTCCTGTCGTTACTTAGTGTGACACCTAAAGACAAAGATGCCAAAGATTCCCATCTACTACGTGATTGTATCATTGTCTGTACAGAAGGAAGTATTGAGTTCCCACCAGGATCAGCAAGTTTGATATTAATGCCTCTAATGCTGAAGTGGTTTCCTTATTTCTTTAATCAAACAGCCAAGAGAAAACATAATTATAATAGCCTGAATGGCAAATTAATCAAACCTTTTTAAAGTTCTGATTTTGCAGCTGGAACGTTGCCAGCTGTAGCTTAAAAATGTTTTGCCAAGTACTTAAGGTGCTCAAAATTTACAAACCAGGAAGGATGTGAATTTTTTTGGCAAATCCTCTGGATCTACTTCAGTTATGCTTCTCTTAACTGTCACTCCAGAGTAATAGTGCTTTGCTAGTTCTCAAATTAGGTATTTTCCTACCAGAGAAGAAATGCAGTCAGTAATTTCTCAGTCCAGATTTATTTCCTTCTGACCTGTTCTGAGTTGTTAAATGGCAGTGAATAATGAAGGCTATCCTAAGCAAAGACTCAGTAAAAACTGCAAAGTAGATGAAAGTTGGGTTCAGTTTTATAAATGGCTACTCTGCAAGAACAAGGAAACAAATCCATTCTGTAAATACTACCCATTTATTCAAATGAGTCTTTCTCACACCCCCCAGCCCTACCCTTTAATCCTGACACATAGGCTGCCCAAAGAACACACTGATGTGGAGCCATTGATCGCGTGTGAATATTATATGATAACCCTAAAACATTTATTTGGACTTTACCCAGTTTACCTCAACAGAAATTTTCCCTTGGGGAAGAATGAATGTCTCTGAGGAGGGCCTTTTTAAAACCAGTCCCAAGTGACATTTTTAACATAGCAAACCAAAGGAATGTCAACAAAGTAGTCAGTCTGGGATCAATCCACCATCAGGTTCTTCCCTGACTCACCTTCTGTGTTAAGGTGGTGAATGTGTCTGCCCCAGAAAGGAGAATTAGCCTTCACTAAGGTTGTTATAGGCACAGTTTTAAATACTAAGTAGTTAAAAGCTGGCTCAGAAATCTACCCATTGGTGCCTGCAGAGTGAGACTGCAGCTGACTATTCATTCATCCTCTCCTCTCATCTCCCTTTGCTCCTCATAACTTTCAGTATTTAGACTAAAATAGAGAACCTGCTGTCTACAAAACTTTCTGTGTGCCTTGCTACAATCAACCCATTCTTCATTTTGGTATTGCTCTTTTTCCTGTTTTGTCTTCTGTTTGCAGGGACAGCCAGAAGAAATTAATATCAAATCCAAACTAAATTAACATTTATCTGAATGAAATGAATGCAATTCCTGCTTTCACTGTACTGTAAGAAAATAATATAAATTGATAATTTGAAATCTGGGGGTTAGTCAGGCATTACGGAGTTCCTTCAGGGTCTCTTTCTGCTTTTAGCTCTCTCTGTACAGGAAAAATTAAGGAAATGGTATGGAAAGGATACATTAGTCATTTTATTTGTGTAGAACATAGATCATTTAGCAGGGGTCAGCAACTTGCAAAGGTTAACACTAAAGTTCTGAAAAATAAGAATGATTAGCAGGATAATGCTTTAAAAATGAAAATTTGGATCAAAAATATCCTTAACATTAGCCTGCAAAACAAGATTTGGGTTATATAGTTTCTATTAGTCTCCTGCAAAAAATTTCTTGAAATGAGTATTTCAGATAAATGAGTTTCATACAAATGAGGTCAGGTTGTAGTTGACAGTACCTTATTGCATTACAAATCACATATTTCATGCTGGGTTGGCAAGAAAAGATGGGACAAGGACAACATGCACTGACTTCTATCCTAAAACCAGAATCTTCCCCAGTTATTTCAGGAGAAACATCCATAAAATTCTCAAAAACCAGATGCTCCATCGTTACACACCATAGAGCTGAAGTGTGAAGGCAGTCATGGAGCAGGATTGGGAAATAGGAATATCCCCTGCACTCAAAACTCTTTGGAAATAGGGTGTTTCATTAATTTTGGCAACAACAACAACAACAACAAAAAAAAACCAACCCAAAACCCAACCAACAAAAGCAAAACAACAACAACAACAACAAAAAGGCAAAAAATATGTGAACTCTAATCAAATCTTGTCAATGGTGAGCAGCTTCACAAAAATTGGAATTATATGCAATGGAAAATTATTTACCTGATAGGCCATATCTGTGGACATATGGAGAAAGTTGAACACAGAAGGTTAATAGATAGCAGAGCTTACTTTTTCAAAATATTTGTTTCTTTTTTAAAGCCCAGGAAATTCTGAAATGCTCCTGGAATGAAATATTATTGATAAACAATTTTATGATCTGAGTCACTAGTGACAGAATAAAAGGATGATTGTATTATATCAGGGCCTAGAAATGGTAGTCATTCCTGTTTGGAATATATCAAGAATGGAAAGAAACCCAGGTTCACCTCTGAAGACATGTGAACTGTGGAGTCTTCCTTCTAAAGTGCTCAAGGCACCTATCCTTGTTTTATCAGGGATAAGAAACACCATTAAAAACTGTGAGACTTAGCCAATTTCAGAATTTCGTTTTAGATGGGCTGTGCCATATCCTACTGTAATAGGTAAAATACAGGACTGAGATGTAAGAAGAGTTCTGTAAAGGAAGTCCCTAATCCTTTCCTCGTGTTATGATCCCCTTTCAGAACACCCCAGTGGGAAATGACAATGCAGACCCAGCACACTTAGTCTGTAACCTGTTTAATTGTGTACTCACTCATTTCAGTGTGACTGCTATGCTCCACAGGCTCGCTGCAGTTCTACAACAAAGCAAACAAATCACTTTAAACTTTCCTCTTTTAACATGCCCTTTTTTCCTACTCAACTATAACATAGAGTGTTTGGCAAAAATAATTTTGCCCAGAGTGAAAACTGATGGAACAGGACAAAAAATCTTTTGTGCAGTGCTTACAAATCTGGCACAGCACCCAGCTTTGCTTTCTGCTCTACATTTGTCACTGCAAAGACACTACTGAGGTGAAACAAAACCAGATCTTTGTATCATCTTTTGCAATCTCATTGAAATAAACACAGTGCCTTCTTCCACAAAAATGAGATGAATTCTTTCCATCAAGCAGCACAATGTAATATTCATGTGATGAAAACTATCTTAGTCTACTCATCAAAAGTGTAACTACAGTGGGGAAATAGACTTTTCATTATTTACATAACACCGAAGACATTAATTTGTGTCTTTCATTTATCTATTATACCTTACTAATGAATAAATGACTAAATTGAATACCTCATTCTCTAATTACAATTAAAAAAAGGAAGTCATCACTCAGGAATACTATCAGAATTAACCTTCTTTTGTGATTAATTTAAACATATGCAGTACAAGCAATCTTACTTGAAGCAGATGGACAGCTCAGAAACACTCATTCTGTTTACCAGAAAAGATTTTGAGTTATAAATACTCAAATGCATTAATTTATGTCAGGTTCTGTTGCAGATAAATTGGAAACTTATAGTTCTGGCACATTTTAAAATTGCATTTCTTTTCTATTTATTCCTTCAATAACAGAGGCTAATAAATACATTGATCTCACATACACAGAGACACACAAAATTTGTTTAATGTAAAAGACAGATTTATTTTAAAATAAAAAATATTATATTTGGGATAAAGTATTAATGAAATAACAGAAGAAATTGTAGATGTTTTTCCCTAATAATATCGTGTTGCAGATCAAATTCCAAGCCCTGTGGAGTTCACATTGTTCTCAGTCTAGCTCGCTGCACAGCTAAGGCCTGGGACCTCATGGTCTGGATTTATATTGGAAGCAAAAGTTCCAATGGCTCAGGTGATGTTAAAACCAAGTGACCATTACTGTTCTTCTTCTATAGCAAATCAGCTTATGAAAAGAAATTTATATTACTCTTAGGCCTGAGTAATATCACAGGAAGGCTCATGGCAAGTACTAATTTAAATCACTCACTGGATCAGTTACCAAATGTGCTTGGGACTGGTAACAAGGCTGACGCTCTCTCTCCAAGTAAGGAGTTTAATAACTAAATAATGTAGGGTTTTAGATTTCATGAGCATGAACTTCTTGTCCCTGTCTGACCTGATGACTGAGATACTTTACTGTGCAAGAGCAGAGCTTTTGCAGAGCAGAGGGATTCCCTGATGCATGTTGCTGCTCACACACTCCCTCCAGCAGCAAATGAGAGGGGCAAAGCACACTGTTGAAATGAAATGGAAGGGAAGTGGGGAGGGATGACAGTGAACTCTCTTCTGTTAGCTCAGCACTGACATATGCTGACTTCAAGTGCACAGAACTGTTGCGCAGTATGTCAACATGGATTTATAGGGTTTGAGTCTTTGTCATCAGGTCAGCTAAGCTTTTGACATTCCTACCTTAGTAAAAATACAGCTTCCCAAGTAAAACATATTCCTTGTTGTTCTATCTTTTCTTTTCTTTTCTTTTCTTTTCTTTTCTTTTCTTTTCTTTTC